>VZRX01000291.1:76551-114588 GCA_013398075.1 Notiomystis cincta | reverse complement strand
TGCGCGCCGCGTGTGCGGGCAGCTCGGGGCGGCTCGGGACTGGGGCTCCCGCTCGCGCCCAGTTGGCGGCTTCGCTTTGGCTGGTGCTGGCCGCTGTGGTTAAGAGTCCGCCCGGACAGCTTGGCCGCCCGCCTTGCAGTCAACGGGTTACATTTCTGCCGGTCGTGCTTCCCGCGGGCTGGGGACAGCAGAGCTGGCAAGCGGCGCTGCCAAAATAGCCTTCGCATGTGAAGGTGGGGATTTTATCGTGACCAATGGGAATGGCTGCCCATGAGAAAATCGCATAAGACCGGAAAATGGAGAAGTGTGAGATCAGCCATTTTAAACATTAGAAACAAATTGTTTCTGCCAAGGGCTGCATTCCCCAGGAAAAATGCTGACTTTGGCAGCACTTTTATGTTTGCAGAACACCCCCTGTGTGCAGCAAGCAGTCATTGGTGTGCAGCAGCCACTGAGTTCAGGAAGATCTCAGCAGTACAGAACAGATTGAATTTTGGATGTGAACATCCACTGACACAATTACTGCAGAGATCAGAAGTATCTGGTTTTCCTGTGGGAAGCTGAAACTGCTAGGAGTGTGTTGGCTCTGGCTCTGGAGACAATTAGTGGAAGAGATGTGAAGCTAGTTGTCCTTTGGCTTGCAGATTACTTGAGTGATTTCCTGACTTCTTTCTGTCTTTACTGTAAGCTCTTGGGAAAGTAACCCTTCTATTCTTCCTTTATGTTGTGCCTTTTTCAGTGGGACCCTGATCTTGCTGCAAAAGAAATATAATGATGCCATTTGCTCCTCTCCCACTCTGAGGCAACAGCACAGTAAAACATATTTATAATATCTTTTTCCAAGGTTTTAAAACTCGATGCTCTAAGACGGGAGAGGGCTTAGGGAAGAGTGAACATTGGTTCTCAAACAGTTAAAAATCCTGCTGCCTATCCACATAAAATTAAACAGCATCCTAGTCTCACCTGTATGCTTGCTGATCATCTTGATGTTAGAAGGACATCCTGTTGTCCTGACATTCTGTTGCTGTTCGTGTTATTACACACACACACACACACANCTGTTCGTGTTATTACACACACACACACACACACACACACACACACACACACACACAACATATATACCTTTTTCTCTTTTTTTGGTAATAGCTAGCTCCTTATGCTTCAGAGACTGTCAGATGAAAATAACAGGACATCCATGATATTCATAATATTTGTAGCAGCTGTCAAACAACACTCCCTTAGAGTGGAAGATGTGCGGTTCTGCGGAGTGACAGCTGTGGCTTGTATATGTTCGAAGCAGCCCTCTCTGCCTGAAGGGTGGTGGCACCCAGACATATAGCACTCTTACTCTGATTGACAACCTTTTTTAGTCTCCTTTTTTGTTTTTTTGAGTGTACAAAGACTGTTATCATTGCTTCCATTTTTGCCTTTTTATCTAATCAAGCAAAGGGGACAGCACAGTATCTAGAATAACGGTTCTCTAGATATTCTAAGAAAATCTGTAGAAAAGCTGAATTTCACACTAACATATTCCTCAAAAGCAGTTGCTTGTTCCAGAATGTGTTCCTTTGATAGGATGTCTAATATGGTGAGATGTTTGCCTTAGACATTCATCAGACATTCCTGTGCTTCAGAAAAAAAAGAGGACTGATATTTTTCTGATCACTTTGTCCATGCTATAGAAGCTGAAATTGGATGGAGCAAAGATCAATAATGTATCCAGTTAATACACTGACATATAAGTGAAATGAATCATAAGAAATGAAATGACTTCTGCTGACAATCTTGAGATAAATGCTGTTCCACAATACCTCAGTCTTGTCAATTTGAATTTATATTATAGGCAAACAGTTGCTGACGTGTGAACTCTATTGTGTAAATCTCCCAGGAAGTGGGTACTCACTATTATTTGTAACATATGTTACTCCTGGGGCTCAACCTTCCTCCCCTGGTTTCGCATGTTCCTCTGTTCCCAGCAAGGTCACATTTTTTTCTGGTGCAAATGTGGCATGAAAAAGGAATGATCCTAAAGGCGGAATGAGATAATGGAAAAATGAAATTGTTGCTTCATTCTTGTCATTGCCTGGAGAAAATATGCTTCTCAGGTGTGGTGACAACTGGTACTAGAGATGTGCTGTTTCTTCCTGTATTTTGAAGTTTATCTATTCAACATGAAAGAATTTGCTGGTTTTGTATCTGGTTGTCTTCAAACTGATGAAGATACATTTTTGTTGTGAATTCTTGATTAAAATTTGGCCTTTTGGTCATGAGAGTAGGTTGGGCATCTATCAATTAGATTTTAATTTCTGGACCTTGCTTTTATAAGCATAAAACATAGTTCAGAGTATTCTTCTGTATCCTACTGCAAGCCAAATTTTACATTCAGCAATTGCAATAGAATTATATTTCGGTTCCATTAGGTTTTGTTCTTAAGAGCTATGTTTCTTCATCTTCAAATCAAATCTGTAGTAAAAAGAAAGTTGTCACTTCTGAGAACAGATGTCTACATGTGTTATCAGAGCAGGTGTGGATAATAAGCAAGACCCTCATATCAAGGAGTCTTACAGTGCTTATCTGCCTGCAGTCATTACATGGGTCCAGAGATGATACAGAATTCCTAAAGCAGCCTGAAGGTGCCTCTGTCACTCTGAATAGACAGGAAATCTGGGGAGATTGCCTGATGTAGCATTTGCCTTTGAAGAATGAAAACTTTATCCTGTGTTATGTGTCCCATAATATGCAGATTTAGCTTGATATACTTGACAATTGTAACTAGGACTCTTCAAAAAATTTTGGAAAACTTGTTGAAAAAGCCTATTTTATATTTGTAGAGACTTATTAATTGGAGCAATTCCTGCCTAGCTTCACTAATGGCTTTTGTTCTAGTATGTTTGTTTTGACACATTGTGTTGCTGTGTTGAGCATCTCATACTTCCCTCGTTGTTGGCCAGTGCCTTTGAGATTCAAACGTTAGACACATCAGAAGCTCCAGAAACTGCAGGCTGTCCTTTAATGTAAAGTGTCTCTGTAGTGTTGACAAGAAGTTAATCTCTAAAAAAAGGTAAATGTTCTTCAGTGTCCTTGAAGAAAAATAAACCAACCCTGACTAGGCAGGAATGGAGAGAACTGAGAGAGTGAGTGCCATGCATTTATGGGGTACTCCAGAGGTATTTTTTCCTCAGACCATCTTTAATTTTTTCTTCCTTTTCTCTCTCTTAAATGAGAATGTTCTCAGAACATGCTTAAAACCTCAGTTTCTTTTCTGTTGACAGTTGATACATGTGGCTGCTCTTTCCTAATGAAATTTCTAAATGCACTCTTGTTCTGATAATGCTCATTTGTTAATTCAGGTTGAAGTAAAGTCTGTTTTAATTATGGCATCTTTTTCTACTCTGTAATCCTTATTCAAACAAATGCTGAGCCCTGCAATTCCAAGAGTGAAAAATATGCATTGTTGTGCAGATTCTTGGGCTTCTTTCCATGCAGGTGGTCAAGGTGATCCTTCCTCATGAAGTGTATTCATATCTGCCTGAATGCTGAAGAGCATCACCTCAATTTTTTTGTTCTTTTCTCTTTTTATTCCTCAGACCCTTGTTTCTTTGCTATGCTTTCCTCTTGTACCTACAGCTTTGTCATTGATTCCTTGAAATTGTCCCATTTTAGTTCCTTTTGTGTCATGTTCTTTCATATTATATGGAACAGCTTCTTAATTAAAACAAACCAAATTTCTTTTATCTTTTCAGAGGAGATCCTTAACCAAGATATTGGATTGTAACCAGGGTATATTTTATTGTCTACATGTAGCTTTGTGCAAAATGTAATTTTTTTTTTTTTTTTTAAGCTAAACCCTTCCCTAGTATTTTGCTGTTGCTGTGTCTAATGGTGTAATGTGTAATGTAACTTTCATAGGACAATCAGAATGATGTATTACCTGTTGGAACAACAAGACAGATGAAAGCAAAATCATGACTTCTACAGGTCTGGTAATCTTGAAAAATTCTCCTTTAGAGATGACAGATTATGATTGAATAAGGTTATATTAATTTATCATCAAATAGTGAAAGTTCTAGGAGAGATAGTTTTATATTGTTTTTAAATAGTACATCCAGTTTCTTCTGATGTTGAACTCCTCACTTTCACTTTGTGAAACAGCTTTATTTCTGAGTCAAGTGAGTCTTGATTGTGCTATCGTTGTTCAGTGCATTTTGTACTTCAGTGTTTGTGTCCCAGAGAAGTTCCTCATCCCTTTTCCTTGTGGCTTATCTGGAGCATGATTCAAAATCCTCAAAGAGACAGCCTCAGCCAAGTTCACTTTTATGATCTCAGTTTGTAAGTGACACTAGCTTTCTGTGTTTTTTCAGACACCAGTAAATTTTAAAATAATAAACAGTTGTGCAAGCACCAATGATCTGTGGACTTGTACCTCTCTGTCAGCACATTCAGCAGAAGCGATTGCATTCACAAAAAGATTGATAAAATTGACTGTATCATACAGACTATGAACAGCATTTTAATGACCGTTTAGCATTCACCAAAACCTCTTAGCTTTGCAGTTGCTTTTGTTTTGTCTGTTTTTTTTATTGCATTCATGCTATAAATCACTGCTTTTAAAATGGGTTTAGAAAGTGCTATTTTCTAAAGCTGTCAGCAATTAAACTGTAAAAGTTAGCTTCTCAGGAATTAAGTTATATAAATTAGTCTGATCAATTACTAAAACTGAGGCAGAGGTTGGTACAAGTAAGATGAACTGTGGAATGATGGAATTAAATCTAGAAAACAAGAATATTTATAAGGCGAGTTCAGTAGATGATGTAATAGAAGAGTTAATCTTCATCTGTAGAATATGTCTAAATTTCCTTAATTTCTCTGAGTCCTGAGTAACTGTTTATACAACCAGGCCATATTTTTAAAGTAATTCTGGCTAATGCCATGTCTTTATTGTGGATCTGGGGAGAAAGATGGAATGCTCTGTTGCAAATACTTGTAGATAGATCTTGTAGGGCAATATTGCCTATGAATGATGAGCTGTGTTTGTAAGAGTGTCCTTGGGATTCTAGGAATCATAATTCTGATTTTTCATATGAGTTGAGAGAAATTCTTTGTTTCTATAGTGTGCAGGAATTCTTGGGAGCAAGTATCACGTAGGTGAGACAAGTAGATGTTTGGAAAGATTGATGCATGTTCTGTACTTCCCTAAAGTAGCTGGAATTAAGATCTAAATGAATATACTTTTGCTTTTAGGAAAGCCAGATATTTCCCATGCAGGTACTCCAGGCTGAAACTTTCAGTAATATTTTAGAAAACTGGACTTTTGTTAGGCACAAAGCAAGCATACTCACTTCAACAGATACCAGCTCTGCTCTGACTACACCTACCACAGACAGAGAGCTTGGAGTAATACACATATATAAAAGTATTATTTAGTAAACTAATCACCTTACTGAGTGTTCTTGGGATTTGCCCATGTGTTCTTGACATCTATCACGTTCCACAGTATAGTGTATTATTCATGGGTCTTACGGATTTATGATTATTTTTCAAGTCACTAGAAAACTAAACTGCCAGACTGAAGGAGCTTTGAAGTTTTCTCTACTTCATGCCGCAAACTCCCCATGGCTCCAAGAAGGAAGCATATGTCTGATTCCTGCCAATCTGTTTCTGAAAGAGTGCTGAGGTGCTGTGCTGGATATCTGCTGTTGGACCTTAGACTTGCCAAGCTTGGTAAAATATCAGGATTTTTAATCTCTGTTACTTTGATGGACAGTGTTGCAGCTCCTGAGGCTTCTAGGGCTGTGGTGTGTTATACAAGCTTTGGGGATTTCCTATGCCATGGCTTGAGCCTTCCCCAGCTATTTGTCCCCTTGGCAGTTCTGACTTATGTGACGTGGGTGTCTTGGCACTGTAGCATCTAGAGGTGGTGAAATACTCTTGAGAAAGTTCTGTTGCTGAACTTTACTGCTTTGGGGGTGGAGAGGGGAAGATGAATACTGCATATACCAGGCTGTGAGCCTGTAAGAGTGGAAGGAGTGAGAGTTACAGGTGAGGAACCGTAAACATTTCCATTTAGACATCTGGATTGTGGCCAACAGTGAGTGGAAAAAAGTGTGAGTGCTGGAGGTGAAAGAAATATAATGTATGGGATACTTTTACATTTCTTTATTGAATGAATTTCATTGTCAAATGCTTTCCAATATTTTTCTCACTCAAAATGAAAATTAACAACAGTTTCAAAATAGAAATGTTACCATACATTGATATATATATGATAATACCTCCTGTACTCTGCCTTCATACTAACTTAGTGTTGCTGGAGTTTTCTAAAGGTTTTGTGAATTACCAACATGAGACATAATTTTACAAATCTTCCTCTTAATCCGTTGGTATCGTGTCAGATGAAGTCTTTAGTTTGGATAAAGCTGCATCAAAGTTTTGAGCTTGGATTCTTGTGAAACTTAAAAATTTAATTACCCTCACTCCATCCTCCCAAATCTCCCTACTTTGGTGGCTTTCATTTAGTATTAGATGGTTACAGATTTTGATACATTTTGGGTTTCTTTGTTCTTAGTAGATAAAGAGAGTGACTTGGCTTTGCCATGACATTTACGGATATGGCTGAATATCACTGAGACAACCTGAAAGCCTGACCAGTTCTCCTAATTATTCTTTGTCTCTTGCAGGAGCAGTGAGCATACTTTATAATTCTAGGACTGAAAATTAAGTGAGTTTTGCAGAAAGAAGCAGAAAGGTCCTGAAATCCATGGGGTATTAAAGTCGGTGGGGGCTTAATGAGAGATTTTAAAGCCTGAAAGTGTGCTGTGCAGTGCTGGATGGTTCAGAGGGAAGCTGTCCAGCTGAAAGCTCCTGCTTACTTAGCAAAAGCTATTGTATTGAAGCAGAAGGGGAGAAAAGCCTTAACTTCACTGGCATATTTTTCAGATCCCTATGCATCTTTGATTATTTCCCTGTTTACAGAATATCTAGAAGAATACAGTATTGCATAATAACTTGTCATTTAAAAAGGTTTTTTGCATAACTGGTCACTTCAGAAGTTTTTTTTTCATCTTCAAAGGATACCTTTTGAAGCTCTGGAAGGCATAAGCCAGCTAATAGGATTTTCACCCCTGCTTTAAGGAACTGATAGGACTAGCCTTGGTGGAAGCAGATTTTAGACACAACTTCCCTTCCTTAGGGGAATTTTCTTACAGTTTAAGGCAGAAGCTTCTTTCCCCAACCTGGAAATAATAGTTTCAAGGCAGAGAATGTTATGGTGCTAAATATTCAGAGATCCGAGGTCTAATCTAGTAATTTTTTCCCTGTAATTTGTATCCACAGCATTTAATCCCATGACAAGAAATTGCAGAACATTGAAATTCAAGTCTCTTGCCTATCTGTGTTTTCCACATGAATACGTAGCTAGCAAAGAGTGCTGAGATTTACACTGGTAACTAAATTTCAAGTGAAAAATTAGTTGTCATTGGAAGAAGCCGCTTTAAAAATTTGATCTTGATAGCTCATGAAAGTTTTTGGTTGTTAAACAGTATGCATACAGATTGTGGGAATAATATATTTTTCTCAGTTTAAGAAGTACTTGTGAAGTGATTATGGATCACTTGTGCCAGGCTGAATTAATTTAGAAGCTGATTGTATTTTGAACATTTTAAACAAGACTTTCACAACCGTACAGAAAGGGATTTTCCACTATTGCCCTGTCAGTTGTTTATTTTATTTCCCTATTTTTCAGTATCCCTAGAAGATGAGCCAATTATGGTCTTATGTATATATTATCAGCTGTGTTAGTCTCTGCTTTCCATAGAGAAGGTCTCCTTTGCCTGATTGTCAATTGGCTTTTCTCTTTCTAGGTGTAATCTTGGTTTTACAAGTTCCTGCAAAACTGGCAGTAAGATTTCAATAAATAAAATTGCTAAAATGCTGGCTTACTTAATGTTGTTTGCTGTGTGGGAAATCCAATATTATATGAAAGACTTCAAATGAGAACTCTTCAAAATAAGAGTATTTTGAAAATTTCCAAAAGAAAAGAGGATAAACTCCATCAACACTCCAAACTCCAAATAAAATTATTGTTTATAACTGATTTTGCAAATTCTTTTCCTCTCACTCTGGAGATATTTTATACTTTTCTTCTCAGAAAGATGCCTTTGGCCTGTTTTGCCATTTACCTATGTTGCATTTTTCTACCTTATGTGCTGACTTCATAGCAATGTCTTGGGTTAGAAAAAGTCATCTAAAAACACTTCTGTGCCTTTAAAGTATTGGAGATTTTTGAAGAGTTTTCTCTCCTTTTAAGCTGATATGAACTTTATCTGATAGTTTAAATTTAAAATAGCTTTGAATAACATTTCTTTTCATACTTCTGAACTGGTTTGTATTGCTTTGATTCACCAGACAATTGTTGGCTTTACCATGGTCACCTCGCAGCCTAGATTGAGCTGGAAGTGCTGAGTGTTCAGGTTTGAAATGCTCTCACTGTTTTATAAATTGCACTGTTGTACATTCAGGAATAACTTTTAAAGATCTTACAATCCTTTCCTGTGTCTTAGTAACTTGTTAAAGGTGGGAGATGGTGGCCTTATGTGACTTCTCTGCCTAGGAGAGAACAGTGTCTGCAGTGGCTGGAACAACAGTGTGCACAGCACCAAATATTAGTTGGAGTGCGTGTGTTGCCTTCTTGTTTTGCATTTGTTGTGGCATCTGAAGTACCAAGCAGTAATTACTATTGATGGCAGCATGCCAGAGGCTGGATGTCAGTCCTTGTGCTCAAGGTATGCTTTGTACTTCGATTTCTGTCTAAATTCTTGAGGCCTCCTCTTGCATTTGAGAGCTTTTGTATAAGACACAAGTAATACTCCTACAAGAATAATTAAAATATGCCTAAGCTGCAAAGACTGAGTTTCATAGTTGTTTGTACTCCAGTGTTTTTCTTCCAATTATAAGACATAGAATGAGAAGACTCAGTTTTTAGACTCATGAAATCAGAGTAATTTAACACTGAGCTCTCTCATCCCCAGATTCAGGGAAGCAGTGTGCTTCAGTGAACAGAAAACAACTCTTTTTTTTAGACAATCTTTGAAACAGGTAAAAGTAGGCTGTATATGCACATAAAATAGCTTCATCCCTAGCACCTTGTTTTCTTTTGGTAAACCTTTGTAAAATTTCTGAAGTAGAACTTGCAGAAAAATAGTAAATGTACAATAAAAGACTGTTTTACCCTCCTTTGCATCCAGATCACGCTTTTTCTTCATGTCATCTGAAGATGCAGCTGTTCTTTCACACAGTTGATTCATATCATCCACAATTAAAATGTCCTTGCTATTTAAAAAATGCTTCTCAGCATGTCTAAAAAGGTTGTCAAAACAATGGCTTGTTCACAGTGAGAGAAAAGCTCTTGATGCTTTACAGAAGATTGATGCAATGACTTGACTAGAAAAATCTGGTTTTATCTGACTTCAGATGAAGTCATATATTTTCTTGTATCTTGATGGTTAGTTTAAAACCAGAACTTCCTGATTTGGAGCCAGAGATGGTAAGATACACCTTATTTGTGATTCTTGGGCGATAGAACTTATTTACAAGTATTCATACTGATCTCATTCAGCATTGCCATTTCTGTGAAACACTGCTTTTTTGTTGGTTTGGTTTTTGTTTTGTTACAGGTACTGTAGGATATGCAGTCCAAACATTCTAAGCTCCAGACATTTGGTTATGGATAAAGAAAGTTGTATTGTTTCTGCTTTTACTGAGTCTTTTGAGGAAAAGCACCATGAGGCTTGTTCTTGGCTACTTGGTAATATTTAGGCATTTCTGTAATAGTGAAAAAAAGAGAAAAGCTCCATTCAACTTGATGAGAAGATTGAATTGTCACAACCTTAATCATAATAAAGTTTTAGTAACATAATTTAAAACTTCTTGCTTCCTTCTGGAAGTCACTATCTGAAACTGGACACACAGGTATCCTGGATAATGTGTGGGGAGGGTCCTGCTTACGAGTGTGGTGTCCTGGTGTGCAAACTCCTAACTAAGTGACTAGCAGCTGTATTTCTGTCCTTGGTACTTAGGAGGATGCTTACTTTGTAGAGCAGCCTAGCTCCAGACTGTGGTAGGGTGTTTTTGCTGTAATTAGAACATGCTTCTCTCTGTGAAGCTGCCTGGCAAGCAGTGGTTAGTTTGCTTTCTGAAATATGGGAGGACAGAAACTCTTTCCCTTTGTCAGTGAAAGTTCCTGTTGTGAAGTTACAGATGGTTTGTGATTTGGAGGTGCTTTGGGGTTGTTTTCAGTTTGAAGCTGCTTGTCCCTAAATAGTATAATTTGTTGTGCACAGACTGGATGTCTCTTACTGTTTGTGGATGGAGGGTTATACAGATCCTTGTTAGTGAAACGCAAGCATGCATTGAAGCTGGAACTGGAATCCAGCTTGTTGCTATAATCACTAGGTCTGGGCTATGTACTTCTAGGTTTAGTCTTAGAGAAGCTATTTCCTTCTAAACTGAAACAGCTTCAACTGAAGTGTTTTGCATTTTGTAGCAATTGGTGGGTAAGAAAGGTCCCTGCAAGCTGTACGTTTGTAGCAGTTGAGTAGCTAGACCACCTGCCAGCTGTATTGCAAATGAAGAGAGTTGCATGGATTTTTTTTTGTTTTGTTTGAACTGTTTCAAAGCATTATTCAAAATTAAAGATTGTGACTTTCAAATGGAGGAGGCCACTTTTTTTTAGCAATGTGACAGCAAGATGTTGGAATTGCACTGCCAAAGTGGGTTTAGTGTAAAGGTATCTATTTTGCTTTTTCAAAGGTCTGGTCTGTGTGAGGAGATTTGTTAATCCTCTCTATATATTTGTAATTGCCACCTGTGTTATTGAGGAAATAACAGAACAGAAAAACCCCTCGGGGCTCATGTGATTTATTGTAGTTTCAAGATGCTTAAAAATTGAGCACCACAGTTGAAAGCGTTGCTATGTCTAGGCCCTTAAAAGACCAAAGTACCTAAATTCAATTAATATTTGATCTGGTGCACCTGTGCCTCTTAAGCCTGAAGACTTTTTTCTGCTTCTAAGAGCAAAACCATTCATCCCTCTCCCATTATCTGTTCTGTGCACAGATGTGCTCAGTGTGATTGTCATTGTATTCCTTGGAGATGGCTGCAGGTCTGTGTGGCAAAGGGTTTATGACATTGATGCAAGTTTTACACGAGGACTTTGGACAGTTGAGTGCTCTTGCTGCTCTGAGTCCCAGTGACTCTACTATTTTCATGTTGCATATGGATAGAAGTTTATTGCTGCAAACACTGATAAATGGTCACTGTTTCTTTCCCCTTTCCTTCTCAGTCTTCTGCTTGTTGATAAACACATGGTGTACATGTTGACCATTTTTTGAGGCAGGCAGCATGGGGATAAAATCTCTATGCAAATGAAACTGATAGGAATTGGCTTAAAATGACACATTTAACCCAGAATATGTTCTGAATAATATCTGCTAAAACTTTGGAAGAATATGTGTCTTCTGTAGGAACACCTCTTTATATGCCAGTTGCATTTTTCACAGCTATTTCTTCACCTTATTTGAAGTCAAGATGCTCATAGTCTCATTGTGTTAGATATCTGAATTGGTCACTTGTCTGTGATAAGTTACACTAATTTTTAATGTGCATAACAAAAAAATATAACTCTGCTCGTGGATGAGGCATAGTACAGGTGGCTGCAGTCAAAAGGAATTTGCACTTTTGCATTATAAATGTAATTTTGTCATGAAAACAGTGGAGATGTTTCTCCTCCTTCATGGGCGTGCTTTCTATAGCATATAAAATAAACCAGCCTGGATTTATATTTTAGGTGGCACCGTATTCTAGGGTGGCAGTTTCCTGGTCTCCTGTGCTTCATGTCTGTCACAAGATTAGAGAAGAAATGAAGAATCACAGGAGAAACATAAAATCAATGTCTACTAGGACAATTAGGAATCTATTCAGAACTCATCACTGTACAAATTAAGATCGATTGCATTTTGCTACTGCTTTTAATTTAATGAGGGTAGCAGCTGCTCAGCTACTTACAGGAGTCGCAATATTACAACACTGTGCAGAGAGGCTTTGTTCATTTTTATCAGCACAGAAGGTAGTATATTCAGCAAGTAGTATTTCAGGGGAAAAACCTGCTTCTACTCAGAGACTCTTCAATTACTCCTGTAGCTCCATATAACTTCCCTCCCCTATGTCTTCACTAGTCTTCATTATTCAAAAACTCAATTTACTCATTATAAGGAAATATTTTTCCACAGATAATGGAATTAAAGAGAAGTCAGGGACAAGTCAATAAACCATTATGAGAATCACTAACATTATAGTTTCACAAAAATGATACCTGGCCTGCCCAGAACCACAGTTGTGTTGTTTTTTGAGAGGAGAATAACGATAGCAGTTATGCTATTTTTGGTTTCGGAGGACAGTATCGTAACATTTCCAGTTGATTTTTAAGTCCTTCAAAAGAAGGTTCATTTTGGTCAAAGGGAGTCTAAAGTGTCTAGGCTTTGGTTAATTTTAAATTGATGGTTCCTTCTGATAATGAGTTAATGTGTTTAAATGCAAATTTTGGTTTGAATTGACTCCCTGGAAGGGCATTCTCTCCATATGCAGAGGCATGTGAGCATTCATAAATTTTCCACAAGGGAGTTTTGAAACCTTAAATGTCACAGGCTCATGTAGCTTGTTCTGAGATTCCTAGCTATGACACAAAGAATACCTTTGTCACCGGGGGACTAACAGTAACATAGTATAACTGGGGGAATAATTAGGTTTTAAGGTTCTAATAAGGGTAGAAAATTTTCTCCACACCTTGAGTAAGTCAGAATTGAAACAAATTACTGTGTGAAATTGACCTAAGTGTTTAATGAAAGTGTTTAAGCATTTCATTTTGATGCCAGATGTTTATCAATGTGTATTATATGTACTAAAATATTCTACATATATATATGTGTGTGTGTGTGTGTGTATACTTTAAAAGTTAAGGAAGAATGCCACTTGCTAGAATGTTCTTATAAATATTTTTAGAGTACAAAAAAAATCAATGTAACTGACAAATTTGCAAAGCATTTTATGTTCCAGTACATGTTGTTCAAAAAGCAGGGAGACCTTTCTTTTTAACATTGTCTAATGAAAAGTCCTAGTCTTTAGTGTATATATAGTGCTAAGGTAACATACATATATTTCTGTACTGTGAAGGAAAGGTCTGAGCTCCCTCTGTTGCAGGTATTGTTTCTGCTTGGGAAGGATTATGGTGTGCTATTTGTGTTCAGTCTCCTGAGTAGTGTCTTATCTCAAAGGAAGCTGTGGGGATGGGCTGAAGCAGTGGGGCTGGGGTCTAGGCTATATTTTGCATGGGCCAGACAAACCCAAATGCAGTCTGTGTTCGACAGATGGTTTGAGGCTGAGAGTTTTGTTGCTTTTCCCTCTTTTGTGTACTTCTGTTGAAATAAAAACCCACAAAAGAAAGTGAATTGTCATTTCAACTTGGAGTTGTTAAAGGCACAGCTTCCTCTGAGGCTTAGAATCTGTTTCTGCACAGACCATAGGCCAAGTCCAGCTTGGAGAGGCAGGTTTGTTGGCTAATGTGCTTTTCAGCCCTGATTCCTCCAGTCTCTCACTTTGGGGAGGTGACTGAGTAATGCTTTGCTTCTCATCTGAGTGCTCACATTTCTGTCCTGTGAAAGCCTGAGGGCAGGAGCCAAGTGTGAGGTAGGTTCTGGGTGCAGAGAAACACTCTAAGGCTCTAATTGTTGAGTGTAGCCAGAAGGAAGTGAGCAATGGATTGGAAGATCCCTGTATGTCTGAAATTTTTTTTATTCCATATATAGGAATTCTATTATTGTGGATGAAAGTAAGATAGCTAATTTGACATTGAGGTAAAATACCCTGGTGTTTATGATCAGGGAAAGAAATTGTTTCAGTATTAAGTGACATAATGCGTACCTAAGTAGAACACAATAGGAGCAAACTTGAAATTCAAGTGTTGAATACAATCCCACTTCTCTTCAAGCAAGGAGCTGGTTTGATCATTTGTTTAACCATAGCTTTTTAAGTCAAAAATGGAAAATAATGCAGAGTGTCTGACCCCTGGGGTAGCTTCAATCTCCTCTTGAAAATAAGGCTGTTCTGTTCCATACCATTTTCTTAACCATAATAGCACTTGTATTCAGATCATAGTTTGTAGCTAATCATGCTATCGAGTGAATCTCTTATGTCCCTGAAATTAAAATGTCAGCATACTCTCTACGCCTTTTTCTCCTACTTGAATTACAAGTGTTTGATTCTTGAATCTGTCCTTTCTCTTTGCAAGTATTTGGATTTTAAAATGTGGCTTTAAGTTGTGGGACTCACCTCCTGAAAATTAGCATCAGACTTGAGTCATATCCTGACATTTCTCAGGGCAAGTAGTTTACAAAATATGGAGCAGAGCAACCTTGTCTTTGAAATGGGAAAAAAGTGTATAATAAGTTTTGTATTGGTATCATTTTATTTGCCTGTGTAATATATTCATTTCTGTTTATATACTTCATATTACAGTCATACCTACTTGGACAGGACAGGACTTCATAAATAGATTTTGCAAGTCCTGCGGGTTCCATCTGATTTTTTTTAACTCCAAAAATAGGAATGTCATGTATAAAATGTATTTGATGTGATCTAAATACTAATCTTACGCATGGTTTCCCCTTAAATACTTTCGATGATATGCAGGGATCTGCATGTTATCCCTTGTTAGTTTTGGTTGTAAGAGAAATAAATCATTAAAAACAGCAAGCTTTGCACTACACTGCTGAAGATAATTGGAGGTTTGTAGTTTATAGTCAAGGACTTGCAGAACAGTAGTCGCTTGATCCTGCACACACTTTAAGCCATACTCTTTTAAATAAAATCATAATTTCAAATAGAAATATATTGACTGTACATAGAAAGCTCAAACTCTGCTGGAGTAGAACCTTTGTGCCTCTTTATTTTGCTAAATAAACATTATAGAATGGTTTGAGTTGGCAGGAACCTTCAAGACTGTCTTCAAGACCAAGTTTGGGGGGTGCCATGGGCAGGTCTAGCACCTGCTAGACCAGGTTGTTTAAAGCCCTGTCTGATGCATCCGGGGTAGGGCCTCCACAACTTCTCTGGGCAGCCTGTTCCAGTGCCTCATCAACTTCGCAGTGAAGAATTCCTTCTAGTATTTAGTCTAAACCTACCCTCCGTCAGTTTGAAGCCGTTTCCCCTTATGCCATCACTGTATGACCTTGTGAAAAGTCCCTCTCCAGATTTCCTGTAGGCAACCTTTAGGTACAGGAAGGCTGCTAAAATATCTCCCTGGAGGCTTCTCCTGGCCAAACAACCCCAGCTCTCTCAGCCTGTCTTCATAGGAGAGATGCTCCAGCCCCCTAATAATTTCTGTGGCCCTTCTCTGGACTTGCTCTAAGTCCTTGTCCTTCATATTTTGTGGCCTCCAGACCTGCATTCCAGGTGAGGACCCACAGGAGCAGAGTAGAGGGAGAGAATCACCTCCTCGAGCTGCTGGCCATG
This sequence comes from Notiomystis cincta, assembly GCA_013398075.1. NCBI lineage: Eukaryota > Metazoa > Chordata > Aves > Passeriformes > Notiomystidae > Notiomystis > Notiomystis cincta. The sequence goes on along the minus strand of VZRX01000291.1, from coordinate 99,024 downwards.
CTGCTTTTGATGTCACTCAGGACACAGTTGGCTTTCTGGGCTGCAGACACGTATTGCTGTTTCTTATCAAGCTTCTTGTTATCCAGTACCCCCAAGTCCTTCTCCCCAGGGCTCAGTCCATTCTCCACCCAGCCTGTATTTGTGCTTGCGATTGCCCCAGCCCAGGTGCAGGACCTTGCACTTGGCCTTGTTGAAGCTCATGGGCTCACCTCCAGGTGTGCCCAGGCCCCTCTGGATGCCATCCCTTTCCTCCAGCGCGTCAACTGCAGCTCACAGCTTGGTGTTGTTGGCAAACTGGCTGAGGTCGCGCTCAGTGCCACTGTGCACGTCAGTGAGAGCCATGTTAAAGTGGCACCTGTCTCAGTACTGACCCCTGGGGACACCACCTGTCACTGGTCACTACTTGGACATCGAGTCATTGACTGCAGCTCTTTTTGTGCAACCGTCCAGTCAATTTCTTGTCCACTGAGCGGTCCATTTGTCAAATCCATGTCCCTCCAGTTTAAAGATATCCACCTCCCCTGTCATCTTATATCAGAATAGTAATAGTATTACAGAGAGGCTTTGCATTTCTGGCCAGTAAAATTCCCCAGGTAGTGTCTATATTAAGAACAAATTTTGCTAAAGAAGCAGCTATTAAAGCACTTTTTCTTGAGCAACGAGAGTGAGTATGCTAGCTTTAGGCATCCTCTGTGCCATTCTCTGAAGCCTGCTTATCTGTACAATGTGTACTTTCCAGGAGCTGTGAAGAAAAGCTCTCTTTCAGAGTTTGTAACCTAGTGCCCTAAACCTGCATTGGAATTCAGGGAACAGAGGGCTGCAGACTTGTTTCTTATTACTTCGGTATTTGTCTGCATAGATGCTTATATAGGTCAGGCTTTCCAAACTGACCACAATTTGGAAGTGAGAAGGTGAGGAAGTAGGAAATGGAAGAAATATTTCTGCATTTAAATGTGGTTACTATTTTTTAAAAAACACTTTAAGAGGCCTTGTGTCTTTTTTCTTCCTTTTTTTTCCAGCAGACAGTTGATGATTTCATCTTGCAGTTGCCCCCTGAAGGTGTAATAGTTTAAAATTAGGTAAATGGAGGTAAAATTTGTGACAAAATCCAGATAATTGTATGAAGACAAGGTACCTTAGCCTATATTTAGAAGTGTGTTTATATTCCAGTTCCTAGAAATACTGGTGCTCCAAGAAGGACCTACCTCTTTTGGGTGAAGGTTTTGTGGTTTAGATCAGCTTTACCAAGAAGGTGACAACTGTTATTCCTCAGAGTGACTACTCAGGAAAGGCTGTGTTTTGTGCTTTAAGCCAGAAATCCATCATGTTGTCAAAGACTTGCAGCAAAAATGGCTTGTCATTTCATTTTATTTCTTGACATTAAGGATCATAGTGGAAAGAAATAGTTAAATTAAGCAAAATTCTTAAAACAAGAATTCCACTTGGCTGACATACCAGTGGGAGATGTATTTGGTTCTTTACTTTGGACTTAGTATTTTCCTGAGTTTAGGTGAATGAGGGGAAAAAAATTCTATTATATGGCATCAGTATATAATTTACTCATCTGGTTGGGAAGAAATTTTAGCCAAAAAAGAAGTCAATGAAAGAACTTTGGGGAATGTACTTCTGCTACTGTTCAGTGTCATTACTTATTCATGCAAGTAGGTCCCACTCTGCTGAAGAATCTTTCTTGCAATGAAACTGGGTAGAAGAACTGTACTTTTAAAAATAGAAATTAGTTAATTAGATGACATTAAAAATGCTATTCCTGTTATGACTGTGATTTCAGTGATGCCAATGAGACAGACACTAGTGAGTCCCTAGGCAGCTTTGAGTAATGCTGTTTACACAAATGTTGACTGAACATTTGACTATGACATGAAAAGTACTATAATATATATGGTGAAGCTGTGTTACATTATTTGATTTATAGCTTATCTCCCACATATTGGTAACTTTGGCCTTGGAAGGAAAAGTCTGTTTGGCAAGGAGTGGGAAAGATCCTCAGTGTCCCTATACAACCTTGCAAAACTGCTTCTAGGCAGTTGTGAAACAGCCTGAGTCCTTGTTTAGCGCAGAATTGTATGCGAATGTTACTTAGTTGTCAGATACCTGACATTCAAGGAAGATCATAAAGCTTGTCTGTTATGTTTCAATAAACCTCCTGACCTGCTGCTCTCCAACCATTAGATTCACCCAAGGGCATGCTTGCTACTGCTATTCTTGTTTCTCCTACATGAACAGATTGGCACAATGTATGAACAACCTCAGCCATGCAGAAAGAAAGATAGAGACCTGCTTTGCTCTTCACTTTGTTCCCTGGGGCAAATCAGATACCGAGATCCTGACCATAATTTTGATACACCTGTAGGGAAAATGCATGAAGAAATCCTGCTAGAAGGAGAACAATTCAAGCCTGATAAACGGCTGAAAACCAAACAATTCTCTTCAGTTACACCTGTTTCCTCCCCATTTTCATTTCTGAAGAAGTTAAATTATGAAAGGCCTGTGTTCTTCCGATATCACATTAATACTGGGGAAGACAGTGCCTGTGTTTTGGCTTTCAGTGTTCTTTGTAGGACAACTATGAAGAGTAAGTCCATCAGGAAAGAAAGAAACACACTTTTTCTGATGGACTGTGCTTCACAATTGTTTAATATAGGAGACTTTGAGGAAAGCATCTTTACCAATAGTAATTAATTTAGTATTCTGGTTCTTATAATGCAGCTCATAAGGAAAAAACCATGGATTTCCTAAGAAGTTTTGGGTCTGAGACTTAAAGCATCTGACTTAAAGTTCTGGTAACTTCTAACAGCTATGAGTAGAAACTCATTTTTGGGCCAAATATGTTATCCTTTCACAAGTTTTGCACAGTGTCTCTGTAGACATTGAATCATATTCATACGCATTTTTCTTGAAGTTTACTGAATTATTCACTGAACTGCTGTGACAGTAAGTATCATAAATTTGTTTTGCAATACATAAAATACATTTTTTTATATATCTCATACACATCACAGTTTCTTCACTAATTGAGTTTGTACAACACCCTTGCTGGCCACTCATTAGACATTGAGGAGCAATAGGCTTTCCAGTATTTTCTGTCTATTGTTGTAAAGTCACTCTGGTGTCAATGTGGAGCTTAATAATTTTGAAGTAGACACATTTTTCAGATTGAAGTCTTTTTTTCCTTTAGGAAGCCAAAATTCTGAATTGTTATGACTTTATTTTTTTACTTTTAGATTTTTTTTAAAAAAAAAATTGTTCTGACTTTTTTGGTCAAAATTACTTTCTAAATACCTATATTCAATAAATCTTCATAGTGCATATTACTGAAATGTGTACTAAGGTAATATACATTAATCACCCAGTAGAAATTCTGTCCCAACAGGTTTTTGCTGTCTATTTTGTAAGCTTACAGAGCTGGAAACACTGTATCTACTTGATATGTGCATGAGGAATGATAAGATTAAACTAGAAAACCCTGTAACACCAGAGAATTGTCTTGATTTCAGAGGCTTACATCTCAATACCTGAAACGTGAGTGAATTCCAGTACTTCTGTATTGAATATCTGCATAGGTATATTTGCTATCTATATATATATTGGATATCTACATATGCAGCCTATATAAAGGTAGCTACATGCCAAAACATACATTGGCTTTAAAATGTTGTTTTTGAGGAAATGGTCACCAACTTGAGTTGAGTTGAACAGCAGTGTCATATCTCTAATTTTTTTGCCTTTTTTTTTTTTTTTTTTTGGTGTCTGACTACTTACTTAGGTTAACATTTGTTGTGAATGGAAAAAAAACCCACCAAAGTATATTGTACATAAATTGGGAAGTTGGGCTTTTAAGGGGGCCACTTTGGGTAACTAATTTTAGAAGCTTTAACTCTTTAACAAGGCAGCTGGAGTGTTTTTTGGAAAATGTAGGCATACTTCAATATTGATTATAGGTTATCTCTTATTTTTCTGTTCATTATTAGCAGTCACTTTGAGAGATGCAGGAAACAAATTGAAAGACATTTCTCCTAAGAGGCTCTGTACAGCCAGGATGTTTTTGGAAGCTTTACTATGTATCAATACCCTGACGTTGTACATATCGGGAGTGACAAGGCCAGGATGTTGTTTGAACAAATAATCTTATTTGACAGTGAACTTGTATCGTCTTCAAGAGCTGCCTTTTCCTAGGAATGATTTCAATGTACACTTGCCCAGCAATTTTGAGGGTTGCTATGGTTGCAAGTGGGGTAAAAAGGCTCTGTCGTTGGAAGGATCTATGAATGCCAAATGCAGTATCTGCTACTTACCTGAGCTTGGCTTGTCACATACCCAGTACTGCTAACCATGTCCATCATTAGGGATACAAGTGTCAAGAGCAGTGCAAATTCTGCACTACATTTGGAATCCAGCTCATATGGAAATGCACATGGAGGCATCAAAAGCCTAGAAAAGGTGCATAAATATGGCACTGCTTGTCCCATTGTTGGGCTCCTTGCAGTCAGTGCTTATGGCTCACAGTTGTGTAGATTTCTTTTTTTCTTCATTCCTGATTTGCAAGCCTCTGTCACTGCTGTGAAGTGATTTAACAGAGATGCATTGATTTGTTCTGCAGATGGACACATACAAGTGCTGTGGTTCCACATATCAGTGGAATTGTCAGTGTCCATTGTCAAAAGGTCGGGGGTGGAACAGCAGCTGTGTATGTGCATGTCAAGGGAGTCAGGATGAACAGCAACTGAGGTAGTTAGATACATGTGAAAGGAAAGGTAAGAAGGCAGTAGAATAGGTCATGGCTCAATTGCCTTTGACCCATCAGCTGTTGTTTGACCCTTCAAGTTTAAGCAGAGTTATCCAGGGCCCTAGGATAAATGGCTGTATTAGCCAGTCTGTATCCCTGTGAAAGTGAAAATGCTCACTACAGCCCACTTTTGAAACTTCTATCTGTGATAGTCTGAAGCAATTTCACAGTATAATTATTTCATGGAGGGAAGATCCCCATAAGGAAGTTCTTTCAAAAATTTCTCTCTTCTGGTCTTCATCATTTTACTTCTCTTTCTTGTGTGTCACACTAGATAGATTTCCTTCTCCTTAGAAGTTTCATCTATCAAATATTAATGGATGCTCATGCTCGCTCTTCACTATTAGGTAGCAAAATTCCATGTGTTTAACTCCTAATCTTTCCCCATAAATCAGTTTCTCAGTCTTATCATTCATGCTACTCTTTGCAGCCTGGTGGTGAATATTACCAGCACTGCACACAGCCTTTCAAGTGGAATCACAGCTACTGGAAGTAATGGTTATTGTTTCTCTGCAGCATAGCTTCACCTTCTGTGTTAACTAGCAAGGCTTTATAAACCACCAGTAAGTAGCACATCATCAGGTCTTCTTACATTCCTTCTTTGTCTGATTGGATTATTTGAGTGCTTCTATTTCACTTAAGTTTAATCTCCTGCATCTTAGCAAGATGCATATGTGATTTTACTAATAGTGATCCCTGGCATGTGGCTCCAAGGCACATTGTTCCTTACAGCGAGGAAGAACTGACACTTTTAATGTTAAAACCAGCATTAAATACCCTCAAAATCAAAGTATTCCATATCTAGTTTAACAAGGCAATGCTATTGTTATCAGCTGAGAAGGCTTTCCTGTAGATTGTGCAGTTTATGAATGAAAAATATCAGATTACTGTATGTTGATTTTATTACAGTAATGAATTGGAGTGACTTACAGTTAGAAGAAACTCAGGCTTTTAATGTGCTGCCTTTAACTCTGCTTCTTCTCTATATTTTAAACGAGTAATTTTATCCTTTGAAGCTTAATATTAAAATGTTTTTAATCTCGGTTTCCATAATGGACCAGTTTTTTATCAATGTATATCTAAAAATGTAAAGAAATAAGCAATCTAGTTTTTTTTTTTCCTGTTATTTTTTTCTGTATGCCAAAGATGACAGCCAATTCAGTAGTAATTTTAATGTGATCTAGGTGTTCAAAGCTGTTGTGACTGTGATAATTTTCCATGGCATTATGCTGATGCAACCATCCTTGAATCATTCCCAGTTTTGGTTTGTACAAGTAGGGGCATTTGCAGATACAAATCGTAAACACAATCATCGCTGCTTGAGTAGCATTTCAGAACGAGTAAAGAATGACTCCAATGCATTGTCAGTTTGCTTAGTGTGTATTTTGCAACTCACTCTGCTTTTAACCTTGCCATTACAATGGATAGAACTCCAGACCATATTCATGGCTCCTCTTTCAGTTGTGAAATAAATCAGTTAAGATACGTCTTCCTCTTTGCACACTTCTTTGACTTGAAATTCTCAACAAATTTCTTGTAATTTAAAATATTTACCGTTTTTCTTTGATAACACTCTGCAGTGCACTAAAACTTGTCTTGGTAGTAATTTTTACTTTTCTGTAGGTATTTTGGTATGTTTGTCACTAATCCCCAGATTTTAACAAGAGCAATGAGTAAAACATCAAGGGCAAAGAGTGACTCTGAGAACTTCTTTCTGACCTGAACAGGTGAAAGTCTACTGAACAGTAGGGTGCAGAGAATTGTTATTTGGTCAAGGAAGAATAAGCGAGAATTGAGAAGAGAAGAATGAGAATGAATGAGGATAAGATAAATTACTGTTGGAATAAAATGCATGTCTTTCTGCAGACCTTGTTTTCAGGAAGGAAAGCTATTCCTTTTCAGAAATGTCATAAATCGTGTGTATTAGCAAACATAGTGTGCCACTGAGGAAAGATAAAATACTCAAAGAAAAGCCTTAGTGATGCAGAATGCAGAGTGCTGCTGCTTTATTAATAATGTCTTAGAAATTGTTGGAACTGTCACAGTACAATTGTTTGGTGTTGGGAAAACTCTTTGAGAGTTATTTAATGGAGCAAGGGTTTTGTTTGGTATTCAAGGTTTACACATACCATATAGTGAGAAATTTAATGAGAAACTGCTTTCTAGTGTAAACCAGCTTTTAACTACAGGAATGGTGTATAGAAATATCACCAGTTTTGGTATCTAGACCATATCAAATAGACATGGTGCCTTTGGGAACTCCATTCCTCATCCAGTATGCAATCTTTTTTGGAGCTCCACACTGATGACTCTGAATGATGCAATTTGCTGCTCTGTCTTCTGTAGTTTAAACTGAAGGGCTTGGAACTGACCTTTGAGAGTGGTTGTCATCTGATGAGCAGGATTGTTGGAGAGAGATTTCTTTCCATCACAAAAGGGAAGAGATGATAGGCAGGGGATTCTCAGTGTTTCAGGATTCTATGCCTGCCCTTTGAGTAAAGGTCTGACCTTTCAGACATGCAGGTATAGGGGTACAGGTGTATTTTGTTGTTTTTCAGATAGCCAAGCCTTAGCTCACGCACTTATTACACTGCAGGAATATGCATTGAGGTGTATTTGTGAATGCTGCTTCAGTCAGCTCCTTTGAACTGTTAAAGTTCTCAGTTCTGGTTCTTTGCTTCACTTGCAGCTCACAGATACAATGATAAAGAAATTCCTGATCATGTGTACATTGAAATAGATTGGTGCAAGTGGCATCTGTCAAAGTTTTGACACCAAATCTCTGGCAGATCTTTATCTTCAAAGAGCACAAATGATGGAGACAAAAGCTGTGTTTGTCTTAGTGGATTGCTACTGTATTATTACAAGTTTTGGCTACAGATTGTGTGTGTATCCAATTTTTGAAAGGGGGAAAGCACTTGAACTTCAGCAGTTAAAGCATTGTTTCAGTTGAAATAAAAAAAATAAAAATGACCCAATCAGACAAAATTTCAGACTTTGCAGACTGACCCAAACACTTAAAATATGTGCAAAGTAATAAGCAACTGAAAAAAGATCTTATGGTGAAGGTAAAGGAAGATTTAGATGTCTTCAGAAGTCTGTTCTGAATGTGAACACAAACCTAAAGCAATAATCAGGGAGGCTATTACCTTGGAAACTGGCAGAAGCTGAGAGCTTGACAACATGAAAGGTCCCAGCAATGCACATTCTGTTACAAGATGCTCACAAAAATGCTGATAAACAGTGCTGCTGATGAGAGGGGATAGAAGTCTTATGTAATGGTGTATGGACAGTGACCTAACTTTGTCTTTGCTTTCTTATTTAAAAAAAACCCCCAAACTATAAGGGGAATAGCTTACTCTGTGCAAATATCAAAGGAGCTGACTGTTGCTGAATTTGAAAGTTATTGACTCTTGACTGTACAACAATGCCTAAATATTGCATCTGTTTTTTTCTTTTAAGATATTGAGCCTCTGTAGGAAAATTTTGACTCTTCAGCAGTGTGTGATGAAGATGAGTAGGAGTTTATCTGGCTGTCTAAATGTGGAAAAACATGCTGGCCTGCTCGTTCTTCTTGATCTAGCCTTAGCATCAAAGGAAATTTGCTTTGCATTATGAAGCTTGCTGATGTCAGAAGGAAAAAAAATTAGGCCCAGATGGCATGATGCTAAATAGAGCTGAGTACGAAGTGTGCGTGTAGAAAGAGGCCAATCAGTTTTTGCTGATCCTGTATAAGTGTGAGGAGGAAGAAAAATATTTGCTTTTCAATTCATCTTCCTTAAAGAGACCCAAACTGTGTGTATGTTATAGCTCAGCAGAAACCTACCTGAAAAAAACTCACAGCTTTTAGCAGGATGGTCCTGTTGTTAGTTCTCCTAATTCCCATCTCCATCATGTTTTATTATTGACTGTTACCTGGAGCCCTAAGTTCATGAGTAAACATGAAACATCAAACCTCTGCAGATGGGAAAAAATGAGTTAATTGCAAGTGCAGTAGTTGTTCTTGATTTGTTAAAATCTTCAAGCAAGCAAAAATTTTTTTTACATTTGAGTAGGTTGGCTACTCATTTATCTAGAAAAGACAAATATATCCACATTTGTAGGCATGTATATTTTAAATTAGATTACTAGTAGAAGACTTGTTTTTGAATAAAAAGTGTTGATGCCCATAAAGTGACACTTGTAAAATATTCAGTGAAGAAAAGCCTTAATATTATTGACTTCTCACATTTAAAGCAGGAATACCAGGTGCTTCTGTTTTCATCAATGTCCTGGAAACAAAAACCCAGGCAATCTAAAATGTCTTGTATGGAGCTAAGTTTGATTTCTTTTATACCATTTACATTCATTCCAAGATAACTCTAGGTTAGATTCTAGTTTCTTGACATGTTATGGATAAAAATAAAAATGAAGCTTACATTCTTGATTTTGTTTTTCTACATGTAGTGCTGTGCATCAGTGCTCTCATTCTTTGGTGTGAATTTACAATGCTGTATGCTCATAGCAAGATGTTTTAATTTGGATAAGAAAGGTGATCCTTCAGTAAAGTTACAGTGTTGACTAGCAGAATTTTTGCTATTTAAACTTTCAGTTATTGTGCTGATTAATATTGCTCTGAAATATTTTGTAGATTAGACCACTGCTTGTGAAGGTCATTACTTCTTAATAAAAGGTGTTTCATTTTTATCAGACATGAAAATCCCACACACACACATTTGCACTGCTTCATCAGAATATTCTTATTGAGTCTCTTTTGTTTGCTCTTTTTATCACTTTGATTTGGTATGGATCTTTCTGGTGATATATGTGTATGTGCTCTTTTTTATAGAGTACCTGGTATCATGGTGGTTGTGGTCTGAGATTTCCCCTGCCCACACTTCAAAGAAAGTGCTGAATCACAATCCATGTCAAACAGATTTATTTTAAAGGTTGAGAGGAGGAAGAAGACATTACACAAAAGAGGACGACGAAAGATATTTCATATGATATGCTGGGTTTTTGGCTTTATTTAGTGTCTTATTATATATCTGAAACTGGGAAGTAAACAGAGAAGAAGGGTGGATTTCACAGGATGTCTGTAAACTGGAAGGATTCAAAGACTCAGGGAGGTTCTCCATCCATTTCCTTGTCTAAAATCTAGGTACTACCCCTTTTATTCACTAAGTTGCATGATTACAGCATTCTGTGAATGACAACCTTTTCAAAAGGAAAAAAAAAGGTAGGAATAATATTTACCCCATGACCCCCTCTTTGTTTTCCATAACTAGTATCATTGGTCACTAAGGGTTCTTCAGGCAATAAAGGCCTATGCTAATCCTCAGTCAGTAGAAAACCTTCAAAACACCCCATTTCTGGTAATTCTCTTCTTGACTCAACCTCCAGCTCAGAGTTGATTGCAAAGGAATAAAATCAAAACAAAAGAAATAGGGTGAACTGAACACTCCAATGCTCTTTCAGTTGAGAAGATAAGCAAAAAGAAAAAAAAAGTTTGGTTCTGCCTGGTGTGGATCTTAACTTGCATCTGGAAATTTTGTTTAGGCCTGGAAACAGATCATGATTTTTATAACTACTTTTATAACTATTGATTACTTTTTATTACAATTAGTCCAACCAGGAATATATGAGTTGCTTTCCTAAAGCTTTTAAAGTCATGATATATGATTTTGACAGGTGCTGATTTGGTTTGCTAAGATATTTAGCTTCCTTAAGTGTTCTGGCACTTTTCCATCAAAAATTTTTTGACTAGTGATGTTTAGTGTCTTCCCTACCTCCAGTCCAAAAGACACAAAGGTGATAGTGTCATAGTGCCTAGAAAACAGCATGTGTAATGTGTTACCTACATTCATTTTGAAACCTGTTCATTCTGCTTTAGCATGGAATATGACTCTAAGGAAATATTCTGTATAATAATACAGTGAAGAAAAATAGATTTTGTTGTGACCTTTAAGCCTGGCTTTTCTGGTCTGAACCACATTATTTTGTTAAATACAAGGGAAGTGGAGCCAGCCTGTGACCTTTTGTTACCATGCAGCTTTGAGAAATGGCAAAAGTCATTCTGGTGCTCAAAAGTTCCATTACAGAGATAGTTCTGTTTGTTGTTTTTTTATTTTTTTTTTTTTAAACAGCAGGGAAAAAACCCCACCAACCAACCTTGAAAAGATTTAGAATTGTAGTCCTTTACCAGGAAAATGGAACTGTTTTCAATTTTGGCATAAATTAAAGCTGCTTCTACAGACAGTAATATCTGAAATTAATCAGAATCCATGTTTTCTGATACCACAGGTGCTTAATATCTCTGAGGAATGAATTTTCTCCTCATCAGTCCCTTCAAGAAAGAAAGCTCTAGCAGAGAACTTCTTAAATTATTTATCCTAATTTTCAGGACTTCTATGAATCTGCATTTGTAGTTCTGTATCTTTGCTGCAATAGAATAGTTCACTTTCAGCTGGTATATCACTCATATCTTACTAATTGAGAGATACAATGTCCAGAGAAAGCAAAGTTGTGCTGTGTTTGAAATATTGATGTTGAAATTTCATCATCTTCCTGAAAACCTATTCACACTCTGCTGCTCAGTGCAGGGTTACCATGAAATGGTGATGACCTTCCCTGGGGTGCCAGATCCTGTAAATGAGGACCTGTTCAGAATCAATCCTTCCTCAGGACTGGAGTATTGGAGGCATGCATGCCACTCCATAGTGATTTGCAAAACTCTTTTCATTAACTATTTGTTGGGATAGATTTAGGGCACTAAAAATATGTGTAGAAGTTACTTGTGAGTTAGAATTAACTCTGAAGTGTTCCTTTAATTTGTTTCAGCTAGCAGGCTGCTAAATGAAGCTGCTCCCAGACTGTCTCCCGTGGTTCTTCAGAGATACACATCTTCTGGACAGTCTTGAGCCTTAAGTGTGTTTTCCTAAAATTTATACTGAAGATTCTTCATGTAGATATTTCCCTTATCTCCTCTTCCAGGGAGGGTTTCACCTTTGTGCTTCTGACATTCTTTGGTTTTGATCATTGACCTGGTTCTGAGCATCTCTCTTCTGGCAGATAAAGCTGCATTGAATTAAATAGATTAAAGTGATGCTTTGGAAATGTGCTTCCCAAGCAAGTGGACCTTAGCTGGCCCTGTATCTCTGGAGTGTGAAACCATAGTGTATTCATCCTGTGCCAGATCCTCCTTTTCTGGATGGCTTATATGCTTCCAGGTCATGCACAGATTTAGAATTAGTTGGAAAACTTGTTACTGAGAGCAGACAATCCAGCCAAGGCTTTTAAAAGTCATTTTACTAGATTTTTAAAACATCATCCAATGGAAAAAACCTAATGTTTTTGATGATCCTAGAATTGGAACTGTGGAGCTGTATTAGTGATGGATGTTCTGAGCAGTATGTTTCAAGTTGCATTTAGATGATGAGAGATTGCTTTATTTTGTTCAATGTGAGTGGACTTTGTAGAAGGAAAGGACTTCAGAAATGCTCCTTTCTTTAAGTACCATCTAAAGACTAAAGTCTTCTGGATAGACAAAATAGTACTGAGAAACTGGGATCTGAATCGTTTGCTACTTGGACCCATGCTATGTTTCCAGCAGATGGGGTGAGAGAGTTTTTAGATGATGAAGATAAATCATGTTCATGTACTGTGTCACTGACAACTGATGCTGTTGTGTTTTTAAGCCTCAGTTCCCTTCATTTAGCACTGCAGTTCTCTTCTTTGGGCTTTTAGGAGGAGTGAAACACTGCAAACCATTAGCCAGATACTAGAGAGACATCTGAGTTGTTAATCAAGGACAAGGTGAGATTGAGGGATGGGGGGAAAAGCCCTAGGCTGCCAAGTTTCCTGATACAATCCTGAACGAGCAAAATCTGAAACAGCTTGACCAGCTGTCAGAACCTGGAAGTGGGCATGATGTTTGTTCTAAATTCATGTTGGGCTGAACAAAGACACTACTCCATGTGTCAGGGAACTCTTATGCTTTATTGTATTGTTGCCTTTATTACAGCAACTACTTAGTCATAGAAGTATTGGCTAGCAAGCTCTCAACTTTTACAGCTATCTTTAACAAACTCCCAACTCCTGCAACAAACTTAAGGTGCAGAGTGAGGGGCAGAATAGTCATTGCACTTGCCAGGATAAAATGAGAGGAGAGAAATCAAGATGGAAGAGAGAAAGAAAAAGGTCACTAGTCCTTAGATCTCATGTCTTTCCTGCTGCTGTGAATGGTCCAGATCTGAGGTCACCAAAAGAGAGAGAATGAGTGCAGGATCTATCCACTTCCTTTTATAGTTTGCCTGGTGCACACATCTTGTGTAAAATAGATTTTTCACACCATTTGCACCATGTAGTTCATGCGTGTTCAGACCCCTGGAGCCCTCCAGGAAGTCATGGGGGAGGACTTGGGGGTGTGTGGTGGCCATGGAGCTCCTTAGTGAGCTGTTCAGGGCTCAGTCCTTTTCAAGACATATGTGCACTGAGCATGAATGTCAAGGCAGAAAAGGAAGGTGGCCCAGAACAGCACTGCCCCATCTGTGCAGGACCCTCTCTTGCAATTGCAACTTTCCTGTTGCAACAACCAGAATGTTTGAGCTAAAACCTGCTGATGTGCTTATGCCTGATCCTCTCCACCGGCCAGTTCTCCCAGCTAAGGTACAATACTGAAAAGTCATGCTTGCCTTATAAAGTTGTATCCTGAAAATACCTCAAAGATGATGGGGCAGGGCAGCTTCATAAAAAATTGTGAAAGGATTGTGTTTTCAGTTAATGAAGTGGCTTTACAGTGCTTTTGTTCACTTTTAGGAAAGTGAAATGGACATAAAAGAAGCAGCACTAGGAGATTTGGGAGACCCTTTATGTGATAGGGTGGTAGTAAGATGCAGGGGAGATATAATCTTTAATGGTTAACAATTAATACAGATGGATGAAGGCAATGAAAACAAGAATCTTGTAAGGGAGAGTAGTATTGATGTGGCAATTGTGCACGGTGGCTAGGCAATAAAGGGAAATAGAAGGGAGTATGGCAGGGATGCAAACACAGGTCTGTTAGAGTTTTTTAGCTTGCTGGTTAAGGATCAATACCTTATTAGAGAATGTGTCTGAACTATGTGGATGTGGGAATACTTTCTGAGCAAGGAAACTGCAGAGATTTTCCAGCAAGATCTATCATCTGAATGATGAAGGAAGCAGGATCTTTGGTGTGCTCTGGAGCACAGCTCCCTATTCATATTGATTTGGAGTTAGTGGTAGCAATTATGATGTGTGGTACTCACACTGGTGTAAAACCTACCACGTTTCAGTCTGAGCTTTTAGTTTGCCAGTTAGTGGAGCTGCTTCAGTCTGCACTCATTTACCAGTTCATTCAATTGAAACTTATCATGACATGAGGTACCTGGCTACTGATCTGCTTGAATCCAGCTGATGTCTGATGTAGGGAAGAAGCCTAATTCTACTTCCACTGACAGCTCTAAATGGGGCAATAAAAAACTGTGTGTAATGTCTGTAGTCCTGAAACACATGAAGACATTCTTTTTTGTCTGCTTGCTTGCTTTCTTGATTACCTTCTTTCCTGTGATGGCAGGAAAAAGCCCCTATTTATCTTCTCACAATGCCTTCCTTTGTTTTTGTGTAATATATATTATAGGAAGGTTAAGTGAGACCCAGATCTGACACACTGAAAAATTAAGATCTCTTTGCCTAACTGAATTCTTGTCCATGATTTGGAATTTTCATACTAAAATAATAATACAGCAGTTTCTTTTTATAGCTGAAGTAAAAATCCAAGAGCTGCAGCTCATGTTTTACATAATTAATAAAGCCTCACTTTGTTTTTCTCTGTTTGTTTGAATTTTGTTTTAACACCCAATAGGAAATTGAACTACTAATTACTTGTTTAATTTGTGTGAAACAAGTGAGGCAAGAAGTCCTGTGTTCAGCGAAGTTAGCTAAAATGCTTGTAAACACTATGTGAGTTCCACTGCACCTAAACCAAAATGTAATCTTTGGAACATTTTTAGGAAGGATGTATTGTGCCTTAGTTCTAAGATTTCCAATCCTGTTTAAAAAACTTGGAGAAAAATTTTTCACTTACCATTATTAGGGCGTGGCTATTGGAGAAACAATGACAATGCTTTCTAGCTTCCTGCCAAAATCCTCTCTACATTGTTGTGTGTTTTCAGGAACAGCTGCTGTTTTTCTTCAAACCCTAAGTATCAATTCAGGTTCATTGGTATTTTTGCCTTTTTAATTAATTTTTTTCAACTTCTGTGGATACCTTTTGGTTCTTTCAAGGCCATTTTCCTTATTGTGTCATCTGGCAGGAGGGTCTTTACGTTTATCCCAGATTCTGTGGCTGATAGTTAAATCTACAACATGATAAGATAAAAGGAAGCTTCGTTTTCATCTCGTTTTGTTCCACAAGGCATTCTTAGGAGTAACCTATCTATTTGCTCTTTCCAATTGGTTGCTTGGTTGTACTAAAATCATGTTGAAATATTTAACATATTTTTTTTCTTTGAATGATCGTGCTGCAGAGTCCCCATTTATCTGTCCTTGTGCCTTATAGACAAACCCATTCTCATGGACTGCAGTAATGAAGATTAGGCAGGCTCTGTTTGTGAGTGTTGAGTTTTGGACTTTGTTTCCCAAGTAAATATCTACCTGGCACTGAAAGGGTTTCCCTATTCTATCATTGCAGGCAGTTAATCACTGATGGGCTACAGGGGCTGCTTTTGCTGTTTGTTTGCTCCTGGGCCACTTCTTGTTGCTTGGGTTGTTTCAGCATATTGCATCATCCTGTCCAGAGCTCATGCAGAAATGTTAGTAATTCATCTTAGCATTTTCCTGTGTCAGCTGAGGTTGCAAACCAAACTAACATCATTTTTCAAAATGCCACTTTAGGTGGCAAAGAACTGAATCCTCTAGTCCTTACTCAGCCAAAAAAAAAGAAAAAAAATCATGTTTGCTGATTTAACAGTATTGAATCAGACTCAACTGTCTATAGAATTAGAGTGTTCTGAAGTTTACCACTGATTTCAGTTACTGTAGTTATTTCCTGCTGATATTAAGAATGAACTGCACTACACTGTAGATTGTTCTTTACATGCTTGTAATATCTGAATGGAAATTTGATATGTGAAATTTTATATGCTTAGGTACAGATTCTAATTATATAATATATAATTGGCTTGAAAATGTTACAAGCACTAACACTTTTGCCTTATGCTTGTGATAATAGATCCAGTCTTGAATACTTTTCCCTGTCTGGGGTTTGCATTAGATTTTCTTTGACCTACAGTCTTAAAGTAACCAGAATTTTGACTAAATTGTTTGCCAGGGTGAGGAGCTAGAAGATGATGATTGCCTTCAAATTTCATTAAATAAAGTAGCTCAGCAGTGAAAACATACTTTTAATGTTCTAGGACCTGAGAGTTCACAGTCAACTCAGCTCTATTGTTTACTATAGAATTCATAAATAGAAATTTCTTAACAATTACCTAAAATTTTGAGATCAAGCTATATTAAAAGTTAGAGGATGTAATCCCCAGTAAAGCATGCCCTTCTGTTTGGATTCTTTACTGTTGAAAAAGGTTGGTTTGCTCAAAACTGTGATTTTTTTTTTTTACTAGTATCTCTTGATGTAATAAGATATTACTATTCTGTATAAACCTTGCCTTGCTTTGTTAGAATACAGTTTAATATATCAGTCAGTCATGAGACACAAATCTGTAGAAGATCATTAGTTTCTTTCTCTAGGGAGGAAAAAAAGAAGAGTTGTTTTTAAAAGGAATTAAAGCAGAGTTGCTATTAAATGTGTGACTGATACAACTGAAACAGTCATACTTATTGAAAAACACAGCAACTTTTTAGTTTAAAGGAAAGGTTATAAAAGTGCATGAAATACCCCCATATCTATGGGTAAAAAAAAAATGTCTTCCAAGAGTTATTTGTCTTCCACTTTCATAATGTCACAGGCATTAATAAATCTTGCCTCACTCAATTGGCAGAATGATGACCTCCATTTTATAGATATGTAAAAATGGAAAGGTCAGAAAATTTAAGAGCTAATTCTGGCATGCTGCACTACAGTATAATTTCTGTTTGGAGAGAGTGGTTTTGAGTGGTTGCACTGACTGTTTCCCACTTACTCTTGTGGATTTAGTTTGAAAGACAGTTATGGGGTTCATAACTAGGTACTCTCCAGTATAACCTGTTCTGAAACAAGTTTGACTATTGGCAAAATCAAAGATGACTGTATAATTGAATAACTCATTGAAATAGCCTGATGCTTGGAGGTATTTGGTTAGAGTATTTTGTTAGCTGTCCTCTTGCTCTGTAGGTTCTTGTGTTTCTGCTGTCAGTTGTGTTCAGAGGGCTGATTTTAACTCCTCTGGCCTTGCACCACTATAGCTTAGCCTGAAGGCTGAGGTTCCCTGGAATAGGATTCTTGAACTCTTAATTTTGGCCAAGTCATCTACCATAAGGTAGTTTAAAAAGTAACAGTTGCATTTGGTATGTGACCCTGGGTTTTATGGAGGGTCAAAACCAGCTATGTAAGATGTGAAGCAGAAACTTGGTCTAGATTTTCTGTGTTCCAAACAATTAAATGCAACACCAATGTAAGACATGTTCTGAGATGTATTTTCTATCACCTTTTCTTTGTTTTAGAAAAATATTTAGGACAGTGTCTTGGGCCTGTGTTTGTGCCTCAGGGAGTTGCTGGTTATGAATCTAGTGTGAGGGAGTCCCCTTGGCCTCTGTAAATAGGTCAGAGGCTGTACTTTGGGGTGCCCAGTTTTGAAATACATGTGTTCTTTTGTTTGTTTTAGTCCCTGGGCAAGTTGATTACTTTTAATAGTCATAGGGTGGTGTAATTGTGCCTCTTAACTCATCAGTTACAACAGATGAAAAACCTTTCCTGATTTTGATTGTTTTCCAAGCAAAGCTGAACGGACTACCTTGCTTAAAAAAAGTGAAAAATGAAAGCGGTGATTTGCCTTTGCGCTGAAAGCAGAATGTTAGATGTGTGTCAGGAAAGCAATTTGGAGGTTTTAATTCTTTACTTTGATGGGTCTGCTCTTCTAAGGGCATCAAACAAAAGCAGCATTGCTTTTCCACAGACACCAAATGAGTATGCAGTATTCTGAAGGTGTATAAAACGCTTAAAAATCTGGCTTTCATTTACTGCATACTTTAGCCAAGGCATATTAATGTCTCATTAAATGTGTGAACTGAAAATGTAATATATGGAGTCTACGCAGTGAAATCTCTTAGGAGATGGTCCCAATCAATTACAAGTAGTGAGCCATGGGGAAGCACCTTATGAGCAAAATTATCCACAAATGTGCTACCCCGTCTGTTGTAGTTAATGTAATTTTGAGGGAAAAATTGCTTGGCTGAGTAATACTGAAATTAAGAAATCTATACCTAAGGTGGGAAAAAAGGAGTTTGTTTTCTATAAAGCCTTTGTGATGGATCTCTGAGTGAAGTGCTATATATAGGGGAAGTTTCAAAGTCTACCATTTCTGTTTTCTACTCCTGCCTGTACAGAAATGGAAGTAGAGCTGTTTTTTCCATTTGGGGATGAGATCCAAGAGTCCTAGTGCTTCAGAGTGTTCTAAACAATTAATAAATTAACATGAAGCATCATCTCTGTCCTACCCAAGACTCCATGACTGATAACAGCATAACTGCTTGGACTGTAAGAACAGGTAACATCAGTATTATAGGGAAATGTATTTGGTCCAACAGGTGTCTTACTGAAAACCTTAAGAGCAGAACTGATGCAAAATGTGAATTTGTGTTCCTCAAAGTGAATGTGTGTTCTCAAAGCTTACAGTATTATAAATCAGTTGTACTGTGAAAATAGTGTAAATGTTGTCTAAGTATGCGAAAACTGGTGTGGGTAACAGTAAATTTTGAGTTTTTCTGAAGTAGGGAGCAGGTAGAGCTCTCCTGCTGCACTAAAATAAACGCTAAAAGGTGTTTTAAAATCCCTGTACTCAATAAATGTTCTTCCCCATTTTAGGGACAACCACAAAGGTGGTTAGCCATCCTTTCTTATGTTTTACTGTCATGTGTGCTGTAATTCTTTTGATAGTACATCTGGGGAAGGCACACATTTGAGAATCACAAACAACTGACTTCAGTTTTATAGTCGTGACATTATGAAATTGTGACAGCTAGAATAACTTGATATCTGTTGCTGACCTTTTCCAAAGATATTTAGTGTCAAAAGGCTATTGGAATAATTTCTTGATTAATACCATGTGGAATTTGAAATTGCTTGGTGAATCAGGGCCTAAGGGAAAAAAAATTAGAAACTGATGCAAGTGTGCATCAGCCTTAAAAAGTTCAGTTTGGAAATTGGTTTAGATCATTATTTGTTGTCAACAAACCAGAGGATTAGATAAAAGTAAAACACATCTCCACATGTGGAGTGCTGTTCTGGTTTGTTTATGCTGTTTTTGTCTACTGCCCTCTGTTATTGCCGTTCTTGTTCTTCAGTGCCTCTGTTTCAGATCCTTCTATTTCTCCGATGCAGAGACTTTGTTCCAGTAACCTGAATAGTATTTAATAAAGCTTGATATTCTAGGACAATTAAATAGTAAAAATGTATTAAAACGACACCAGATGTTTCATTTACATTGTTAGACACAGAAGTGTTTTACTGTCCTTACCTGTGTTTTGTTGTTTCCTTACCTTGGAATTGTGTGTATGGGGTAAATGAAATGATAAAGACTATTTACATTTGGTGATGCCAATTCAAGTTACACAGTTACTACTTTCTGCCTTTCATCCTGCCTTCAGAATAGGAAAATCTTATTTTCTGCTCATTCCCTCCACAGGGATGTGCAGGACAGATTATCCATGCTGGCCTTGTACGAATCCAAGTGATGTGGCTCTTAGCTGCCATCATTGAAGTTGGTCTTGGCTTTCTGCCAGCTCTGGGTCTCTTGATATTTAATTTCATACTGAAAGGAAGAACAGAACAAAAAGTAATGATAATCTGTCATGCTTTAGGATGGCTGTTGCTTTTAGGTATGCTCAGAAAAATTTCGGCTGTTTGAATTGCAGCAGTTGTTTCCTTTGGTGCTTTATAATGATTTGAGCTCTTTGCCTGAAGATATTGTCCCAGGTACCCCTCTGACATGGGGTCATATTCAGTGTTCTGATTCTTCTCTTCAAAGCACCTAGGAGCAATGTGTCCAAGAAGGCACTGCTTTGATGTGGTATCCAACTGACATAAAATTCTGCAATAGATCCTGACAAAACCATCAGATCTTGTAAGAGGACAGTTGATGGGCTTTATTGCTGACGTGATTGTGGACAGCTGCAGATCCACTGCCTCCAGGATCCTAGCATAAAACTCACTTCTCTTTAAAATAATTTTTCTGGTGTCAATGGCTAATAAAAAGAAATCGTAAATGTGTGCTCTTGTCTTCTAAGAAAAAAAAGCAGTAGCAACATGTCAAAAACGCTCTTAATGTGTGGAGGTGCCCTAATGCTAAACTTGGTTTCATACCTGAATAGACAAACTAAAACAGAAATCCTGTTTCACACCTTCCAAAAGAAGGTGCAGATAAAAATTCTGTGTCTTCTGTAAATGTTGCAAGACTGAGCACTCCAGCAGTTGTTGTAAATATCTAAAGTCAAGAATTAGCTCAACTTTGAGACTAAACCAGTAATCTTTCATCAGATAATTTACTGCAGTTTGCTGATTCCCTGCTCTCTACAGCCAAAGTGCTGTGTGTTGTAACTTGTGGTTCAGTTCTTCCAGTCCTGTTTTGGTGGCTTCCTGGCACAGAACTTGGCACTATCTCTGGAAGCAAACTGAGATGTGCTGGAAAACACTGCAGATTTGTGCTCCTGTTGAATGACATTGAGATGGGAGAACCTTACAGAGATTAAATGCTGATGTTCAAATGTAAGCTCAGTAAAAGCAGAACTGTTAAACATTCTCACAGAATAAAAATTGCTAAATAGAACTTCCCTAGAAAATTGGAAGTATCCTTCCCACTTACTGGTTAGCAGTGAAGTCAAATTGACAAGCAAATAGTCCTCTATTTTTGTTTTGTTTGTTTCTTTGCTATTTAGGTGTTGTGGTCTTTACACAGGAGTGAAAATATGTAATGTGGGGTCATATAATGTTAAAAGTATCCATGGAGCAGATTCTGCCTCAGAGCATGAGGGTGAAGTACTTATTTGGAGAAAGTTGAGGTAATTCTGTGATAAGTTTGTGTCTTTCATGTGTCTTTCCTCTGCGCTAAACTTAGTGTCTGAAAGCTTGGTTCTTTTATTTCATAGTTATGTGGGTTTTTTTTGTTGTTGTTTTTTGTTGGTTTCTTTTTTTCTTTCTGGATTTTTTTCTGGTGTGTTAGTTCTGTGTGAATAGTTTTTCCTAGGTATCATCTTCATTCCTTCCCTTTTACTTGTTTTCTTTTCTTTTCATTTATTTATGCATATCTGGCACCACATGCTCATAGCGCCTTTTATGTTCTACAGCTGACTTAGTTTTAATTTGTGAAAGATGCTAAGTGCTACAAAAGGACCAATCTGCAAAATATAGATGGATAGGTGGGCAGCAAGATAGGGCATTCAGCTTACAAAAAATCCCCCCAAAAATGTTGTCAGCAAACCAATGACAAGTCTCAACACATCTTACTTTTATAAAATTTCTGTATTTTTTACACGTTGCTCCATATTTATTGGTTTCACCAGCATTGAAATGGGAATGATTGCTTTGAAAAATGGATTCAGATTATTTAGTTTCACTCTACTCTCTAAGTAGCAATGTGTCTGCTGCTAAAATGCTATTTTGTAACTTCAAGGAGAATCCTTAGTAAATTATGACCGATGTCCTCTCTGTCCCTCTCTTCCCAGTGGGAAGTGCCTGGTTTTCTAGCAAATACTTTCCAGAATATAATAGTGTCAAGTCTTTTGTTCATTAGAGGAACAAGGGAGTCAAAGTTGTAACTGCTTTGGTGCTGCAGCATGAAGGTTAGTATAGCCTAGACCTGATTTGGTAGAAATTATAATTTGAATCAAAGCTGTCAGCTCAGGCATAAATAAATTCCTTGTTCATAACGACTTACCTTATGTCCTTCCTGGGTGTGAGAAAGGATTTGTTGAGGGGTTTGTGGCATGGCCATGGCATATGAATGCTGCATATTCTGTGCAGTATGAACACTAAAACAGATGAACACTAAAAGTGTGGAAAAAAAGGTGGTCTGAGAACTGACACAGACTATGGCATATCTAGTGAAATACTCATTCTGCAGCAGCTGTTTAGGCAGACAGTTTGTCAGATATTCAGCTTACGCTGGCCATTCTCATCTGTCAGTTCTGAGCCTGTAATGTTCTAAGGCTGAATGAGCTTGCATTGAATGTGTATTTAAGAAATACCACACAGCCCGGTGTTTCAGTCTGTTAGAGTTACTGACTTTCAGTTAAATGCAATTAGCAACCTTGACTGGGCTTGATGGGCAGGCTTTGTGAAAGAAACTTCATGTTTGGAAATAACTTGGAGCCGTGCCACGAATACCTTCAAACCCCACCTAAACATTCTCTTGTGCCCACTCTGCTGTGGTAAATCTCAACCTTTTCTTTACCTGCTGTGCAGAGCCAAGCCATGTTTTATAGGAAGCAGTCTAGACATCTTTTTTCTTTTGCTTTTT
>VZRX01000291.1:31443-76437 GCA_013398075.1 Notiomystis cincta | reverse complement strand
TTTTTTTTTTTTTTTAGCTTTTCCGTTGATGTGAATTTAATATTTTTATAAGTTGTAATTGTGCACATGTGAGTTATTACAGGGACCTCAGTGCATTAGCAATAAAGTGCACTAAGATCAGCACTTTACAGTTTAGTTTTCCAGTTCTTTTAGGAAAAAGAATTTTGCAGAGGCACACCATCATATGAGCAAACAGTAGTAAAAAATGTTTACTCCTAATAAAGTGAACTTGGGCCTTGATCCAGATTTTGACACTTATCAGCAATGCCTTTGCAAACTGACAGTGTGTAGGATTGTTTCTGAATTTCGCTGACACAGGATATTTTTCAAGTCTGCATTCTTGTTGGGATCCCAAATGTTAGAAAAGTAAATGATCTGGAAATTTAAAAAATGAAAGTAACCGTGATGGAGTGGAAGAATGTGATACTGAATATATTCTGGATGCTTGTGTTATTGTTTGTAAACATGACCAATCTGATTTATCACTCAAATGAAACATGTCTAAATCTGCAGGGTTTAGATTTCCTTTTCTTTTGTTTTATGGGAAGCTGTACACACTTGTTGTTTTTTTCCTATTTTACTATTCTTTCTCTGAGCAGTTATCTAATGACAACAGAAACCTTACTGTTCTCATAAAGTACCCGTAGCCTAAATATTTAGAGTTGTTTGTCTTTGGTCTGGGAGTCTACCTACCCTTTCAATCCATTTTTATATTATGAAATATTGAAGTTTTGAATGACATTTATCATCCTTTAGCTGAAGGAAGAAAATTCATTGCTGGCAATAAATGGATGCAGCCATACTGCTACTGCTGAAATAACATCTGCTTATGGGACACACACACACATCATGACTTTGATCCAGTATTATTTTTCCCTACATCAGTAGGATTACATTGGGATCCATAACTTTTTTTCTTCTACGTAATACTGCTAAATATTCTGAGCAATTCAAAATCAGTACCATTTTATAAATGAGCATATCGCATAAATTCAAGTACGCATTCCTTCGGACCTTTAAATCCTGCTTTCAGTATAAAGACAGATTGTTGGTGTACTAAATTAAAGCTGCCTTACTGCAGCTATTTTGTCCAATGTTCTATCACAGACCCATATTAATATTTTATCCTCTTTAATATCATTACATGATGCAGGCTTAATTTAAATAGATTTGACGGGCCTCTTGGTTGGCTTGACAACCAGAGGGAAAAATTAATGTTCTGCATTTAATCTCAGCTCAAGGCGCTAAATTATTTTGGAGGTCGAAGCTGTCATGCACATCATGCTAAATTATTGAATGTAATAACTATTAGCCTGATGTCTATTTATAGATTTTTTTTTTAATTATTGTTTACTTCATGCATCTTCAGCTAATTTTGAAGGGAGCATCTTAAATTTTCCCCTTGCAGTACAGTACTACTGTATCTTTTACAGATGCAGTATCGGGGGTTGTTTAACCAGCAAGCGAAAAGGAGATGATGGAGTTGGAAGTCTTTAAAGCTATGGAAACAAAAGAGCTTTTCTGCTGATAATTGTGTGATGTACAAAGACTGTGTAACATAGTCTTAATTACTTAGGTTCAGATATATTTAATTTTGAAAGTTCATAAAGGAAAGAATTGTTTTCTTGTTTTGCTATTATTGAAGAGACATAGATCCCACGGAGGAATGGAACTGGTAAGCACATAACTTAGAAACCCCAGTTTAGAGCTTAAAGGCTGCTACCTGAAGAGTACCATATGCTTTAGGAAACATGTAATGCAGGGTAGACTGAAGCATAAAATGTTACTAGCAATTGTTTCAAGACTGCTGTTAAAGCTTGAAGTACTGTAATTATTCTCACTGATGATGGTACATGTTTGCATAGTTTTGTATCTCATCTGCTGTTCTAATTTGTCATGCTAAATAATGTCAAGTAGAGTGATAATGCATATATTCCTGAACAGTGTTAGACTTACAGGTCTGTTTGGTTTGTGAGGGCTCTGAGGAAAACTAGTCTCTAGTGTGTATTACACATCACTGTCTTCTGAATTGCCCTTTCTCTCTCCTTGCACAAGAATCAGTTTCTCTCTAATCCCACTGTCTGTGTTTTATTCTCATCTTTTAAAGATTGAAGTAAGAAGTTCTTTATCATTTAATATAGTTCTCTGCATGATACTTCGTGAAGTCAAGCTTCTTTGTTTCTCTGAAGTAGCATGAATTGTGACCATTATATATTATAAGGAACAATGAACATCTGGAAGATACTCCTTTGCCATGAGTGGTGATGGACCAAAAATATTAATGTGCTGCAAAACTGTGTGTGCTTATCACAAAGTGGTAAGCCACCCAGTACTGGTTGTTGCCACATTTATTGTTTGGATGTATAACAACAGAAAGAAGTCATCTTGTATTATATCTCAGAGGGTACATTGATTCAATATCAGAATGCTTAACATAATAAACTGATTCTTTTAGACATTGGTGTAACCAGAGTACAAGGCAGTATTCCCTTGTTATTCTGAAAAAAAAAAAAAAGGCATCCTTGTACAAAAGCCCATATAAAAAATCATTTTTTGGATATGTGTTACTTTGAACCAAGACAGGATAAACAAATACCTTTTTGTTTTAAATACAGTTGTAATTTAAGTAGTTCTTCTGTTCCCTGTTTTGACTGCAGTAGAATGATTTTTGTTTCCCTAGAGTTAAAATTTCCTTTGGCTTAATTTTTTTTTAAACAGCCTTCTAAACCCAAGCCCTTATCTGTCTCACACCAA
The DNA here is from genome assembly GCA_013398075.1 of Notiomystis cincta. Lineage (NCBI taxonomy): Eukaryota > Metazoa > Chordata > Aves > Passeriformes > Notiomystidae > Notiomystis > Notiomystis cincta. The sequence continues at coordinate 73,683 of VZRX01000291.1, read as the reverse complement.
CTTCAACTGCTGCAAGTTCATTGTTGTAGCATAGGGCTTGAAACTTTCCTGTAACAGACTCTATTGAATAGCCTGAATTATAAATAGGAATTGATAGATGAAATAATTGCCTTGGCATCCATCCACAAATGTCTGTAGCAAAGCTGGGGATGAAGCCTTAGGCAGCTCAACTCAGTGTGCCTTGACCACAGTCGTTGTTGACTCCAGGGGAAAGGGTTGTGTCCTTTCACTTTAAGAGCCAGATTGTCTTTTCTAAAGATTTTCAGTTATTTGTTACAGTTTCTCTTCTTTGAGATTGGAAAGAGAGATGGGAAGGAGGAAATTCTTTTCTCTTGAACCCCTCCCCCTGCTTTTTAAAATCTGTTCTTTTCGATGTTATAATAATAAATAAAGAAAATAATCCTAAAGCTAACATGAATCCTTTATGGACTTGTTCTCAGTTTTCTCTAAAAGATGTTGGAAAAGGAGGGGAAAGATCGGGGTGGGATTTTATGATACATTATTTTACATCCATAGTCCTTCAGTGGTCCCAATAGCACATCTCTGATGGTAATGAATGCTAGGAACTTCAGAGGGTTTGTTTTGTAAAAAAACCTAGCAAACCAACAAACATGCAAATCCCAACAAAACCCAAACCATACCAAAAGCAAAACAACACACCCATGATGATTGTTTTGCAATAGCACTGTAACTTCTCCTTTTGGTGGTTTTGCAGTTTTTATACACTCTTTTTGTCCTTCATGCATACCAAAGGCATGCCCTTAGACTTCAGTCACAGAAATACAGGAGAGACTGTTTTCCCAGGTTTTATGTGAGTTTTTTCCTTTCCAAAGAACCTTAAATTTGAACTTTAACTTCAACGTATCTTTAAATAAAGTAGATTTTTTTTAATCAAAGGCATTTGGTAGTCTTAAACTTGAATGTTAGGGTTTTATGTTTGGTTTTTTTTCTCTCTCCACCCTCTTTACCCCCCATAAAGGTTTATTTGAATGATATGCAGGCCTCCAAGTGGATGGGTAAAGAGACAAAGTTCCCACCAGATACCTTGCATTTAGCATCCACGTGTATGTGGGCTTGTTACTGTGGTTTAAATGTGTTCCAGCATGAGCTCAGTTTTGATCTGTGCCTCATATCCTTGGTGTACCCTGCCTCCTGCATCAGTAGAGAAATGAAGTGTTTTAATTGCTCAGGCTTCTAGGACCAGTGCTGATCCTTTCCTTACAGTGCCTTAGTTACTGAAGCATGTCCCTTTTCTGACCTTTTGCTTACCTTTTCTGCACTTAGTGGACTAGAGAAAGTAAAGATAAATATTTTTGTCTTTTGCAAAAGAGTATTATGAGTGAATACAGATGGTAGAGGACACATACAGACCCAGACCAACAGTAGGAGCCAGTATGTGCTTTGTTTGCTTTTTCACTATTTATTTATTTTTATTTGATCTATTTCACTTAAAGTACATCTTCCAGAAAAGATTTATTTTTCCTTACATGTGGTTTCTCCTCTAAGTCAGGTAGCTTTTCCAGCAAAAATTGCTGGCTGTTTAATAGTAAATAGAACAACATTGAGTCTTAATTGCCTGCTGGGGAGTATTACTGCTACTTATTTTACTACATTTCTTTGAAGCTGTATCTTAAAATATTACTTTTTGTTGTATTGCTGCTCTTTAAATTCCTGATCCAAAATGGAGATGTAGAGGTAGCCCACTAACAGTGGGCAAAGTAATATTTATAGTTTTAGAAATGCAGGAAATTCAGTCTTTAACCAAGATTATAAATAGCCCATAGACTCCTTTATTCATCACAGCCTGCCTTTTGCTGTGCACTGTGAAATGCTGATGAAAAAAATCTATAGCTGTATAACAGGCTAGAATAGCTTTCTTGGATGCAATATATGTCATAGCTGTCTGTGCTGTCTTTGCCACTCTCTTTTCCAGTGAATTAACATGACATGCCACTGTTAAACAGTTGGGGTATGTCTTCATAAGCAAATCAGAGTCTGTCCTTCAGTCTTGTAAGCAAAATTGAATGAACTGAATATGATTAAATAGTCTCCTCTTTAGTTTGGTCAGCTCATGTGGCTTTATGTTTTCTAGCCTGCCCCTAAACAGTGTTTTTCAATCATATCACACCCATTCAGCTGAGGACATGACTATAAAAGTACATTGAGTTTTTGCCTCACCAAGACCCAGCCTTAAATAAATTGGGGAAAAAGGCTTGAGGATGCCAAGTTCAACCTTATTTACTTTAATGTCAGTAGTTTTTTTGCTCTTAACTTCCATAGGATCACAAACATAGTAAAGGAACATGATTTCTCAAGCTATTTCACTAATTAAAAATTGATTTTTGGCTTTGTGTGGATTAAAGTTGCTTCATACAAAGTTGTAGGTGGTTTTGTGTTTCCACACTGAAAGCCCCATTGCCATACAGCTTGTACAAGAACTGAGCTGGGAATAGTGGTAAATTTAATTCTGCTTTAAAAACAACATAAAATACTGCCAACATTTGTACAACAACTGTGTACACAAATATCTTGTACCTGCAAGAATTTCACTGATTTTAGTATAAAACACTTAAGGAAACTACCAGAATAAGCATTAGCTACAATTTTTTCCCTAGACAAAATATATAAGTTCTGACTGCATATCAGCTTATTTTGTTGTTGCTCTTTTGGCTAAAATTCTTAAATTCTTTTTGGGCTGCCAGTTTGCCACAGTTCATGATAATTTAAATTAGTTTTCCTTCTTCCCAAAGGAAAGCAACAAAACACCTTCTGGATTTGATTTTTTGTTCCTTCTCACATTGAGAAACATGCTAGTTTTCAACAGACTACTTTATGGAAACACTGGTGCAGGATGTCTCTCCCAGCATCTGCTCAGCAGCATTTGGAGTCTTAAGTAGATTCTTTTGATTCTGAGCTGCTCCAGTAAAAACTTCTAAGTGAAGAACCTTTTTTCATTACCTATTTTCAGTTTGAATAATGCATTGAAGTTCATAGTGAGCTGAGAGGAAGGTCTGTCTGGACCATAAACTTATAGTACTGTTTCAATGTTGAACAATTGTAATTATTTCTTTAGCAGATTCTCAGGAATGAATTATCTGAATATTTTTTGTATTTAATTTTTATTTTCCAGGCAAGTGCAGGCTGTCAAGTATGCAAGCCTGCAGTAGGAGTGACACATGGTGAGTGTATGACTTGAATGTTGTGAACCTAAGGCTGCCTAAATGCCATCTCAGCTAAGCAGTCACATTTAAAGCTCATCCAGTGCAGCTGCCATTCAACATCCTACTCTTTTTCCTCAGTGTATCCTACAATGTGAAGAGTGCAAGTTAATCAGCAGGGTGAGTTTCTGGTTGTGAATCAAAGGGATAGACTGTCTGAGGAAGCTCTGGATGTGCAGAAGGATGTAAGAGGTTAGACATGCAACTCAGAATGGTTCAGGTATTTTTGCTTCTGGTTTTGGACAAGGATATGGACTAGATGCCCCCTTTAAAACACTGCCAAGGCTGTTTCCTGATGGTTCTGGCTTAGCCATGTTACACCTTATGGTGAGCACATCAGTATGGGTGAGTGCAATATAACAAGGAAGAGAACCTGAACTTAATAGAATGTACTTAAACTAGAACAGTGTATTTCTGTGTGTCGTTCACAGGTAGGACATATGTGTGTTTTTTAGCTTTCTACTATTGTAGATACACATTGAGAGGTTGTATTTGCTCAGATGATAACACTGAATTGAAAAATGAAAACAGTGTAAAAAGTTCGGTTGCCTCCTTATAATACGTAGAAATGTGATGCAAAATGATATTTGGAGTTAATCAGTGAGGTTGTAGACCAGATGTGACCCAATGTTGTTAAATAATTGACCACAAGGAAGATTTATTTACCTTCTTGTGTCCAGTGTAGCAATAAAAGGTGTGGGTGTCCAGAAACATGTCAAAGTCATCCTGCTGTTGTAGTGTTATAGACATGCTGTCCCTTTAAGTATCTAGCTTTTAACACTGTTTCTAATGATTAGGTGCTTAGTTACTTGATTCCTTAGCTTAAAAAATTGTAGTAGAATATGCAGATTTTAACTTCTATCACGTGTTTGTAGGTGGAAGCTGATGAAAATCCTTCTCATTTTGCATTTTTTCCTAGGGAAAGAGACAATATTTTTCATATTTCCTAGAGCAGCCAGGCTCTTTTCTATGCTGCTGTTCAATAGGATGAACTAAGCTCTCTGAGATCAGCAAAAAATATGTTTGAATGACATAGACTATTAAAAAGGATTTTTAAAAGTAGCTAGCTACACATTTTAATAGGATAGATATTTTGCTGGTGAAACATTCCTGTATAAGCAGTTCTATTGCTTGAAGTCCACAAACTTTTAATGATCCTTCCATTATTTTCTGTAATTTCACATCATATTTACATTTACCTAGAATTCCCACTGAATAAGATCTATTCTTCTTTCATTTCTTAGCGGTGATCCTCCTATGCGGTCTTACCTTCTTTTGACCTGTATTTGAAGTGCAGCTCTCTTCTGAGAAGCTGACACTGTGTTGAAAAGCACCATTTAAAATGGACTTACTGCTCAGCATGCCCTCTTAGAGTGAAAAGTCAGCAAAAAAAAAAGCGTTTCTGCTTTTTCCTGTGCACAACTTGGAGGTAATAATCTTAAAGTGAAATACAGGACATTTGCATTGCGTGTTGTTGAGGACTGGTTGTTGAGCCTCTGTAAGAACATGGAAGGGGTATAATTGTAGAAGGTGTGGTGGTGGAGGTTTCACAGGCCCCAGAAAAGTGGGGTGGTGGGGTTTGTACCAGCAGAAAGCCTCTCAAGCTGGTTAAGATCTGTTGGAAGGCAAACGAGAGACATATTCCATCCGTCATGCTGCATAAGCAGTGCTGGTGAGTAGCATTGGAACAAGGCCTGAAAGATGTACCAGATTTTTTTAGCTTTCCTGGCTGGCTCACTTTTCTTTGAAGGAAGCTTATTTGAAAGTGGCATTTATGTATGTATTGACTGGCAAGGAATATTCTGGATGGAAACACTAGTGGCTGTGGGCTAGAGACATTAATTTCTTCTCTGATTTTCTTTGAGTGTTAGCTTCCCTGTAGGTAGAGAAATACTGGTTTTGGTGTCACTTCTGACTCCGAGTTTTCTTTAGCCATTATCAGGGCTGGAAGTAGAAACAGTGGTAGGTGGGAAGGAGAATGGAATAACAAACTTTTGAGTATCTTAATCAAGAACCAGTGGAAACAGCTGGAGAGGGATCAAGAAAAAAATAGTCTTAATCCAGTGAAGCTATGGAAACCGATTTGTTTATTAGTAGAATGACACACAGTCCATTTATCAAACTGTGGTGAAGGAATGGTAATGATGCTGTGCTTTGTGGCAATAATTTGATGAGAGGGATTTCAAAAAGAGATAAGTTGGATAAACTTGGAAAATATTTTGCAAGGTTTGGGACTTGTTCAAAGCTTTATAAGTTGGTTAAACTCCTAATCGAAACCGTGTTATAATGGAGCACCATGGTAAGAAAAGACTGCCAGAACATCCTGGCAGGATATGGAAAAAACAGTGAGAATTCACATGCTGCAGAGTAAATCAGGCTGTAAACTGGGAAGGAAAACAGAACAATGATATCCTTGAACCTAGGAAGGACCTTTTAATTGAATTAAAAGAAGTTTGTAAGAAATAATGCATAAGATTTCACAAATCATGAAAGAATGATCTATCTTAATTTGTGTCCAGGCTTTGGAAGGATAACTGAGACGTGAGAGAGGTGTACTGAAGCCTCAAAGTTAGAATAGTACCTGAGGAGGAGCAAAATGTGTTTTGTGAGGCAAAGAAAAGTGACTGTGAGAAGTTTTCCATAGACCTTTCTATCTAGTTACCAAATTATCACCTTGAATACAAATGAAACTTAAATGCTTCTAACTTTGCCCAGTCATGCAGAAACGAATACTCTGTAATGAAAGTTACAGTAAAGGATGTGTGACTCAGTCACATGGGATCCAGAGTGGAGTTTGTCTCTTAGATGGTGCAGTGGGGGAACATGCTTACTAAATAGGTGAGCTAGATGGGATTTCCCCAGGAAACAAAACTATGTATTCTAGGGCTAAAAATAAGCCAAAAATTATTTTAGGAAGGCATGCTATCATAGAATAACATTAACTGCTGTAGATGAAGGGGAGAAAAAAAGCCAAACTAAGGGAAAATATAGAAAATACTCTAGGACAGGTCAGATTTTCAGGAAGGACATAAATGAAGCCATTAAGCAAAGGGTAAAACTAATACTTAGCATGGAACAATATGAGAAGGAATTATTACTTGTTAACATGTTTAAAAAAAGGTAAAGGACTTGGTCTAAAACTGGAGCACTTTTGCATCTTGCAATTACTTCTATGGTATGGTTATTTCCACATTCTAGAAATAACCAGGGAGGCACACCTAAACATGTTGTTTGAGCCATAGTTTCTGTGCTGAATACTAACGGTGCTAACTGCCCATGATAGAGCTGTTTGAGCCTCATGACCTCCCCTGCCAAAATACAGGGCATCCTGGGGCTGTTCAGTGTGTGGTGCTGTCAGTGAAGCGCTGCTTCGTGTGACACCTTATCAGGTTCTCGGTCGTGAGGTCACTCCTGTTACAGCAGGGGAATCCTCAGTCAGATCCTGTGCTGCTGCGAGGGTTGATGTGACCTGCTTAGCTGAACCTGAGGACACCTGGTCACTTTTCAGCACTGGAGGTGTTGGAGGAGTATGTGGAACTTCAGTTACCCAAGGGGACATTATCCGTGGGGAGCCACGTGACAGGAGTGTGAAGGGCTGAGTCTCTGAGACACCCGAGATTGCAACTGCAGAGGTACATCTTTTAATATGGATGGTACTATCACTGACTGCCTGATGACTTTGATTTACATGTTGTTTTATCAAGACTCCTTTCTTTCAAAGAAGGCAATGATTAGAGCTTGTTAGAGCCTGACAGATGGAGTTCCTTCCCTGCTTCTCATGTTTCCTTTTCAAAAGTAATTTTGGTTTATGTGCCTAATAAAAATATATAAAAATCATAGTCACAAGATGATACTGAGTGTTTTTCTTGATTGCTTTCACCTAAAATGCTGCAGGATGTACTCTGTAAGGCTGGTATCTAATATAACACTCCTAATTGAATGTGTTCTTTTCTCATCTGTATTTCCTCCTAAATATCAATGAACTGCTTTGAAAATTTAATCAGTGATATCAAAATGATATCAAATCAACTTTTCTTCCATACTTTGTTTTTGGTTAAAAAAAAAAACAAGCACAGAAAATTGCTTCATCTACCAGTTCTAAATTGGCTAACTGCTTCTGCTCCTATAAAGAGTTATAAGAGACAGATGTGAAATCTTTTCACCTCTCTTCATTAATGTTAATTCTTATGGCAGTTCAGTTTGCCTCAGATTAATTTGATCTGTGAGTGGCCCCACTCAAAGAGCAAATATCAGGCTGATTCTTGAGAGAAGTTTGAAACTGTGTACTTTGGGATACTTAAACATTTCAAAGTTGCCACTTGAGGGTAAGATTTCTCCTGGCCCTTGAGAAAAAGCCAAGGGATCCTGAATTCTAAACCACTGTTTCCTTGATCCTCTGATACGATAATTTGGGTAATGTATCTCTAATTTGGCTCACCAAATGCTTTTTGTACAGTTACAGTATACATAAATGCAGAATGCTACAGTTTCAGACTCAGTGTAACTTAGTAGAAGTTTCACCTTCTATTTGATGGCTTTTCTGTGCCAAACTTCCAGTTTCTGATGAGGAGCATGTCATGATCCTCTTTTTTCCCAATAGATACTAGCATCTAGAACTTTTCATATCTTTACCATTATCTCTTCTGGCTTTTTAAATTTTTTTTTTTTCCAACAGAATCTTAACCTGTCACTTGCCATCTCATTGTGTTGCCATAGCAGGAGAAACACATTTTCTCAGAAATTGTGAACAATGACAAATTGATTTTGTATAGGAAGCATCTTAAGGCTGCTAGATTGCATAGCATGTTTTTACACATTGAAAGCCATACTTTAAACACATATTACTACTGTTTAGGCAGTTGGAAAAAATTGTATGCAAGCTTTGTTGTTCTGAAGAGGCAGCACTGTATTCATTCAGAGGTCCTACGAAGTAACACCAGCGGTGTGTTCCACTGTTCAGGACAGGGAAACCATCAGAAGAGGAATTTAAAAAGGGGAAAGCTCAAGGAATGCATTTAATTTTATTTGATCCTCTGGGTATGTGTGGTCTTATACAACCACAGATACAACAGAATGCCACTCTTCAGGGAAAGGATTATAAGATGATGATTTGCATACTTTGGGATAATGGATATGAGAGATAGTGGAGCATACCCTTACTTGTCTAGTCAGATCTTTTCATCACAGTTCTAATTCAGGGACCTGTAAAATCAGAAATGACCAAGTCACTGCCATAAAAATCTGCATTTTATAAGTGCATTTTACAGTTATAGCTCAAGCTGAAAACAAAAAGTGAATTTCATCTTGTAAGAGGTGTTTGAAAGGATGTTTTAAGAAAAGTGATATGCAAATATGTTTGAGGTTGGTAATTAGCTATAAATGCTTGTCTTCTGGGAAGATGAATTAGAGTAGAAACCAGAATGCCAAAGACTATCCCCCAAAAGGTTATAAAACATCAGTATTCTGAGATCCCAAGTGCTGGTATTTTTGGCTTTCATGAAGATTAGTTCATTTAATTATATTTAATTTATTGATTGAAATCAATTTAGTTGATTTAATTGTATTTAATTACAGTACTTGGTTCAGAGTATTTTTGATTTATTAACAATTGTTGAAAATATTTGCCATACCCAAGATGAAATTCTGTCCACAGAGATGAGTGGCAGTGTTGGTGTGGACTTGAAACAAATCGATCTTTTATCTACTAGACTCTTCTGTAAGAAGTAATTATATTGTATTAAAACAAGAAGCCAATGAGCCAAATTTTCAGTGAAAAGATGAAATACTTGTTAAGTCAGATCTTTGCATATTAATATGTTAACAGCATGGCTGACTTTAAAATAATGTTAGGTTGCTCAGTTAAAGATTCAGAAGCCAAGAGATAGCAGATCTTAGTCTTGTGGGTATGTAATATGACAGTTCCTAATTAGATTAATATGTACTGTCTTTGATCATGCCATATGATGTTTAACTGTCTAATTTATTGATTAGATTTTATTTCCCAAGTTTTTTTTCTTTGTGTATTTCAGAATCCATGGTTACATGCAAAAATCTATGTAATGTATAGAATCAAAAAAAAGTAAGGCAAATCTTTCTTTTGGGGAAAAGTGTACCTTACCTATAGAGATATCTTTTATAAACTCCCAGCAAATGGATAATTTTATTTCCCAAATAATTTATATTGATGCTTTTTAGTTTTCTACATCTTCTTTATAAAATGAACCTATGATTAAATAATATTACTGTAATTAAATTAGTAAGATTAACACTTATGTATGTATGGAAAGTGGATTTGTATTGATATTTTTCTCTTGATTCCAGCAACCTACACTGGTGGTTTTCTGTGATCTTCCATATCTTAAAGAGAGGTGAGGGTAAAGGTGGGAATCATTACTTTGCCAACAAAGTGTAGTTTTATGATATGAAACCTCCATTAAGAGATATCTAATGCTCCTGAAGTGTGTCCCCTCTCCTCAAAACCTCCTTCCAAGCTGAGTTAAGTGGTAGAGATTGGCACTAATGGTAGTATTAGAGTAAATTGCACTGGAATGTTAAATGGAGGAAGTGGCAAGAAGTGAAAAAGACACTGATTTTTATCCATATTAACAGTAATTTTGACCTCACAGTGGTAATGGTAAGAGGTAAATATACTCTGTATGAAATGGAAGACTGCTTTTTCCAAGTGTTACTGCATTGGTGCTGCCTCTTTGATGCTTGCAATTGTAGTATATTAGAGGGTTTTTTTGTTTGTTTTGGTTTTTTTTTGGATGATGTCTAAAACAGAGCCAGAACTCTGATTTTCTCACTGTGTATTTTTATGATTAAAAATGTCTGATTTGAAGCCACAGACACCTTATTTGGAAGAAGAATCACACTGATGCTTTACGTATGTTCATGCCTGTGATTAAAAGCTTTTTACATGTGCATCCATCTCCTTTAGCTGCTCTGCTGTCTCTGTCTGAGAATAACCGTGCTATCAAAGTGACAAAGGCTAGGTTGAACTCCTAAGGGAAGTAATTACAGCAGCACAGAGCAGAAGGTAAAATTATCATTTGTTTGCTATTTTATAATGCAGCACCAAATATTTATCATAGTGTTAGTAAAAAGGCCATAAACTTTATGTAGATTTTAGAATATAACAGTAAATGTACTTGTACTGCAATGAAAACCTAGGCTTTCATGAGACCCAAAAGAAATACATTCTATCAGTGGTTTAGTCACAGCATAAGATATTGGAGATGTAGTATTCTGCTATCTGGTTTTACACAAAAAATTTGCTATTTTCATCCGTGACTATCCTTCCATGTTTGGATAGTCCATTCTCAGTCTAATCACTGTCACAGTCACTGTATCAGAAGGGAGATGCCAGACATACATCAAAGGTAGGCAGTGGTTTTAGGAAAAATCTCAATCTGTGTACCTGCTTCTGTCAGTGCAAAGGAATGCTTTGCTGATGTGCAGTTACTGGGGATAGTCTGGGCCATGGCAGTAACGAGTCTGATCCTTCACTCTGTAGGTGCTTCACGAGAGACAGCTGGGGTTTGTGTGTTTCCCTGTTTCTTTACTGCCCTTTATGTGGGTTGCACTGGGCTCAACACGGGTAGTTAAATATTTGTTCAATGTGTAAAATACTTATTTCAAATAACACCTAGGTAAGCTCCTCTTGCAAGTCCATGCACAGAGGGATTATCCTCCTTTGAACAGGTATAGCCACGGGAAAGTCACAGACCTTGGCCAAAACCCCTGTGTTGTTCCTACCCGGCAGCCTCGATGTTTGTCTGTCCCAGGGCAGGCTGCTGTTCGGTGTGATCGGCCCCATCTGCTTCCCTTGGGGAACGTGCAGCCTTTGTGTCCCACGGTGGAACAGTAACTGCGTAGGTGATATCGGCTCTCTTGCTGAGATGAGACCTGATGAGGGCTGTGTCGCGTTTATTCTCCCATTCTGCATTGCTCTGAAATCTTACCTGGCTGGCTGGTAAAATCTGGAGGTGTACCATAACAGATCTTCCATGTGGTTTTGGTCCAAAGACTGTCGATAACTCCAGTCTGAGTTTCTTCTGCCACGTTCTGCAAATACTCATTGCAGCTCTGTGGATAACGTATATGGCTCTTGAGCTGAGGTAAGGGGAATATACATATGAATAAGCATGAAGTTCATATGCAGCATTAGGATCCATATGTTGAATTATGTTATTAATTGATAAATTCATGCCTGAGGAAATCTTTGGTAAACATTCATGCCAGATAGTAAATGAGTCATGCTCATACCCTGAAACTAAAACCAGGAAAATAATGCTCAGCTCTGTAGGCCTTTATGATTTAATCATTGCATTGATTGAATTTGGTGTGTTATGCTAATACTGATCACAAAATATCAACAAATAAGGTTTTATATTAATTATGTATCACAATATGTATATTATCAAATGGAATTGCATTCTGTGCTTTATAAACTTGATTCTGATATTATCATATAAAAGAATCTGATTTCAATAAATTTGGAATAAAAGATATTTAGCATTACTTATCTGTAACATGCTCCAAAGTACACTCACCTTATAGTTAGTCAGTGTGCATGTATCCAGTAGGAGAAAAAAAAAAATCTTGATTTTCAGATCACTGGGTTTAAGCACTTGTCCATAAATTTTGAAGTCTTTTGAGCCATGAAGAATTTAAGTATGTTTTCCTGGAATAGATATTTAGTAAATTTATCCATGTGATTAATGCATTTCTGTATGGATAGAGAAAGTGCTGTAAGCAGTAGTAGATTCCAGGTTGTACTCCCAGATGGGGGCAGCATTGCTTTAGAAAGAAATCCAAGAGTCAGGTAGTCCTGGAGTGGTCCCTGAGGAAGTCCTGAGTGTTCCCTGATAAGCTCCCACATCAGACTAATAAATCTGTGGGTTAATAAAATGTTAGTTAGATCAGTGTGCCCCATAATCACTGCTTGTTGATCCATTTGTCTGTTCTAATCCAATAAAATGATTTCCTCATCAGAGAGGAAATTTTCATAGGAAAAAGAAGTACAGAAAAGCTGAGAACCAGCCATGTTTTTATTCTTTAGCCCTGGTAGGTAGTTTATCCGTAAAAATATGCAGCTGTTGCTAATCCTGTCAGGACATTAATTCTTGGCCTTGCAACTTAAAATATTCTGCAATTATCACCCTGTATTTTCCAAGAATTTCTTATTGCCAATGTTTGGTTACATAAAGAATTGGAAGAAACAAGGCTAGTGGTGTAGGGATTGAAGATGACTGAGTTTACTGCCAAGAACCGTCAAGAGCTCTGTCCTCTGGGTGTTGTCTGTGGTGCATTTTTTTCTTTTTCCATAGAGAGAAATTCCTTCAGTCAGACAGTGCTTACGCACACTCACCTGCCCTGTCTCAGTGGATCCCTGCAGCACATGGACAGGTATCTTTATTAACCCTGGAAAATGGGCAATACCTTGAGTAAATGGCAGAAAAAGGAAGAAAGGAAAAGAAGATAAAAGAGCAATTAAATCATATTTAGAATCTATTATAGGTACAGCTAGACCAATTTCATTGCTTGGAACTAGATCTTTGTATTTCTTCAGTTTAGTTCATTGTTAGTGTTTCCACAGTGTAAAGATAAAAGCTGCACAAACCTAATGAATTTGTAAAGGCAATCTGAGGAAACTTTTTTGCAGCTTGTTTTTCTGTGGTTAGAGCAAAGTGAGAAGAGAGACATTCTGTGTCTGCTCCTGTAGAACTGCCAGAAGAATTAATCTTGAAACTTGCTGCCAATTGCTTGTTCATTTATTAACTGGAGGAATCCATTCCTCCTTCAGTCTGAAAAAAGAGGTGTGGCAATCAGAAGATTTGCATCTTTCTTTGTATTACCAAGAACGATGATCAAAGCCTTGTAAGAATAATTGGTGACACTTGCTGCAGAAATTTTCTTCTTTCAAACAGGTGAACTGTCAGCTATTAAATTCCCTTCTGAGACAAAAGCAAGCTGGAGAAATGTACCTGCAAAACCTCGCCTTTGTGTGCATGAAGTTTTCATGAAAGTGTACATAACCCAGGGTATTTGGCATGTATGTATCTAATCTGTACATTTTAATATGTACATGTTAGATAAAATATGTATATTTAAAATATACATTAGTATTTAAAAGTGTACATTGTTTGGATGTACAAAAGCCTCTAGAAGTGTGTTATAGTGGGGATGGAATTGTGATTATGACAAGTAGGGAAATTTCTCCTCAGACATGCCTGCCTTTGTAATATGTGCCACCATGCTTTTATGTGAAGAATTCCACAAAAGTGTTCGTGACAATGGCTTTTGCCTTTGTTATGGGTGGGGCAAGGTCAAAAGAGCAAACACTCTACTCTTTTCCCTCCAGTTTTGGCATGAATCAATTAAAAAGGTGTATTCTCATGTCAAACATTATCTGAGGAAACTCATATGCTGCGTGTTATTTGTCCCACATCTTCAGGTTCTGAAATGCCACTGTGTGTTCTGGGACAGCTCATATAACAAAAATATGTGTCGCTGGTACAGCAAAGGGGACTGAGGTCTAGATAAGGTTGAATAAGGCTGAAATCTTTCTGGATGACTGAACAAATTAAGTGTTGAACATACAGGGTTGCCTACAGCGGGGATAAAATTACATTATCTTCAACCTTTGTGCAAGAATTGCAGAAAGAGTAATTCTGAGTTGCAATTAGAAGAAGACTAAATCCAAATAATTCCTGGGGAGAGAGAAGCTAGAGGCAAGGTATGGAGGCACCATGTTCATATTGCTTATTTCATATCTGAGTCTGCACTGCAGAGAGGAGTTGTAATTACAGCATACAAAGGCACTGCTGAGTAGTTTTTAGCCAACTCAGCTGAACACTGATGCCTTAAAGCCATGGTAATACTATCTTCAGAAAGGGAGAGAACACTCAGAGAGGTTAGTGGCACCCTTTTACTGAAAGTAAGTCTGAAAGTGCGAGAATGGGTGTTAAAATGCCGACTAGTATTCTGAATGTAACACAAGTGATGGTAAATTTGAGAGCCATCTCCCTAGATGGGTGTCCTGTGCACGTGTTATTCCTAATACTGCTTAATGATGGCGCAGTTTATGTGGTCACTGATAGAAATGCTCTCAAATTCTCAGAAATTAGAGAGTAAAAAGGGGTCTGAAATAACAGCATTTCTTCTTTTACCTGATTATGGTAGACAGGCTGTGGTTGTAAGACCAGTTTATAACCTAGTTATTTGCTAGATATTTTTTAAGACAATAAAACCCCTGTTTACTTTTGCATTTGCTTCAGGAATATTATATATGAAACTGAAAAAAAATGGCTGCAGATATTTCATGATATTTTGCACATCTGCAAAAGATGGGGAACCTAGCAGAGCACTAAATATTACAATACACAAGAATAGGATTTTCTTCCCTTTTTGTGGTAGATTCTTATAAGTGGAACAAGTGAGCTATTAAACAGACATGGTTGTTTTGATTGCTGAAAATATTCCTAATGTTTTATGCATGCAGGTGGATTGCAAATGTATCATGACTAATTTCTCAATTAATGTTAGTCCATTAACTAAAATATTTGTCTACTTGGATTTTTTTTTTGACAGTAAACTAACTGGTTTTATGCAGACACATTTCAATGTCTTCATTGAAATAATATTTGTAGAATAAAGATGTTTTGTCAGACTTATCTTGGTGAAACTCCATAGACATTGGCCATATCTGACAAAGTCCACCAGGTTTTATTGTATGTGATCAGTGAATGACCACTAATGTTGTGTTCTTCATAATTTCAGGATATGAATAACATTTACCAATGTATATAGAACATAAATGGAAAACCATATCTTAGTGTCAAAAAGGAAATTTGTGTAGAATGTAATTTTTAAACCGTATTTGCTGCATTGTACATTTAGGGAAGCTTCTCTTTACTTTTACTATTCAGAAAACCTGAGTACCAAACTATAAAAAATGGTTTAATTAAGCTCAAAACAGATTATGAGGAAATTTATATGCAAGGAATACCTTGTTATTTTTAATTTATGACATGTTCAGTGCTAGTATTGTATATAACTCCTGATTGGGGTGTAGCAGAAGAGGGTTTGCTTTTGTCACACAGCCTTTTACACTCATATCACAGGGCAGAAGTATGGGAGACAGGGGCAGTGTGTTGCCTTTAGACCTCTTATTTAGTCTTTAACAAAGAAGTACAGTTCATGTCCTTATTGTATCTTCTTTGAAGCTACAAACTGATTTCTTCTTTTCATGATGTGTACAAGGCAGAGTGCTGGTCCTTTCAAAAGATGTCTTAGTTTTGCTAACATAATTGAAACTAAATATGTCTGAGATGCAGCATGGTGGTACCAGGATGTTGTGAAAGCTATCAAGAAGTCATATAACTAGAAAACACCAGGGAATTTCTGTTGGAAGATTTTTCATTGCAAAGGACATAATAGTGTCAGTATCCATCAAGGGTTTTGGTGACCCTGATCTATATTTTTACTTCTGGTCAAGATGCAAAATTTGTTAAGGTATGGGAAACCTGGATCTAGGTAAATGACCAAGTACTGATTGCTGCTCTCACAGCAGTCTCTCCTTAAGTTTATGTTAAACTTTCTGGAAAATGCCTGTTTTATCCTCGCATAGAACAAAATAAATTTCTCAGCATTGAAACATTTTCATTGAAATGGTATTTTTATTTTTGTAGCTGATGTACAGGTTTTGGCTGGGGTGGAGTTAATTTTTTTCATAGGAGCTGATCTGGGGCTGTGTTTTGCATTTGTCCAGGAAACAGTTTTGATAACACAGGGATGTTTCACTAAATAATTCTGTGGTCTCACTGAATTTTTATGGTTTCCTGAAGTATCTAATTAAGTATCTCATAATTTTGTGGATTTTTGAAATGTAAATCTTTGCCTCTCTATATATGAGGAAAACATGGAAGACAAAAAGTGTAGAATTCAGAAATTACATGATTGGTGGAGCCAAAAGAGCAGCTATTTAAAACGACAGGATGACACTTCCATAAATGAATATTATGGTAGGAATAGCATTATCTAAAGAACTTCAAAATTTTATTTTCTTATTTCTTCTTTATTGGTGAAGATAAAAAATGAGATTAATATTTCCTACAGAAATTGTGCTATTCTTAGTTCAGCTCTTTCTATAAGGAGCTTTAACTAAAACTTGTGCCTTCAGTTCTGAAGGCAGCTCAGTGGTGAAGTGTGGCCTTTATAGACTTACCATGGAGCATATACTACTGTGTAGGACCTGAAGAAAGAATTTTATTTGATGCCTTGAAAATGTAAGGGGGCAGAATAATAGTGAAAGTTGCTTAAATGTTTATCAGAGTAAATTTGTCTGAGAGTGGTGCCTGTGGGAAATTCGGCTGTTAAATGGAGCTGCTCTAAGTCTGAAGAAAAGTATGGCTGAATTTCATGGCATGCTGAGTACACCTATACTTAAAACAATCAGGAAAAGCAAAGGAACAAGCAAATACTCTTTTCATTCATTTTCTTACACTCTGCTGATCCTTAAGATGGCCATTGCAGCTATGAGCACAGCTTTTTTGGTGAGCCTGTTATGTGCAGTGTTCTACTTCATGCCTCAGAGGTTGGATGTTGATCTTACTGGTTATCTTTCTGGGGATGAAAACAAATATTTCTTCTCCATAAATGAGAAATCTGATAAATTTTAAGTTACTGAATTTATCATTAGATTTAAATCTTAAAAGGCACATGCTGTGTTCTGTTTGTTACCCTTACTCAGCACTTTCCACGTGCCCTTTGTTTTAAGCGCAGAAAGAGCCCAGTGACTCTTGCACAGGTTAAGGGTGTTGTCAGTGCAGATCAGTGTCACCCCGGTAATGGGGTATGTGACTGAGCAGAGAAGACATGGTCAATGTGATGTAACTGAGTGTCAAAGACTTCATATGTGTTACTTTTCAGAATCTATTTGCTGGTTCTTTGGCTGTCTTTTCTGACCCACTGCGTGAGTCTTATTTGATGTCTCTTGTAATCAGTAGTGAAAAGTCACAAACCACTTTGCGTACTGGGTGGATGATCTAGAAGAAGAAAAAGCCTTTATTTCAATCCTTATGGTGTATAAAATTACTTGACCCAAGTTTGCTACACAAGAGTAAGGGACAAGAAGAAAGGGCAACTTAAAAACCCCAAACCAATACCCCAGTGTTTTTAAGAATTTGTGAAGTCTTGTGTGGCAAGTTTCACACACACAAACTCTGGAATTTTAACGTATGCCAGGTATGTACATGAGTGCACTGAAAAGGTGAAGGTGTCCCGGGTTCCAAACTAGGTGTCCCTTTCCATTCTAAATCATATTTACACCAAACACTCTTTTTTTCTCTTCTGTAGGAGTAGGATCAATACAGCTGTTTGGGGACCCAGGGGAAAGTTTGAAGCTGTGGGCTCCAGTGAGTAAACTCAGCACAATATGCTTTGCTGTGGCAATAGGCCCTAAACAAAAAAATAAAGCCTTCCAGGGTAGTTTTTCCTCATAAACAGAAATAATGGATTATGACTTGCCTGATAGTTTTCAAGGGCTCCAAAGCCCTATTACAACCTGTTGGTTAAAAAGAAATATGCTTTATAGAATTCCACTAAGAACAGTCTGCTGTTGTGAAAATGTAATTCCATGTTGGTTTATATATTATACAGTACTGGAAATTTAATATGTAATTCATCATATGCAATTGATGCAATATTGTGTTGCTACTCCATGCAGCTAGGGGCAGCTGGTGTTCCTTAGATAAGCTTTGTGTGAGTAAAGTAGATGATTTTAACAGAATCTGCTGGATGAATCATTGTTAAGAGATTAGAAGCCCAAAAAATTGAAGGAAGAAGCCTCTAGGAAAATGATTGCCAATTGTTAGATAAAAGAATTATACTAACAATGTTGTCCATAAGCTTGGTGTCTGGCTAATTATTCATAATATTACACTCAAAGAGGAAAATGGAAAGAGAGATAACACAAGCTATTACAGTAAATGTTAAGACTTACTGGAGGGAATGTTCTGTTTCCATCTTACCATATTGGTTGTAGACTTTCTGTGTGTGGAAGTTTTGCTACCACTCCACAGAACTGAGCTGTATCAACGCCATGTCAATTTATTGCATTATGTCACCACAAAATAAGTGGATTAATAAGGTAAACAATAAAAGACTGGATAAGAAGTCTTATTCTGGAGAAATAATAAGAAAATTCTGTCTCTCTTTGGCAAGCATATCTGAAAGCAGCCTGTTGTGTGAGTTTTAGAAGGTACTGAGAACCTGGTATAAAGTTGTATGTTAGATACAATATCCACAGCCTTACCGCTGAGCTGAGGAATGAATGTGAACTGTGATTACTGTTTTCTTTCTTCTGACAATTTGTATCAGATTTAACCTCTTTTGGAGTCTACTTCTTCATTTGGGTTTTGATTTTATAGATACAAAATGGGTGTCACTTCAATTTACAGCTTATTTTTATGAACATTAGTTAAATATTCATGTTACCACAATCATGGTCCAAACCATTCCTGTCAGAATACAGGAAAAAAGATAATTATAACTCCAGGAGCAGGGAAATCATATTTAGAACTGAACAACCTGCTATCTCACTGAAGTGTCAAATGTGACTTACTTGTGCAAAAACTTAGAATATGATTGTGGTTCTGAATTAACCAAACTTTTTAACCTCTTTGCTAGGAAGCACTTAGTGAAGATGGTGTTAAAATGCTAATGTACATTTAACCTAAGCTTTTTCTCATCTCAGCATTCTGCTCATGTGTTTTACAGCCAATATTACTGCAGCTGCCTCTTCTCATTGAGTGCAGGTGTCTTAAAGGAAGACAAAGTTCTGAGGGAATTCCCCCTTGAGACACAGTCTACTCAATCAGAGCCTGGAGAAATTAGAAATGGCAAATGAAAATGCAAAAAACCCCAGTGTAGCTGAAGACTGGCTAATTGCAGTGTACATGAACAAGCAAGTACTTACAGACTTGGTTACTGACTGTCACAAAAAGACCAAATGCAACTAAATGGCCCAGTTTCCAGAAATAAGAGCTCTTTACTGAGTGCACACAGTTGCACACACTAAACGAGTTACACAGGCAGACTTTTGGCTGTACATAGCCATTGAGATACTTACCCTACTTCATAAAAGGCATTCCTAATCATGGTAGAGGTCTACAGTGTGGTTTCAGGGAAATGAAATGGAAAAATTGCTTAATCAGAACACATGATTTTTTTTAATTTGCCTTGAAGCGGCAAATTATGACAGTAACATTTTTGCTTTTCCTTGCTTATATTAATTTTAGAAATGAGAGGTATCTGCATCTATACAGTTGTATCCCAGATGTTTTAAGTTCTTTTGTATACAAGAAAAATTGTATTGCAGTGAAAGTCTGTTGCAATAAAGATTGTCTTTAGTGATGAGGATGAGAACAAATGTGGGACAAGTTTGCCTTTCCATCTGAATGAACTTGTCTTGCAGTTTTAAAAATTGTAATTTTGTATAGTCTTTTTTTTTTCCCCTCTTTTAATCTTCTGGGAGCTATTGATGTCAATGGAAGATAAAGCTGTTAAAACTAATGTAGCATATGACTCCAGAAATAAGGGGAGCAACCAACTTTAATACCGTAAAATATTTATAGTTAATTCTGCATGCCAGTTACTTCCAAACTTCGTGCTTTCTGTTCAATGTGCAACAGCAGTCTGAGTTACAATCTATTTAATGATGTTAGAATATGGCAAACAAGCATTATGCTACTGTGAATATCTGAGCTAAACTATGCTCTCTGGAGTTCTTGCCATTAGAACTGACTAAGGAGGTGTTAAGCAAGTTGCTGCCCCTCCACTACAGCTTTGTCTTCACGTGAAAATAAAGCTATTGTAATGCCCTGGTGATGGTTTTCACAAGCCAGTTTGGGGACATGGGATATCAGAAGTCAGTATGGGGGAAGGGGCTGTTCTTGGCAGGGAGCAATGGGTAGCAGCCAACACCAATAGCTTGCTCAGAGCAAGTCTGTGTGCTCACTGGGACCCTTGGACTTTGTACCAAACCTATTCCTAACAATTGTTGAGCCATGTACAAGCTATCCAGCAACAATCACACAGATTCTTCACAGTGAAGTTACCTGGAGAAGTTTTTCATTTTGACCATGTTTGGGGCTTCTCTAAGGTTCAGCCTGTGAGGAGGTCAATCAAAGGAAGTGCAGGCTGCAGCAAGAGCATGGCTGTGTTTGGGCAGTGACTGTAAGCTTTATTTGGGTGATGCTCAGCCAGTGCCTGTGGTGGAAAGCTTCAGGTCTCAGTCTTTGTGGGGCTGAACAGAGGCTGTCAAATAATGTAATGCCATTCTTTTCAAACTAGTAATTTTTTGAGAGAAAGTAGTAAAGAGAAACCAGGGAAGTCAAACACAATTTATGTGCTAGAGAAATAGGATTGATTTTATCTCCATCATAACCATGCTGGATTTTACTGGATTTTTCTTAAGTGAGGTTCATCAAACATTCACTTGAGATACTGTATGGAAAAAAGAAGTGTGTGTGCCTTCAACTGTCTTTCTGACGTGCACTTTGTTGCTTGTGATTTTGTAAGGGTTTGAATGTAATGTTCTTGGTTCAGAGGGGATTTCTTTATTTTTTTTCCCTTTTATGTTGTGGCCATGTGATCTCAGCTGGATCCTGAGATGTGGCTGTGACTGACAGCATCCCTTAAGCAAGGGACAGTGAGTGAGAAAAAACTGATTACCTTCACGTTATTGTGTGATAATTAAAGCTGTGATCTAATTAACCTTCAATGCCATCATGCAGTTCTTCTGAGAAAACCATTTCTTAATGGCATTCCCTTGCTTAATCAAAATTGCAAGGAAGTGGCTAGTTCTGGGCTAGGACTTACTGAATGGTTTTGAATATCCTTCTCTGTAGCACTGCCATGTGCCATCATCTTCATTACCTCTAGTTGTTACTGTTTTTATGTATTTGTCATCCTAAATTTACACTGGAATTACACATTTACCTTGGAAATACAAAGCCATTTAAGTCTTCTGAAATTTTCTTTACTTAGGAAGACAGGTTTTTAATGCCTAAAATGGGATGGAAGCAGGGGGAATTTAGCAAACACACATTTCAAGAAAACTGACTTAGAAAACTGATCTCAGTAATGTGATTGTAGTGAAATTTTTCTTGCCATACCCTTTCTCTTACAATTAACAGGATTCAGAATGATGTGAAGTTTCCCTCACAGAGGCCACTGCTGTCTTCCTCCCTTTTTTTCTCCAGTGTTTTCTCAAAGCTTTAAAGAGGCAGAGAGGGATTTATCTTTAATGATGCCCTTTATTCGGACTGCAGCACTCTGCTTTCTAATTTAGGGTGCATTGCCAGAATCCTTCTTAGCTAAATTCTGAAGTTCCAGCTTTAGATTGAATGTCAGAAGTCAGGAAAATGAGTCAGTGGAACTCAACATCAGAAATACAAGAAGGAATAGAAAGGCAAGCAAAATTGTATGAAAATTACAATTACATATTTTCAAGTGATAGAAATAGGGTGGGTTTTGTTGTTGTTTTTGTGTATTTTGTGTGGGTTTTTTTTTGTTTTTTGTTTTTTTTTTTTGTGAAAACAACAGGAAAGAGATCATGAAAAGCATGATTTCTTCCTGTAACTAAGATGATCCTAGGCATATTCTATTCTGTCCAACAATGTAGATTCAGCAGGCGTAGTCTGTGACTTATTTTGGTTTTTATAAATCACTATATATAATTATTTAGCAGCAAAAAACCCCCATAAAACTCTCACAAAGAATGCTAGTGTTGCTACTTTTAGTACTGCAAATTGTAAAGATAAGTACATTGTGGCTGTGTTCTGTAGATAATATTTAAATAGAAAAGTATTTGTCAGTATCATCACATAATGGTACGTTTCAACCTACCTGCTAAAGATGAGAAGAACAGAAGAGTTCAACTGTGTAGGAACTTTATAAAGTGAAATCACTGTATAAAACGACAGTTACAGTGATACATTTGAACTCTGGAGTAGGAGGATCCTGTAGTCTTGTTTAGGTCCAGTAATGCCAGAAGGAACCTTAAGTATTCTACCCATTCTGACCTGCATTGAGCAAAGCTTTTAAACACATGCTTTGTAATAATCCTGCTATTTTAAATCCATAGGGATTTCTGTTAGTTCAGAAAACAAAAATAAAACTACAAGCACAAAGTACAGCCTGAATCTGTCCTCAGTGGAGCAAGTGGAGCTGATAGAGCTCAGCTGACTTTGTTATGCTGTCTGCCAAGATAGGCTGCCTCCAGGTGAGCCTGGCAGACCAGGCTGAATAGGTTGTACCATTCCTCCTGCTGTCTTTCTTGTGGCTGATGAGAATACACTGATATAACAGGCCTAGTGTTAACAGTTTGGCTAACAGGCTCAGCACAGCGGAGTTTTTGGACTTAATCTGGTGGGACTAAACTTCTGATGGTGAAGGTACA
The DNA here is from genome assembly GCA_013398075.1 of Notiomystis cincta. Taxonomy (NCBI): domain Eukaryota; kingdom Metazoa; phylum Chordata; class Aves; order Passeriformes; family Notiomystidae; genus Notiomystis; species Notiomystis cincta. The sequence goes on along the minus strand of VZRX01000291.1, from coordinate 50,997 downwards.
AAAGCATAGGAAAAAATATTTGTAGGCAAAAATCTACCTTAAAAGAACTATGCAATGCCATCCACTTAAATAACCACTTAAATACAGTTCTTTATATTTTGTTTATTGCATCCTGACTTGTAAGAATCAAGTTCTACTCTATTCTACTAAGGTGAAGAAGTAAACTTCCCTATGAGCTAAACTGATGGAACACAGTATCTGATGGACCTTTTTCTTTTTTGCCATCTCCACATTTTTTATAAAATGAAGCTATTTTAAACTTGTGTGGTGTTTTTGTATATTCAGATGCTTGTGATGTGTCCTTAGTGACTTGTGGTATACAGCTATTTTAAATTCAAATTAGATTTTAAAAGGAAGCATTTAATAACTGTTTACATATCTTTAGAACTAGAAGTAGTGTTGGGTATCTGTCACAGTGGGAAATTCTAAAATATGTTAGATATCTGATGTGTTTATGCCTTTGAAATTTAGTTCTTGTGGCTGCAGCATATGACTAATCTTTCTTTGCTTCTTGCCTCTGTCAGGGAGATCTGCTGTAATCAAAAAGCAAAGAAAAACCAGAAAACCTCTTAAAGGATTTCTAAAATCTGAACACATGGAAGGAATGTGCTGTTTTCCTTTAACTTTTATGGTTAATGAAAGTCTAAATTGTTGAGAAAACTTGTAGCTTCAGATGCTCAAATTTATATATCTGTATTCTAGTAAATCAGTATTATGATCTTGTCTTCCATTGATCTTTAGCAGTACTAAGATATTTCTAAAAGACCGTGTTAGCCTATTGAATCCATTCAACACCTGCTGGTTTGACATAGCTTGTTTGGTATGGAAAATCAGAATAATAGCCAAAGTATTCTTTCAGATCTGGGAGTGTAATGGCTCTGTACAGGACAAACCTGAATAGTGTCAGGAGTAGTGTTTGAATCTTTCTGCTGCAGCCTCTTTCTTATGAAACGGTGAGAACTGGCAGCAGCAGATCATTGGTAATTCATCAGCATTCATTGCCAGTGGCAATAACATGCTTCTGCTTTCCTGATCTTTGCATTTTGATTTTCATTGCAACCTTAGTGCACATTTCTAGGAACAAACAAAGATTTGCATGGTTGTAGTGTTGCACATGAACTGACTTCCCTACATCTGCTGCAAATGAGATTCCTTTTTTAGCAGTAATATTTTCTTATTGTGAGGCTGACAATAAAAAATCAAATTCCTGCTAATCATGCCAGAAGTTTTAATAAGTAAGTTATTTATAGTTTCACACTAAGTGTCTGCTTCCTCAGTGATATAAATCAGCATGATGCTTTTTAGCTGAGAATGTGTGTACTCATGTGACAAAATCATTGAGTCAAATCTGCCCTTAAAAGAATTTTGTTTCTGTGACAACGTAGCAGGGCAGAAGGTCTGTGTCTTGATAAATGCTTTGGCATTGGGTTTGAAACGTTGCTCTACTCCGTTGCAAGGCTATCAAAAAGAACCTTGTCTGATATTTAATGATTGTAGGAATGGTTTTCAAAACAAACCAGTTGCAGCAAACCTGGGAGGATGATGAGGGGAAGGGGAGAATTATTCCAAGATTTAGTATAAAAAATTAGTTTCTTAAATTATCAAGAACGAAAATGTGTGGTGTGATTTGGTTAGTGGAGTTTCTGTGTGCCCCTCTGAGGGTACTTATCGAGCCCATTGGGTGCTGGAACTGACTATCTGCCAAGCCTTAGCAATGTAGATGTCTTTACTTAGTTTGGTTAGAGGAGGAATCCCATGTCTGACGAAAGCTAACAGACAAAAACTGTTCATTTCATGCAAGTCCTGGCTCTGGCAGGCTAATAAAACTGGTCTGTTTGGGTCTTGAGGTGGTGCAGTCCATAATGAGGTGATGGGACATTGGCAGGGATGTTAATCTTACTGAGACCTGGTATTTGAGAGAGTCCAAGGAATGCCAAAGGTACCTCTCTTGGAATATACTGCTGCACTGCAATAGTACAAGAGTGGTAAGATGACCTCCTTCTTGCTTGCATATTAATACATGAGCAGGAGCACCATTTAATCACAGGAAGGAAAGCTCTATACACTATTCCAGACAGCCAATGGCTTCAGTATCCTTGTTCAAGCTGTACTCAGTTGCTTGAGGTTGTGGGGAAAAGGTTATACTCACAGCAGTGCTTTAATAGAAGTTATTTTTGAGAGAGGAGAGAGATCAGAAATTAACCTCATTCCTTGGTAGAGACTTCATAAAATATTTATTATAATTGTCTCAATGACTTATAAGGTCATGACCATTTTGGGTAAAATGAACAGTCTGTTTTCCGAAATGACACAAGGGAATTAGGGCAGAGATTGGAATTGAGATTCCTTGCCCAAGCAGCAGGCCAAAGGCTACCCCAGGAAAGCTGGATCCAAGCATAACTCTTAGTGGAAGAAAAAGTTTAATTTTTTCCTTAAAAAGTGATAAATGCACCATCTGAGGTAAGCTGTGTCAGCATTTAGTAATTTTTCAGCATTCGCTTGGAAAGTTTGCTCTTCTGCAGTTTAACTCAGTAAGCTCCAACTTGAAATCCTGATTTTTGTATCCTTGTCAGCAAATGCTAAATGTGTCATATACCCTCAGTAACAGATCTTTTTCTTCATGTAATTCTCTGTCAAATGATAACTAGTGTACAACCCCCTCTTGGACAGTGAAAAAAGGACCTGAGTAAAAAACTTTTTCTGAGAGGTGCTAAAAATTATGACTTATAAGCCCATAATTCTGTTATCTTGGACAAATATTTATTTGCTTAGCATTCAGCTATCCAACTTGGCAATTGCTGATATTTAACTGGTCCTCTATTGTGCATTTTGTACAACTGCTGTAAAAGATTTCCCCCTCATCTGAGTGTGGTATGATTTGGGGTATTTTATATTTTTTAAAGAGTAAAAAAATGTTCCACATCATTTTCTGTATTAGTGAAAATGATATGTTATGCTTTTGAAATCATTGCTAAAAATATTTTGAGAGCAGTTCAAGACTTTAACTCAGTGTCCTTATTTCTTCATTATTTTCCATAGTCTTGTCAGTATGGTAATTGTACTCTGTATATATGAGTGTGAGAAAACTTTGAGAGGTTTGGTTAAACAAGCCCTTGAAAACATTTCAGTTACTAAATGAAATCACACAGAAGATATTTCAACAATCTAGCAATTTGCTCTTTAGTGGGGATTCCTGGTTGGGAGTAACTGGTAACATGAGAATTTGTATTACTGCAATTGCAACTTGCAGTATTTATTCCAAAATTACAGTGAGTATTCTAAAAGTATGATATTAAAATATTGCTCTCCCGCTTTTCTTAACAGTGTGAAATTTGTACTTTCAAATTCAATGATTGAGACAAACTCAGCATTAGAAGCATACAGTCAAACTAAAATGTATTTGACTTAAAAACAAAGTCAGGCTATGTCAAAGATGACATCTGCTCCTGTTTTGACTGTGTACTACAGCACATTTTCTAATTCCTTCATTCTTGGGAGAAAAGAGACACTGACTAATACACTGCTTCTATAAGGGACAAGATACCTGTTTAAATCTAAGTGGATGAATAATCTTACTGACATCAGTGGGACTATTTGATAGCTGAGAAGAAATAGAGTTTAATTTTATAATACACTTTTTTCCTATAAAATGTTGTATCTTTCTTGATAGTACTTATGCTTAAATCAGAGTAATTTTTCTCAGATAAATGTCTAAGATTGATCACTAAGGGAAAACTGAATAAAATTTGAAATTAAATTGTCTAAAAATGTCTTATGATGCAATGTTTCAAATGTTCCCATTGAGATTTTGGAACCTCATTTGCCTGAAGTTTGACATTATTAAAGCTGTTAGTGCTTTACAGGTCTATGTTTATATGCCTAGTACATCAAGATACTTTTGATCATGTGTTTTAATTGCTGAAAGCAACTTTAGATGGTGAGCTGTGTGCAAATTTTTCTTTTATAATAATTTTTCTTTTATTCATATTCTTTCTAGGATATTTCATTGAAAGGAAAAGTGTAAGCCCTCTGAAAAAAGGTGATTTTGTCTCCTTACTAGGTCATGCATTCTTTGCAGCAACTTGAGTAAAGATATATTCTTGCAGAAGAATTGGCAATAATGTCAGCTAATAACTCCTAAGATTTGATTTGTGCTACTGTGAATGTGCTACTATGAATATTGTTTGGTGGGTTTCCTACCACTTTGTTTTTCTGTCCAACATCTTACTCTTAATATCAGTGCAGCAGTCAAACTTAGAAATATTTTTTGAGTTGTTTCTTTACCTTGACAGATTGTTCATGCCTTATTGTGATAGAGCTGCAGAATGTAGTACTGATGAGTTTATTGTCATGATGTGCCTCCAAAAGGCCATTAGTTTACAACAGCTTCTGTGTTATCTGGTGGAGTCCCTGAAAATTAGATTCAGCCACCAAACTTTCACTTAGAGAAGTGAATGTAGAGATCTATTTTTAGTGTGGCTGAAATATATATGAAGTCATATTTACTTTCACAAGTTTTGTTTCTGATTGTGATTATGAGATCTGCTTGTGTAACTAGACATTTATTCTCTGGCTGCCTTCCTTTCTGCAGAGGAAACAGAACAAAGCTGGGAGGCCCAGCAAAGCAGCTGCAGGACCTTAATGAAATAAAGGTATGCTAGGCAGAGGAAAAAAAAAGTCCTTTTGCCTAAGTTTTTAAATTCAGAAAAGCTGTGTATAAATACTCTGCCACTATTGGCTGCCCCTTGACAGGTTATTGGCAAGCCCTTTGTTAAGGTCCAGTAATTGAGAGATGCCTTTGCTGAATTAAGGTGCAAACAAGACCATATGCTGAAGTCAATAGTACAGATTTTATTTAACAGTAAAATGTGAGGTTGGGAGATAGAAAGAAAATAAAGGAGAGAGAGATCAAGCACAAGATAGTCACCACCTGTTCCTTTGAGTTGGTGGGTTTCTTTAGTAGGTGGGCTGCAATGCCCCCTGCCCAGAATTACCTTTTACTCAGTCAGAACTGATTTTAGCACAACTGTTGAGTTGCCTTTTCCTGGGTAATCTTTGTGTCCATTATCAGTGATACATTCTTCCACCCCTTTGTTTATCTCCTCCTAGGTCTCAGGTAACTCTTGGACAACAGTACCACCTTTATCATATCACAGTGGCTTATCTTACAACCCCAGTTCCAGGTATCCTTGGAGGCCTATTTGCGGGAGGCCGGGCTTCGCTGCTCCCAGATGAGCGCTTGCTTCTTTACACAGTTTGTCACAGTGGGAGTTGGGCAGCTGTGATCTTTAAGTCCTCACACCTTTTTAAGCAAGGAGAAAGCCTTAAGGGACCATGCTTGACAATTAGATCGAGTTCTGCTGCACAAATGACATCTGCTGGGCAGTTCCGCAGAGCTGGAGTTTAGGTATCCATGCTCTATTGATTGATACACTGTGAGAAAATTCTCTTTGTACTTCTGTTTGCTTTTACTTAAATTTCCAAAGATAGTGTGAAATGTAGTAATTTGTACTAGATGGACTACAAGGATAGCTAAAGGAGTAATTTGCCATTTGTAGCAGATCAAATAGGGGTTTTATTTAAATCAAAACATCTTGCAGCTGAATGTTGTAATCAGACTATCTGACATTGGGAGAAAAGATTGAGCTCATCAAAAGACCATGTCAGTTTGTCTTCATGAAATATAATTTTCCATTTCTCTCAGCTGTTGAATAGTTTCAAATTTACAAAAACCTCATGGCTACATCAAGATACTGCACATTGAAAATTAATGAAACCATTGCTGTAATGCAATAGGGTGCTGCTATTCCACTGAGATCAGTAAGGAATTTGATCAACATGCAGTTAGAGAGTAGGGAAGGATACTTTTGACAATTATATCTTGAAAATTTAATAAAATATTCCTCTAAGGTTATTTAGCTGAAAATGTCTGATGGCACAGTCATATATTTGATTATGCAGTATTCTGATTTTTGGTGGTTTTTTTCCTTAAAAAATTAGGAAGAATGCCTGACTGCTCATACTTGCAGATTTCTTATTTTACAATTTTGACCGTGGCTATTGAATGTCTGCCTGCTTGATATCTCTCGGGTTATAGCATTGTGGTTCCTTAATTAATATATTTTTTCCTGCTTCCACACTTTTATAGTATATTAATGAAAAATGGCTTACAAAGTTACCAAAACTCTTTTGTGGATGTCTTTCATGGCAGAAAATAAGTCTGTTTCCTGTGTGACTGTGTATTTTATAAAAATATATTAATTCTGAACTCCTGCTCCTTGCACAGTGAACTGACAATTTGCAAGTGACAGATCTGCTGAATGGCTTTGCAAATAGAAAAAGAATTTCAAGTAACTGAATAATTGCTTCATAGCACCTTTCGTGTCAATAGGAGTCTTTTCATAGAATACTGTAATCTTTGGATCCAGCCTATATAGCCCATTTAATGCATTTAAATTATCGTAAGGGCATAATTAAATCTTGCCATATTCCTGTGTTACTTGACAATATCTCCCTTTAAAGTCATAATATCCTATTATCTGAAGTAGGTTTAAGTAGTAGAGGATCTTGATGTACTCAAAGTGGTTTTTATCCTACGGGAACAGGGGGCCAATCATGTCAAAGCCTTTTATCATTAACAGTTACAAGTTCTTTCTAAAACTCTTTCAGATTTAGTGATCTAAAAGATGAATCTGTCATCTTAAAGTTGTTGTAAAATCTATTGACTGACCTTTTCTCTCTCCCAGCCAAAAATTTGTGGGATTATAGGAGGAGGTGTCAGTATTCAGAGAAAACTATTGACAGGATTTTCTCTTTTTACTTTAATTGATGTAAAATATGATGTAGTCAGTGTCACTTCTTATGCTGTGGCAATGTCAGAGTTGTACAGGTGACAAAAGCAGAGTCACTGGTGTGAAACATGGTAAGGTAGAGTCTAACTATACTGAATGGGAAAGGACAGGACAGAGCAGGACAGGATGCTGGGGTAGCTCACTTTGTGATTTTTGTGATTGCATCATGTAGATTGAAAGTGAAGAGCTTTTCTTTGAGAGTTTTGGGCAGCAACATGGAAAAGAAACATCTTTAGGATTAGAAAATATAAACGTTTGTGCCAAGACCAGGAGTTCATTGAGCTAGATGAGGCTAGATCACCTTTTAAATAGATTTAAGTCTGGTGTTTTCTTCTAATACAGCTGACTAGGCTTTTTGCAATGCCAGGCCACTCTTTGGAGGTTACAGGAACTTTTCTCTAGTCCTACAAAACACTTTCTTAGGGCCATAGGGGAATCCTATTTCTTGCCAATATAACCTAAGTAATTTCTGCTGTGCTCTGTGGAGATCCTATGTATTTTCCAAGAACACATCAGAAGACAAACCCCAAGTTAGTCCCAGTGTGTTTTTGTCACGGATCAGGTTTTTAAAGGTAGTTTCAGTGCAAGTGTCTGTTTAGGGAATTGTAGAAAAGATGTACAAAAAGATTAACATAAGCAGAGCATTTTAAAATCAGGAGGTATACAGTTGTCAATTTCTTGATATAGTTAATTTAGAGATGATTGAAAAGAAGAGTGTGGAGTTTGAATTGAATAGGAACGGCAATTATTTACAAGAGCTAAAAAACGCCACAGTTGCAAAAGTCTTGCCAGGCATCAGTTCCAAGGATCTGCTAATGAATTATTAAACTGAACTGTGGCCCTGAAAATAGATATTCTTTTTTTTTAGGAGAGTGAGAAAATGACATCTCTTGAATGATCTGAAATAAACGTGGCAGTAATTGACTTAGAAAGTGTTGTGAGGATATTATGAAGATACCATCTGATTCATACATTTCTGCATCAATTGCATGGTTTAAAGTAAATGTAGAGGTTCCTAATTACGTCTTTGTGCAGCTGTCAGGCTACTTTTATCTTTGTTTAGAGTTATGCTTTCAGTCTGTGATAGAACACCAATTGTTGTAGGTACAGATTTAGAGTAAAGGAAATAACTTGAAATGCACCAAATTATCTGAAAATAATTAGGTATGTGCTAAGTGTCATTTTTCTTGGGACTAGAACTGAACAAAGTACTCACAGTGAAAATGTTTCCTAAATATTATTCCCCTCAGAAAACACCCCAAAAATAAAACAGATGGGAAAATTTTATTATGCTGGAGAATTAAATACTAAAGTTCCATACTGCTTCTTTTAGGAAACCCAGTATGACACTTCAAGCACGCAAATATCTGAGAACCAAAACATAGGCACACATTCCACACTGTGTCTGCTGCCTCCTTTGCCTCTGTGAAGATTTGCACTAATAGGATACCAGTGTCTGAAATTATATTATACTTTATACAAATGCATCACTTTCCTTTCTCCTAACCTTAATATGAATTTATTAGCTGTAACATTGAAATAATAAAATTAAGTATAGCCCAGTGCAAATTTTGAGTGAGGAAAAAAGAACAAAGATAAAGTTTCTTGAGGAGCCTGTAGTTGTACCATCAATGGGAACAAAATTACCGGGGTGGTTCCATAGAGAAAAGAATGTCTAAGGCCCCCAAGGAGGTAGCTGGAGATCAAAGAGGATCCTTATCTTCACATAAAAGTCTCTGAGTGAGCCCAGGCAGGCAGGCAAGCAAGTGAAGACCACCTGAGGGAGAGAGAATAATTACATGGGTATCAAGTTATGCTGCTTCTCCTTTAAAATGGTGGAAGTTAGAAGAGTTCATGGGGATAAAAAGTGTGAGAAAATTTTGCAAGCAGTCCTGATAACTCTTACTTAAAGGGAAAATAAAACCACTTGTTTCTAGAGAGGCTTGAGTTACTGTGTCATTTGAACTGTAATTTTTACCAGAATGTTCACCTGTGATTCTATGAACAATGGCTGGAATTGCTTTGCATATGGAATTTAATAATAGATATAATCATAATTCCATGAACCCTCTGCTAGGAGAAGCCATATATAGTTATTTAAAAATTAAAGTGCAGAATCCCAGGCTTGTCACAGATAGGAGTGCAAATATACAGCTTCTTCCATAACTGTAACATTCTTTAAACCCAGGTAACACAATACTCACAAGGAGTTTGTTCATTCTGAATCTTTTAGAGAGGCCACAGAGAGTATCAGTGCAGCAGAATTTAGGTTTAAAGTGAATGGAAAAGTTTAACTTCTGGCTAATATTTAACTAGCCTGAGTTTGATCTTCTTTCTCAGTGCATCTTAGATGTGAGCATTTCAGCTGAAGTGAAAGCATTTCAGTTTCTCAGAGCTTTCTAATTTTTTGGTCTAAAAGAATTGTTTTATCTTTCTGGGGAAAAAAAATCCACTTTCATTTAAAAAGACTACATCCTTTTTCTAACAGGGATGAAAGCCTGCACTGAGACAGCAAGAAAGGCCAGGCCTTGCCCTGTACTTTCTCTTTGTAGTGTTTAGTTTTCCAATTACTCTCAGTAAATCTGAATATTTTTTTTAGATGAACAGTAATATTTAATAGGGAAAGATGAAATTTTACACATCATTGAAAGTATTTTAAGATTGCTACCAAAATTGTCAGACCAGCTGGTGAGTTTACAATTCCTTTGATTCCATTAGACCTTCTTGATAGCATAGTTTTTAACAGCATATTATACTATAAGCTTCTTGTGCTGCAAATTAATCTGTGGGATGCAGGTATCAAACTGTGTGGAAATCTGTGGGGTTGAGGACTAAGGATGCTGTGTTTTATATATACTAGTTCTGGCTTCCCAGCTATTGAGGTTTCAAATATATCTAGTTATTAAATTAGTGTGTGGTAATCATAACATTTGCTTCTTAAACCTCTATTACTGCACAAATCTCTATTATAACACTTCAGTTTTTCTATAAATAGCTGTATCCTGTGGTTAAAACAGCAGAAACAAATCTTGAACTAGAAGCTTTTTTTCTGCCTTAAAAATGAAGATAAATACCTGACTTTCAGGTTCCGTCTAGTTGCTTAGATTTGTTCTGTAAATAAAAGTAAGTCCTTTAGAATACTCTGTGTCCTACACAAGCTTTAATTTCCTGAAAAATACTTTTCTCTATTATTTTTTTTCTGTGTTCTTCAGTGTGTTCTTAGATGATCCAAGAGATAGAACACGGATATGGGGAAGGTAATTTTTCTTTAATAAAAAATAAATTAATGATAGAAAAAGTACAGATGTGTGTAGCAGAATATGTCAAAGATGCACCATGTAAGAAGTGTCCATAATTCATCAGGAAATGTTATGAAGATACAGATGCCATTTTTAGTTGCACTGATAGATCCACTGGTAGACGTTGATTAACAGTTCCCATGTACTGGGATAAAGCAGCCAGGAGTTCTAGACTTCTTACCTGGAATGTGCAGCAGTGCTGAAACTCATAAAGAGAATAAAACCTCTCCCAAGTGATTTCCTGCTTGTCCCTGTTGCTTCACATATCATATTGTTTAAATTATACAGTCTGGAGCAGGTTTTCTGAAACTGAATGTTTGCAGTTCAGTTAGAATCATGCCTGAGGTAGCTTAGCAAACATCCGTCTTGCTTGTCTTTCACCACGTCTGTTCAGGTTAGGAAAATGTTACACTCATTTTAGTCTCTTCCAGATTTTTTTTTTTTTGGTAGTAAAATCTCAATTTGAGTATTTTAAAATACCACTTAGCTGCTGAGAAGTGTTTGGGTTAATTGCAGGTCTGTCTTCTACAAGCTACAGAAGAGGTCAGACTTTCAGATGGTGCAAAGCAAAGTGCTTCACTGATTTCCATAGAGCTTTTATCACTAACTCCTGTAGTTCCTGCCTCCTGTCTCAGCTATTAAAAAGTATTAAAAAAACCTCAATGGAACTCAACATACTTGTTCTGCAAACCCTCCCTCCCCAACTCCCAGCTTCTATACTTGCTTCAATAGAATTAAATCCAAACTCCTTTTTAGGGAGGGTCATCTAAGTTCTTCATTACAAGATAATAAAATCCTTTCTAGAACTGTTCCAATATAACCAATGTGAAAGTAATTTAGCTCCATTCTACTTCTACAGAGATGGAGATATAGGCTGATAACCATGGAGACTTGAAAGAAGAATTTTGCTTGGAGTAGATAAAGAACTTAACTATAACCATGTAAAAAATGTTTGATTTCTTGAATTATCTTTGTGGTTTGGTGGTAGATGTTGTCAGAAGTCCAGTAGAAACACTGCAGTAAGCAATTTTCTTCAAGTCATACAACATATATGGAAATTCTTCCTTCTGATTTTAAAATGAATTTTTAACTGGTCTCTGAGAGTTTCTTTAGAGGGATGAAAGCATGGATTATTTGTCCAGCTTTTCAGCTCAGTAAATCTACACTGCACTGGTTATGTATGTTTGCTTTTGTTGTGTTAATCCTGCCAGTCATTGCTTGCAGAACTTTCCCTGGCGTAATTTTCCTCTGGCAGCCATGGATTTACAAGTAAGAATTATTAACCATATCTGATGTTCAGGCAGATAATTAGTCCTACTGTGAAATAGCTGGACAGTCTAGGTGTTACCCTGTAGGCTTCAGTGTATATCTGGGTACAGCTAAATTACACCATGGATGGTTGGAAATGGTCATGAGAAATGAAATGTCCCTCTGACACAAGTATATTTGAAGCTAAATAATGTGATATGGAGACCAACTATGGCATGCAGAATTATGCTTTGGATGATGCTTTGTGAGACAAAATTGTTCTCAAGGCTCTAAGTTCAATCCCTTTGGTTTGTGCATTGGAAACATTCCTCAGTGTTGCTGTTCTTCCCTGGCTCTCAAAGCTGTCAAAAGGCAGAAGAAACTGGGTAGTTTCTTAATGACTCTTGTGAGGTTGCTCTATGGTGTGTACATATACAGACACATGCACACTTCTTATCAGTGAATTCTTGCATGAGTTTTCAATACCGTGGCACCACAGTGCATGTTATCACAGGCATGTGTGCATATCCTTATCTCCAAGCACTTTCTACCTTTGGTGTTTCTCATCACACCTTCCACTAGGAACTACCAGTGGAAAACAGCAAGACCAAGTGCTTTCTTTTAGCTTTCCTGTGCTTCCAGTTGCAATTCTATGTATAGTATGTTTTCTTACCTCTGCTGTGATACAGAAATATCCAACCTACTATTTTGGTTGAAGGGGTGTATTGTCAACTATAACTGTGGTACCAAGGAACTACCAAATTAGAGAAGTTCCTGGGGCAGTTCAGGGATTGTAATTACTAAAAATAAAATGAGTAATGCAGGTTTCTCATTTTTCACCTTGAGTATTGATGTACCCAGGATCATTTTTCCCTGAATAGATTGTAGAAAAAGAATGATTAGTCTGACTTCCTAAGAGGATACACAGAAGTTGCATTCTCCCTGGTGTGTCCTTGGTAATATTACTTACAGAAATGTCCAATATCAACTTTAGAATAGCCAAGGACAGAAAATCAATGGTTTGTTTAGGAAACCATCCTAAAAGTCTTTGTTCTAAAAATATCTGGATTAGTCGATCTAATGGTAATATTTTTTCTATTTTATTGTAGAGTTCACTGTCAAAGTTTGTTTCTACTTTCTATACTTTTTCTTTAACTAGCTTTTTGATTGTTCTTATAGTATCACTTCCTAATGTTCTGTAATGTCTGTTTTCTGGTAGTAGAATTGTTCCTCATGGATCATTTATGAACAGTTTCTTATGAATTTTAACACTGTGAGATACATTATTCTGGTACTGATTACACTGTCAATATTGCCTTACCACTCTTAACTTGATTCCCTTGGTTGTGCACACACAGACTGCAGTAATCTTATGGTGCAAAGATGAGTCAAGTGTTTTTCTCACTGTCTGACAAAGATACTGGTGTCTCCTTTTTAGAACTGGTCTGCTTGGCTATTTTTAAGAAAGTAAGTGTTTAGCAATAACCATGTGGTTACTGAAGTTACAGTTACTCATGTGCTTAAACATCTGTGATATCTGGGCATTAGTTTTGCTCCTCTCTCTTCTGAAGAATAAGGATTTGGAGTATTAGAAATACCATCCTCTCCCCCTTCCCCTCTCCCTTTAAGTTTGGGTTTAGTTTCTAGCTTTATTCTCTTACACTTTTAGCCATAAATCCCTTCTCCCAGATTCTCCTTGACCCTCAGCATTTTTCATTTATGGTCTTTCTAGTTTCTCCTTGACTAATCATCTTGTATTTTTTTAATAGCCTGGAGAACTTTAACCAAAATGCCATTTTTAATCTCATTTTCTGTTTCCAGCATGCATTTTAGTAATCCTCTTTTCTTATACTATTTGCAATTAATGTATCCCATTAGTGTCCCAGGCTATCAATGTGTCATTTGCTCAAAGGATTAATGTTGAAAAATGTATTAGCACTAATACATAGTAAATGAGAGGTATTCCTCTTATACCTCTGACTTCAGCATGCTCACTGGAAACAAGAACTCTGCTTTACCTGGAGTCCTAACTGAATGAGCATAAAACACAAAGACTGCTGCTTAACAGATACATTCTCCAAGACATTAATTAAGAGTCATTTCCAGGAGTAGGCATTATTTTCTTGCAGTCTGTTGAGAATCCTCTTGTGGCTGTGAGCTGTGTGCTTTATGGTGACAGGCTTTGCCAAATCAGCCTGCAGAAGTAAAGGTTAACCAATTATTGAAATACTGCTCTGAATTAGCTTTATAGCTACAGTTATGAGAGGAAATAAGAGTACAAAAATAGATTTCTGGTGGTCTTGGACCTCTTCAGTTCTGACCAGGCCCTGACAGGAGTAAAACAATCCTTCAGAAGGATTATTCTCTGCCTCCTTGGAAAAATGCTTTCTTGTGGAGAGGTCAGGTGCCCAATATGCATCCTGGGTGCATGCAGGTTTGAGTCAATTCCGTACCTTCTTAGCAGCAATATTCCAAGATATCAGAGTAATTTGTTTCTTGGCCTAAACTGAAAAAAAATATATATCTATACACACACACATGTTCTTAAATGTTTTCTGTAGATCTAACACGTATTTTGGATGCCAGTAGAAAATAATAAATTGGCTTAATCTGTACTTGGGAGTATTTTATCTGTGGCCATTGCTGTTTTCCCAAACTACAAGGACAACGTGCTATTTGTGAAATTGCTTTTTATTTATTGGGCCAGCCAAAGACTAAAGTGTTAGGATTTTCACTACTCAATGTTTTGTATTTATGTTGCAGGAAGATCTCGAAATGGATATTTTCTTTGATGAGCCTTGATACTGACAGAATAAGTGTCTTCTGTAATAGGAGCAGGCCCTGCTCCTGATATTGGCCTGAACTTTGCCAGAGTTTAAATGGCATTTCACTATCAATTTTTAGACTCTTCTGATCAATGACCTGTGCAGTTTGTTTCATAATCTGTTGATTTTACAGTTGTTTATCAATAAAATTAACTTGAACTGCATTCATTTTGTTAACAATCTGCTCGTTTTTGTACTTAAGAGATTTTAGAAAGATAAGCTTCTTAATTAAAATAGAGACTTTATTTGTATTTGTTTCATTCCTGCGTTCCGTGGGAAAGAAGGCTCCCCAAGGCTTCTCAGTCTTACTCCTTGGGAAGAAGACGGCTCAGAGAAAAATGTCTTCAAAGTGTATAAATACCTGATGGGAGTAAATAAAGTGTGTGCTTTCAGGCTCCCCTTAGTTTTGTCCAGTGAGAGAAAAAGGGACAATGGGCACTAACTGAAATACCAGAGTTTCATATGAAAACTCTTTTTTTTTTTTAACTGTGAAGATGAGGAAACTTTGGAGCAAGTTGCCCAGCTGGTATAGTCTCCTTCCTTGGAGATACTCAGAACAGGACTGTACACTGTCCTGAGCAGCCTGTTGTGGCTGACCTTGGTTTGAGCAGGCAGTGTTAAAGGAGCTACCCCTTCCAAGCTTGGCATTTCTGTAATTGTTCCTAGGATGTGAAGAGGACATTGGAATTGGATTTTATAACTGATGAAACCTTAAAATGAATAAGTAGATTAGAAAGCATTAACAGAAACATTGGGGGTCAAGCTCCTGGTTTTGTGATAACTGAGTTCATTCTGTGATGTCTGAGAGCCCTGGTGCATGAGGATGATTTTGTCTGTTGTTTCTGTTGCCTGCATGATCTCATTTATATTGGAAATAGGAAGTAACGGCTTCCTTTTGTCGTATGTGTCTGTCCTTAAGACTTTTAAGATTAATCCTCAAAAACTGACCTAAATCCAGTGGTCATAAATGGTCTGTTCAATGTCTTTAAAAAGAATAAATTGCTAACAGTTGATGGTATGGTAAATGGCAGGCAGTAGATACCTATTACATTTTGAAAACAGTTGAAACTGTGTCCAAAAAAAGTTCAGTCAGGGTCTGAATCAGTTTTTTTGCCTTATAACTTTATTCTTAAATATGAGGATTTGAGGTGGGCAGATAGGAAGTTTCAGCCATAAGACCCATGATTAGAGATGATCTAATCCTTCAAGCTGGTTAAGTCAGCATGATTATTAGAGCTGTGGATGGAAAATGAAAACATGAAAATTAGGTAGTAAATCAGAAAAGGTAGTTTGATTGTTCAAAATAGTTATTGATGTTATTAATTGATGGTTGGATCTCTTCCCAGGTGGTATTGTTGTAAAAATTGTCATTTCTTCCTCTGTTATGCAGAGGAAAGATGATGTACTGTTTCCATCACTAAATTAAAAACTGCCTGCATTGAGGAAGGAATTCAGAGGAAGATTGAAAGGTACTCATTTTTCCACAGTTCATACATGTCTTATGTTTGCAGGCTTTCACAGATGTTTGGCTTCAGCAGTACACTTGCAGAGTGTGGCAGCATGGGAATAAATGTTTCCATTTCTGAGATTGAAAACTAAGGAGGTGCCTCTTTTCAACCATTCGCTAAAGTCATAGGACATGCAACAGGGCTATTCATTCTTTTTGGTCAGTTATCAAAGCTTGATACTTTGTCTTGTTTGTACATGTTTGTTGCACAATTCTGAAATAAATTTGAAATGGTTAAGAGCCTTGCTCTTCAGTGAATGCCACGATGTATAATTTTTGGGGAGCAGATTTGTGCCTCTCTGGATTTCATGGACAAGTACCACTTCGCATATATTGGGAGTTTGGACTTCTATTATTCTACAGGCAAATTAAATAGTTTCCAAACTCTTCCAACCATCAGTCTTAAAATTCACTGGAGTGTGCAAATGTGGCATCTGGATCTTCTTCAGAACCAGAATGGGACACACTGCAGAAATGCAGAACAGTCTGGATAATATTGTTGAATATTTTTGTAGATGAGGTCTTTATTTTGTCAGTCTTTCAGCTTGTTACATTAAATAAAAATATTGAATGTGTTCATTTCTTATCTTGCAAAATGACTTGCTGTATGTATTGACCTACATTCCTTAATAAGAAATAATTTTAAGCCAACCTTAATGTGCAGCATGATATAGATCTTACAATTGGCACTAATTATCTGGTACAAAGATAGTGCTAAATTTATGATGCAGGCTGTTAACTGGATGTTAAGGCAACGTCATTTCACACAGTTCAATTAGTGTTTTGTTGACATTAGGAAGTAATTGAAACAATTTGGAGGTTATTCTTAATGGCCAGTTATTGTCTAGTCTTAACTCATTGCTTGAATATGATCTGATATAATTTTCTGAAACCATAGAGTATTCTTAAGTCATTGTGATTGTTCTTGCAGTTGTTACTTTTGATTGTTATTGCTACTATTCATTTGGTTCAATTAGGCTTTGATTTTTTTTTTTTTCCTTAAAAAATATGAAACAACACCGTTTTCATTTTGGACCTCTCTTGTTTTTATAATTCTTTCCTACTTCCATTCAACTGTCATTTGTAAAATCTGTTTTGACTATTGACCTTTATGATCAGGGCCTAAATTCAACACAAATGTGCTGGCTTTCAGAAAATACTAATTGTGATTTTTGGCCTGTTACTTTCTTTGCAGAGCCCTGAGGCTGCTGCTTGTACATCATGGCTATGTATGTGCTCCCAGGACCCTGCTGTCACGTTCTGACTATTTTCACAATACCCATTTTGGTTCTTTTTCTCTCTGCAGATGTAGTTAGGCTTTGGATCTCGCAGTGGAAGTTCTACTTGTTCTGTGGTAATTGAAAGCCAGCACATCTTATCCCATTCACTAAATTGCAAAGCTGTTTCAAAGACCTTGCAGGACTTAAAAGTACCTGCAATCATTATTCTTCAGTGACAAATTAGAGTTCTTACTGACATCTTTTCAAATGTGTCTGGCAGCACAACCCGGGGGAGACTTCCGTCAGTGGCTTTCCTTTGAGCAAGGCTCTCTCATGATTGATTTGAACACATCAGGGAAAAAAAGAAAGAAAGAAAGGGAATAGTCTGATTTTTTTTCCCCTGAGTGCTAGTAAATTAACAAAAAGAAGGATTATTTAGAAAAAAATTGTGATATGTATGTACCTAACTCCAAAAGTATAATCCTGGAAACCTGAAACTTGGTTATTGACTAACTCTGAAAGCACAAAATCTGAATAGGAGCTTCATTGATAACGTATTTTTTTTTATTTATGAGGAAGCACATCTAACACACAGCTTTACTTTCTTGGAATATCTCAAAAAGACTGGAAAATTTTAATGCAAATCAAAGCTTATATTACAGTCCTTATCAACTTAGGATTGCTTGCTCTTGATTCCTTTTAACTGTTAGCTGCTTATATTCTGATTATGCTTTTAGGTTTATTAAAGATATGAACAGACGTATGTGGTGACAATATAGCTGCAAAATTAAGGAAAAATTAGTTCATGAAGAATTAACTCATTTTACATTTTAGCAAACAAAAGCAATATCACTCCCATGTATTTCAGCTATATAAAGCTTATGCAGGCTGGTTCACATCAAAGATTTAGTGAGGTTTCATAGTTCCAGAAAAGCTCCCAACCTAGCAAGAAGAGTGCTCTGCTGGGGAATGGTAGTATGGGTTTTAACAAAAAGGAAGTTTTGATCTCAGTGCAGAAAAGAAAGGAGCTGCCCTTGTTTCTAAAATGACACATGATATCCCTTTGCTTAATCCCCGAATGAAATACAGGAGATGGAACCAAGTGTGAGGCTGGGGACTCTGAGTGGAGGCAGGAACTGGGTGGTAACACCAAACCAGGATAAATAAGAGAATAAAGGTGGCATTACCTTTTTATTTTTTCTTTTTGTTAATGCTTTTTTTACACTGACTATTGGGATTCTGTTTTAGGATCTGTGTTTCTGTAAACTGTATAGGAAGCCTGAATGTCTGATACGAGATTTTTAGAGTGCTTAATGCTTACATAGAAATGCTACCAAAATTCATCTTCATGGTGCCTAATTGATTTCTGGACCTTGCTGCAAAGGGCTCTATAGTAAAAACACTCATTTCACTGACATACTGCCTTTCTTAATTGAGATCAGAAAACCAAGTGCTTCCAGAAAGTGGGATGCTGCAAGCCTGTATTAAATTTGTCATTTATTTCTAGTGTTACGTTAAAAGCTTGTATTGACCTTCTTTACAAGGACTGATATTTAAATGGAAAACTAAACAGTTAATGGCATTACTGAATTATCTAATATGGTAAGATAATGGTTTGTATTATCTGCAGTCTTGATTACAGGAAAAGTTGTATCATTTTTTATCTATTTACGATAAGAAGCAAACTGGTTTTTTCTCCTCCATTTTTTTCTGCTAAGTGAGAGGTGATTTTGTTTTCCCCCTGAAACTTTTTGATTGTTTTTTCTCCACTGGTCAACATTGATCAGAATTATTTTATGGTAACCCATGTATCAAATGAGGTTTGTATCCTTCTGTGTTTCTTCCTTAATACATGTAGTGGCATAGAGAAAATACTTGATAGAGAATTTAGAATTCCAGACCAAGTTGTAACAGTACTTAGCAGAATTTTAGTTGAAAGTATTAATCTAAACCAGAGGATTTTTCTGGTGCTGGCCTAGTTAGTTAGAGTGAGAATCAGTATTGCACTCACATCTCCTCAGTATGAGTGTAGTACCTTCATTGCAGTATTTTTTCTACTTTTAAAATACACATGTGTATGTATATGTGTGCACACACACATGTGCACAGACACGTTTGCATTTGAACTACAATACAATTACCAAGACATTGGATCACAAAGGCAAAAACTAATTCCTACAGGTATATAGTTTTTGAACATAAGACTAATGTGGAGAAAACAGATGTAGCAGAGCCTGACTGCTCAGGCTCACTCTCTATTTTGTGACTCCTGTGGAAAAGTTGCATGCTGGCCAAGCTGTTTTAGCTAGATAAAAGCACAGCCACTGTTTGTGTAGCACAGAAAATTTTCGAATTTTGGAAGGGATGAGAACCAGAAGACAGAACTTCTGAGGTCACAGTTCATAAGTTACCACTATTTCAGCTGGCTTGCTTTGGTCTTAAATTTCTGTGTTCAAAACTTAAAAAAATAGGATTTTTGGTTGATTTGTAACAATTTCTTTTCCATCTAACAATTTCTGCTCATTTAGCTTCAAAGTCTGTTCTCTCAGTTTTCTTAGATGAATGTTCTGCTATAAATTGTTATTATTTTGTTAGTAAGGCATA
>VZRX01000291.1:0-31302 GCA_013398075.1 Notiomystis cincta | reverse complement strand
AACAAATCTATTAATTAAATATTTTTATAACAAAATAATAATATAAAAAATGCTATATTTATTACCTGTGGGCTTTTAACTTACTACTTTTTTCAGAACAGTTTAACATCAGAGAAACCAATCAATAACACATTAAAATGTTTATAGGATTATGTATAATGCTTAGAATGTAATAATGTGCTACATAGATTCCTGTAAAAGTTAAAAACTGTAAACAAGAGTTGAAGTTCTTGATATCCAGGCTGCTGGTAGTTATAAATTCTTTCAGGTTTTGGTAAATGTAGCTTGACCTTTGTGGCAAACATGGTGTAAATAGTTGTCAAGAGGGTTGAGAAGTTTCCATGTTCTGCTGCATTGTCATGGTAGGCAGAACCTTCTCTACTCCCAGTTACTGAACATTTTGTGAAGATTTCCTGGATGGTTTATTACCTTCTAAAAGCCACACTTAACAAATCAGATTCTTCTTTTCTCTAGTCCCTTCATTAGTGATCTAACCAAGCTCTGCAGGATTATGTCCTCTCCATGAATACTTTCAATTATGTCTGTCCAGTGCTCAGATCAAAAGTTGACTGCATGGGTGTGTTAGTTGTTTGCCCTAAAGGGTGAGAGATCTGGATGAGCAATAGCAGCCATTCTACTGGATGTAGGAAAAGTGAACCAAATATAAACCTTTCCACCTTGACTCTTTTCCATTTTACATTGGTGGGACAGGGTGTAATATGTTGCTTCTGTGCTGAAACCTATGTGAACTTCTTGCTTGTAGCTCTGGCAGCCACAACCCTAGTCTGAAGTAGTTTGATGTGAGCTGGATAGAGGGAAAAAGGAAGGAATACTAGGAAGATGTGACCATTCTCCCCTTTACAGGAAAAAGAGACCCAAACTCTCCTACTATTCCACAATTACCATAGACTTCATTTACAGCAGTTACCAAGGTCCTTAGAAATGTGAATCTTGGCCGTTGTCTTACATTTTTGCAGATGGATTCAGCCATTGGTTTTAATACTTCAATGTCTGTGAACAATAATGTTGGCAAAATACAAAAACCCCACCTTGATTCCATGAACTGAGTACTGTTGAATAAAGATCATCTAATCTTGCAGTCTAGTTATAGCACAGAAATCTTAGTATCCGTACAGCATAAAAAATGCTATTTTTCAGATATCAAAGTAAAGCTTGAGGCTAAAAGACCTCTGGCTTATTTCCAGATTGCATCCATATGCCTTCCTGACTCTTACAATAAGAAACACTATATTCCTCCATCCCTGTGGCTCTCTTGTAATTTATTTACCTGGGGAAGATCTGCTTTTAGATGCAGCATCTGGTTTTCAATGATTTCCTGCTCTTAGCCAGCTGAATTGACTGAACTAGAAAGAGGTCAAGTCTCTTGCCTGAGGTCACACATTGAATGAATGCCTGAGCTTGGATTTAAAGTGAGATCTGGAGTATTCCCTCTTGTTTCTTTGCTACTTGCAGCAAATACTTATTTTAAAATGTCAAGTGTATTTGGGAATAATCAATCTGTATTATACGCAAGAAGGAAATTATAATGCTTAACCTGGTGTTTGCCAATTACATACATAGTTCTTGCAAAAGTTACCTGTCAAAGCAGCTAGAAAGCAGGAAGATGGTAGAATATTTTACAGTTACAAAATTTTAACATATATAAGGCAATAAAAAATACTATTAACTGGTAGATGAGGAGACAATTTTTAAACTCAGATAATTATTTATGTTAATGGGAAGTTTAGCACAATGCTATTTCATATGATGTTATCCAAGTGAGAAGAAAATGTGTTCTTTATTCTTGTTCTCAATAATAAATTATACTCCGTGTGCCTTTATAGAATCTGATTTAGAGGACTGTGCATGTCTGTGTAGCATTTTCCTGGTATTCTGCTTGAAGAATTCATCTTTTAAAAAAATTAATCATGTATGTTGTATAATAGAAGTTGTAGAAATTCAGTCTCTACATCACTACTGTAAAAATTCAATTGTGATTAAGAATATGGAAAAATGAGTTTATAGTTGACATATATGAACACTTGACATAGATTAAATATTTGTAAAGATTTTTTTTCTGTTTCTTCTATGAGAAAAGACCCCAAATGTGTGTATATACAGAGATCTTTTACTCAGTTTGAAAAAAAAAAACATTGATACCATCAACAGGACTCCTAATGTCTCAAATCAAGCTAATCTGAAATACTCCTTTAAACTAAGAACCTGGATAATTCTGTTTTGAATTTTTCTATTAAAAAAGGGACTGCCACAGTCCTGTGCAATTATAACCACAGCTTGTAGATGGAAACAGGTCATCAGAAAAAGGAGTCCCTTTTCTGGCTATTGTGAAGTTGCGTAGTCACAAAGCACCTGGGAGAGCAGTTGAAATGACAACCCAGTCTAAGTGGAGTAGTTACGATTATGCTCTCGACTCCTGAAATGAACTTCACAGTTGGTCAGCAACAGCACTTAACCATAATAGTTTAAACAGCTCCTGGGAATGTTAAGAAGTCCTCTCCATCATGCAGAGGCTGAAAGAGGAAAGAAGCTGGGTCAGTCAGGCAGAGAGACACAGTTCAATGAAAAATGGCAGAAAGCATTGACAGGAATCATTCTGACCCATGACACTTTTTTATTTCCTTTACTTTCTGGAGATAATGAAAGGGACACCTAGAAGAAATGTATGAGAAGTTTTATCTTCTCTTTTTGGCTGTAAAAAAAGTGTCATGTTAGGAGTCCAATAAGTCTAGAAACAGGGTGGAATGATTTAGGAAAGACTGCATATTATTTTTATTTTTTTTTAAAGAACCCACTGTCTTGTTCATGGAGTCTGGCAAGAAAATAAAATTGTTTGTGTAGGGGGCTCCCCATTTTCTTCACAAAATGTGCCCAAGAAGGATAAGAGTGCTCTCCTTTAAGTGTCCCAGGAGCATGTGAGTAGGGAGCAAGGAAGAGATGCTGAAAGGAGTACGAGGTGTGAGACAAAGCAGGGATAGGAAAAGCCATGGCAAGGGCCTGGAGTTGATGGCCAGAGGATCTGTGCAGCCTGTGAGACAGAATCCACCTGTTTCTCTGAGCTGGCATTTGGAATAAATAAGCATTGAATTTGGAGACTGTTCCAGCCATCTTTTATTTTTATCTCACTTTGCACGTGGAGGAAAGCAGTAAGGTTTTTCTGCTGCCCTTATGCAGTGAGCCCACAGCCAGATTAAGTTTTTATTGAGGTTCTGCTAAAGGTCTGTAGCATGAAATAAGCTCTTGCAGTCAGTAGTTAACTCCCTTGGATGGATTTAAAATACAGTAAAGAATGAGTTAGCAAAAGTTAATGGCCAAGGTATTGATGGAACAATTAAACTAGTTAGGAATAGAGTTCTAAAGCTCTTTATTATAGAGGGAAAAGCTTTTTTTTCTTGATCTTGTTGTTGTTTAGAAAACATGGGTTTTTTTGATTTGACACATCAAGAACATATAGAACCTTTTCATTTAATTTCCAATAGGCTTCCTTATTATCACTCTACTGAAGATGCTTGAATTTATAGGAGGGCATTAAGTGAATAAGAGAGCTAGTGCTTAAGTAGAAAATATTCAGCTTGGCAGATCTAAAGAACTGTTAGGTCATTCAAGAGAGGAATAAGTGTTTTCCCTGAATCTTTATTTCGACATAACTTGGAAATATTTGCATCCTCTGTACATCATCATGTTTCAACTCTGCTATCCAGCAAAGACAGGAGATACTTAGTTCGACCTCTTGTATGGATAAAGGTGGAAGTGACATCAGCATAATAAAAAGCAAAGAGCTGAATAAATAAATGATTGCTGTTAATTTTAAATGACAGTCAAATTACAAAAAGAGTCATTTTTCAGATACTTCAAACATGTTTTGAAGCAGATATTTTAAGTGTGTATGAGTGTTTCATTGGTTTGAAGTTGCAATTAATAACCAGTTACAAAACATTTTCTGCCTGTATACAGGCACAACTAACTAATCTATAGTGGTATCTAAATAATCTGTAAAGTGGTATTGACTTCAACTATGCCTATACTCAGACCCTTTTAAAAATTAAACTTTCAGCAAATACAGCATATAGGTTCAAATAAGTTTTTTCCCCTTATAGTCTTTGTTGGCATTTTTTTTTGTGAAGCTCCTTTTGAAGGGAGTATTTTGTAATTGCTGCTTTTTTGTGTTTGCGGCAAGTTTCAGACTTATTCAACAACATCTCTATACAAAGCTGACTTAGAAAGAAGTCTCTCCCTTTGCTGCTGCAAATGCACAAACTCCATAGGCTGTGTATATGCTCTGTAGGAACTCCAGGAGTGGCTGGATAGAACTCCTTGTAGCCAGTGTGTGCTTTATGAGCGACACTTACATGGGAGCACCAAGCCTCTTGCAAGGCAGTGATGTACTCCTTAAATGAAGTACAGTGGACACAAGTGGCTGCAAAATGGACTTGAAAAATAGAAACAGATTTGTTAGCTTTCTGCTATCATGGCTACAATGACAGCAAGTATCAAGTAATTTTTGGTTATGTTGGTGAAAACTAGTCCTGTAACTCAGAGCATAACTAAGCCCTAAGGAACTCCCCAGACCTGCTCTTGTTTTAGAGGTGTGATCTGTCCTGTAGTAGTCATAGCTCATCTGAAAACCTTTTGTGATGTTTCCTATGAAGTGTAAGTTGTCCTAGAAGTGTCTAATACTGCTTTCCTCTGAAGTGCCAGAGGAAAGCTTTCTTCTGGATTTTTCCTGCAGTACAGTGTTGCCGTGATAGATTTCATCTGTTCGTTAGCTGGCACATGGCACTGTCTGAAAATTGCCTTTTGTCGTAAAATGCACAGCTGTGATTAAAACCTCTGCGCTGGAGGATTAAAAATATTTCACTGTCCTGCATAATACTAATAAATCGAAGATTTATGTATTTTCTTTCAATTGTCCGCTTTTTGAAACTTTATTCTTATCTCTTTATCTTCTCACTTTAGTGTGTAATTAAACTCCTTAGATGCAACAGTGCATGTCAGTACCTTGTTCTCTCTTCACTCTCTTTTGAGAGCTGTTTTCATTGGTGGTTGTTTGCAGCACAGTAGATATTGTAATGCTGTGCTTTGAATAGCCTAAAATTACTGCTTCTTCAAGCTACTACATGGCTAAACTTGTATTCCAAGGTTTGTCTGCATATCTGGCTTGAAGGAATCAGGTTTGTTTATGGAATAATTTATTTACTCATCAATTACTAATTAGTATTGTGGTTCCAGCAAATTAATTTAAGGACTTACTGTTTGATACACATAGAGCTGAAAAAAAGTCTTTGCTTCAGAGAACTTAACGTTTAGGATACTCATGATATCTCTCTGCAAGGTGTGCATTCTTATTCTAGCTTCTAATTCTGTTAAATTTTGTATTTGTTTTCTCATTTATAAAACACAGTTTTGGAAACAGGTCCCCTATACACAGGCTAGCAACATCAGAGAGTTACTGCATTGTGATTTTTTTTTTTCCTAGTTACTTGAAATCACTCACTTCATTTCAATTTCCATCAATTCAAAATTTTTTTCCCTTGAGCACACTTTTCCCATATTTTTCGTTCAAAGTACTATTAATACTTTCTGATTATTCAGCAGAAAACTAAAAATGTCTCTTGAGCTACTCAGCCTGATTTAATTGGTTTTGGTGTATGGCAAGCTAAATTCAGATCTCCATTTATCAAACCCCAAGTCTCTCCTCCCCTCTAAAAGTGAGCAGTGCTCAGGTAAAAAAAAAAAAATCACGAGACAAAAAGTCTGTTTGAGACTGTGCATAAAAGATTTTGTAACATTCACAAGGTCACTGCAGCGCAGGAATTAAAGGAAAATTGGTGCTTATATTTCTGCTCCCTCCTCTCCCCTTCCCCCCCCCTCCACCTTCAGTGCTTCTCTAAGCCCCTAGACTCTTATTCCTGACAGCTTTGCAGGTTTCTCTGGATTGGTTTGAAGTCATATTTTTACTTTGTTCTTTGTTTCTCCATTTTATACTTACACTGGAACAAAGTAAAAAAAGAGTGGGGGAGTGCATAAGAATATAAAATATTCTTTTCTTACGTATCAAAGACAAGTAGTATATTCAGAGGGTCAAAGATTCTCTTTTTCCTGAAGAATTTCAATTCCTAGGCCCCTTGGGGGATTATGCAGTTGAGTAACCATAACCTTAAAACCTTTGTTTTCCACTGAAATGTAACATGCTTTCCCATAGTTACCTTCTAACATTGCCTCTCCTTGTTACAACACCTCTCCTTCTTCCAACGCCTCTGAATTCTACCTGATAAGCTTTTCTTACTGCAGACTTCTTAAACTTCAGGACAGTTGAAGCATTTCATTTCAATTTATTTACATGGTTAAGTAAAAGATCTGGCATGCATGTTTGTCCTGATCTTGGCTAAATGTCAATCACCTAATTGCTCACAGTTTCAGAACTTGGATATTTTTAGTTCAATGCTATGCTGTTACCACCCCACATGCTGCTGAGTCTCTTGGTTTATTTCTCTCAAAGTGGGTAGAAGAGGGAAAAGGCTCTCAGATCAAAGGTTAAAGGAGTTGTGATTGTCCAGCCTGGGGAAGAAAAGGCTGTGGGGTGACCTAATTCAAGTACTCCTAGTACCTGAAGAAGCTTAATGGAAGGAGACTCTTTAGAAGGGCATGTAGTGACAGGACCAGGGAGAATGGTTTCAAACTCAAGAGATTAGGTTTAGATTAGGTGTTGTGAAGATGTTCTTTACTGTGAGAGTGGTGAGGCACTGGAACAGGTTGTCTAGAGAAGCTGTGGCTGCCCCATCTCCAGAAGTGTTCAAGGCCAGGTTGGATGGGGCTCTGAGCAACCTGGTGTAGTGGGAGGTGTCCCTGTCTACAGCAGGGAGATTGGAACTAAATGATCTTTAAAGGTTCCTTCCAACCCAGGCCATTCTATGATGCTGTAATGAAGTAATTCCTCTGTGGTCTTCTCAATTTTATTCCTGTGTAGGTCACCATTAAAATGGCTTAATAGTGTAGGAGAAAGGTAAAGTTTGAGTAAGCCTTTTAGTCATATGCAGTTATATGGGATATAGAGTCATCTGTTAAAGATGCTGGATGCCACCGTGGCTTCATCAAAAAGAAACATTTTTTTTTCCTTTTTCTTATTTTTTTTTTTTTTGGGTGACTAAATATTCGGGAAACATGCCATTTATTTTTGTGTGTGAGTGTTATTTGTACACTGCCAAACTGCTTCATTCAAAGTTTGTAAGATCAAAAATCCTGACATGAATAATGGAGAAGCCAAACTAACTGCTAACAGTTTGAGTCCAGGAGGAAGAAACAAATGAGAAACAATCTTTGTAGCAAAATCTCATGAGCAGAAACCCTGGAGTGGGCTGGGGGAATATTTCCAGTTTCCACTTACATTATACTGTTTATTTATAGGTGGGACTGTGATGTATACTTCTGTCTGAAAATTTCAGTCTTGGCTCTTGTTTATGTAGCAAAGTTTGATGCTAGGAAGGGGGAGACCCAGGAGCAGCACTCCTGCAAGTTTAACCAATCTACCTTGTGAATAATGCTTAGTTATGGCAAAGACATGCCAGGAGAAAAAAAAAAAAAATCCTTGCAATGCCTGTATGTACAATAGAAGGACGACAGAAAATACGAAAAGTATAAAAATGATTCCTGGTATAATTAGAGATTGCATTGAAGTTGAGCAAAAGGTGAATCAGGCTCTGAACTGGAGATCAACATGCTGTTGAGATTTCTGGGAGATTATGGAAAATAACTGAAATGATTACTGGGGTAATGTGTGGACCTGAAGGTAATTTTTAAGAGCTTGAGCTCATTAAGCCCTTTTGTAGGAAGATTCTGGTATGAGGACACTGCCTTGAACTGAGTTACACAGATAGAGATTTTTCCCAATAACTGGTGTTTTGACTAAAGTCAGGATTGGAGATGAGTGGATGAGTTTAGGTGACTGAACACTTTCCCACTCACATGCCATGCTTGGTTTGTATGCTCAAGTTGAGTCTGCTCTACAGATGCCATATGAGATGCTGTAGTCAGGCTCTTGAGTGGGACAGGTCCCATCCAGTAAAATGGTACTGAGGTGCTCTGGGACCAACAGACTCCTAGGGACATAAAGAAGAGGAGATTTGACTGAAGGTTAGAATTTCTGACTGTGATCCCTGTGCCTGATACAAACAGCATTCAGGGTATCTTGAGGATGCTGATGGAGAGAAATAGCTGTACCAAGGTGTGCTTTGTCAGCAGCTTTTAAAATGCCAACACCACCAAAATTACACCTATTTGTCTTTTTAAGTCTAGAAAACAGTTGCATCACATATGTGTGCTTTGTAGAGCAGGTGAGTATTCCTGTATGGTCAGAGACTGTTGAATAGTATATCTTACAGAGAAGGCCCTTATGCCATTTGAAGGTCTGATTTGGGGATCTGGGGTAATACTGCCTGGGGCTGTCAGGCATCAGGGGTGGAGTTCAGTAAGAGATGGTCTTCATCAAATTATTAGTCATAATTACTAAGACAGTAAAAGTTACAAGTCCTAATTCTAAAGATAGTAAAATAATAGAAAAGATAGAAAGTAAAGAATAGTAAAGATAGAAAAGATAGTAAAGATAGTAAAAAGAAAACATGCAGGTCAATGAATAGACTTCTGTTCACATCAGAGTAGAAAGCTTAATTAACTGAGTGTTTTATGTCATTTGGAAACATCATCATACAGACTCTGCTCAGTTGTACATTTCTTTTGTCAGTGCCAAGGGAATACTCAGGGCTCAGCTGATCTGCATCTCTGGAGTGCTCCTATGCAGTAATCTTCTGTGTTACTTTTAATTAATAATAAAGACAATCATTAAAGAGTTCTTTCATCCTAAATCCTTTGACTTGCAGGCTAAGACATCCTGACTGACTTCTCTAGCCTCTGCCTATCTGCTACCTTTCAGGGCAGTGAGGAGGAGAAGCACATGCCAGTGCCTGGGGCAGAGTGTAGGGGAGAGGCTGAATTGCCTGGTCTGTTCTCTACTCTGCTGCTGCCTCCTGCTTTTGGGTACTTGAGCTCCAAAGGAGTCCCAGTCCCATTTGGATCTATAAACAATATAAAAAAAGCTTGATATGCTTTTTAAAAAACTTCAGTTATGTAGGGAGAGCCAGTCCTTGCTGCCTACAGGCTAGATATTGACTTTAAATACAGCCCCAAGCAACTGAAACACTGCTCATAAATAGCCTCAGGAAGTACTGACCTCAAAACACAATCCTTCTCTGGGGTACTTTCTATTCTGAAGGCCAGTACCTCGGTGCTGCCTTATACCAGTGATATATTACTGCTTTCTATTACTTTGTTTTCAGCTATTTTGCTCCTTTCAGTGATGGTGGTATCTGTTCCATGCCCATCAATTCTTTTGTTACAAAACAAAGAAGTGCATGCGATGTCCTGCTGATCCTGGGCTATTTTATTAGTGCTTATGCACACCAGCTGTGCACAGCTGGAGTTCAGAGTTTACAGTAAAGTTCTTCATAAGAAGAACACAGACAATAAGAGCAGAAAGAGCTGGGTTTGTTTAAAGCAGCTTGAAGAAACTTGCCCTCTCAGTAGCAACCCCACCTTGGCTTTCTCTGTGACCTGAAGCTTGCACTGATACTGAATTAACAGTATTAATTTTCTTACTGCAGGCAAGGTCATAGTGATCAAGTGACTTAAATAGGTTTATAGTCCTGGGTACACGGACTCCTCATGCTTAATTTTTATTCTAGGCAGTTTCTTCAAAACATCAAATACTCCTGAAAAATCAAGTCACACTCTCACTGTAGATGAATCAATATTTTTAGGAATATACATGAATCTGTTAGGTGTATTTTAAGAAATTTGCTGAAGAAGTTACTGGGACATCACTCACTCCCCAGTTCACACTTATTGATATAGCTGTGGTTGAGGATAACATTTTAGTTTTAGTACCTAATAAAAATTTTAAGAAGTGAAAGAACTAGTAAAAAATGTGGCGATACTCTCAATGCCCAATCTTCTCTGGCAACATGAAATAAAGTTATATCTCTATTAATACAGAAACTCATTGCACTTGAAGGGACCTGCCATACAACACTTGGCTTACTTGTTAGGCTCATCTGTAGTTGAGAATGCCTAGTAACGTCTGCAGCAAAAATGGCTTGCACAGATGGCTCCATTCATGAACTTTGTCCTTAGGGTAAGACTGATTGGAGACCTCATTTGACTGATTAAAAAAGGCTTAAATATTTAAATCATTCATCTCTTGCAGATAATCCATTCAATCCAGATATTTCATTTAATATGTGGTTTTTTACCTATAATTTAATTACAAGCAAAAATTTATATTTTGAGAAGTTAGAAAAGGAGGCAGTTCTTCCCAAAGGGTCCACTTCATTTTCAGGTACTATTTTACAAATATTATTATTGAGGGGATGGACACGTGCAATCTGTCACAGGCCAAGTGGGATGTGTATTTGTTTCTGATACTATAGGATACTATAGGATACTATTGGAATATAGGTGGCTCTGCTCTGTCAATACTTCATGGTAAAATTACATCTTAAATTAACTTCTTGGAACTGGTTTGTCTGCTCACACTTAGAGTATTTTATAGGCTATAAATATCTGAGAAGTTTAAGTAAGCTGTATTATAAGCTTATCTAAAATAGCTGTGGGCATGTTGGTGGAAGACAAGGAAGGAAGTGCAAAAGAATCAGTGAGTGATGAGTAGAGAAGAATGTTTTCATCCATTCAAGTGAATTAATTGTCACTGCATTCCTTCCTCTCTCTATTCATCAGCCACAAAAAAGGCAAAAGATAATGGGAAAAAAAAGGCAGGAAAGAGTTAAAACACTGCTTTGCTGTGCTGTAATTGATCCAGCTGTATCATCTTATAAGGCCAACTTGTTATCACTGTGGTAAAGGCATGAAGGTGGGTTGCAAAGAAGAAACTGCTATTTCTGCATGGAAAAGAGTCATGGGTCAAATGGGCAAATAAGGAATGGGCATCATTAAATATGTTGGGACAGTGGACAGTGCAGTAGGGGAGAGAAAATATGTTGAATTGCAAGCAAGAGAACAACTTTAGTGTGAATGCAAGTGGAGTGGCACATGAAACAGCTGGGACTGTGGAAACTGCTGGTAGTTTGAATTCTGTGGAGGTAAGTTAAAAGAGAGTTGGAATTGTATACAGAAAGTTTTGACAGTAAAAATGTGAGTTTTAGATATGTACCAAATATGGTCATGTTCTGGATGTGTGAGGGGAATGGGTCAGGGATGCCAAAGGCCCTTGCACTCAAATGACAGGTGGGAAAGTCAGTGAAGTTGTCAGAAATGAGGGAGTACAGATGGAGTGTAAGAGGAAAGATAAATATTTCAAATAAGACCAGACTGGTTATATTGACAGTGGATTGGCAACAAGACTGTGTTTGTGAGAGAGCTGAAATGCAGAATAGGATAATAGAAAAAGTAATTCTTAAGTGGCCACCTATCAGGAACGCAGGAAAGTAAGCATGAGGTGCCTTAGACTAACTGGTGATGCTATTTGAAGTTACACCTTCACTCTTCGGGTCTTTCACTTCTGTCCAAGAGTGAGAATCTCCTCATAGTTTGTGTTTATCATGATGCCAACATGGTCAAAACTAATCACTAGATTAAATATGCATGTAGATCAAAGACTGCAGGTAGTGTACACTCGGTAGTGTATACACTGTAATGCTAATAAAAACCCACACATATTAGGGCTGTTTTCCCCACTTACGTCACAAGTCCCAACAAACCTAAACTGCTCCCAAAAGCCACCAGCCATAGCATTGCAGTGGTGTTCAAAGAAGGAGGTGCTTTGAAGAAATCACAGAGTTCCACAAGATTTTGTCTTTATTCTTGCTGAAATAAGTTTAATTCAAAACCACAGTTCATTCCTGTGGCATAGAGCATTATTTCTTTTTCTGAGGTTGGTGACACTTATTCCCTTTTAGTGTATATTTTGCTTGCAGTCTTTAAGCTTCATTAATTTGTCACAGATTTTGCCATTTTACTGCAGTACTGACTACCTTTCCTCATAAAATGCGTGAATAATTAACTTATTTTCCTAAGTGGTGGTGAATAGGCAAATTAAATGAGTTAACTTGTTAAACTCTAGCTAGATGACTGGACCTCAAAAAGACCCTCAACGAGTGCCAGTCAATTGGTTGGGTTAGACAAGCATGCAGCTATTGGCTTAATCAAGAAATAATTATCTCAGTGCACAGAGGAGCGAGTTTCTTTTTTTCTTCAGATTTTTTAGTGCTCGTATTATAATATTTAAGACACTGAATTCATACAACTTTAGGGAGAAAGCATAACAACTTTCCTGCTAAAAAACTTGATAGTCTGTTATGTCTAAAGCTGTAAGGCTGCTCGTGGTCACTGTAGGTTGATTCATGGAGTGTAACTCAACACTCTACAATAATGAATCCACTGTAATTGGAACTTGATGATCCTTGAGGGAGAAAAATGTGTGCAGTGTATTCTTTAGATCTTATTTGTAACCTTTTGGGCTCTTTGCAGATGGTGAGAATTGAAGTACTGTTGCAATGTTTTTCAGTACAGCTTCTGTAAATTAATCTGGTGTTCAAAGCTAAAGCACTTGTCCCAGTAAGCCATACTTTTCCAAATAGCATCTTGCAGCTGTTTTTGATGATTTTGCCTGGAGTGGAAGCAGAGATGTGTGCTGGTTTTGTTGTTGTAGAGTTAATTTTCTTCCCAGTAGCTGGTATGGGGCTGTGTTTTGGGTTTGTGCTGAACACAGGGCTGATAATGTGGAGATGTTTTTGTTATTGCTGAGCAGAGCTTGCACAGAGCCAAGGCCTGTTCTGCTTCTTGGCTGGGAGGAGACTGGGGCTGCATGGGAGGCTGGGAGGGGACATAGCCAGGACAGGTGACCCCAACTGACCAGAGGGATATTCCAGACCACGTGGCATCATGCTCAGTTTGTCAACTGGGGGGAAGAAGGAGGAAGAGGGAGACATTTGGAGTGAGGGTGTTTGTCTTCCCAAGTCACCCTTACCTGTGATGGGGCCCTGCTCTCCTGGAGGTGGCTGAACAATGGACTCCCATGGGAAGCAGTTAATTCATTCCTTGTTTTACTTGTGTGCTCAGCTTTTGATTTCCATATTAAACTGTTTTTATCTCATTCTATGAGTTCTCTGGCTTTTACCTTTCCCATTCTCTCCCTGATCCTGCTTGTGGGGAGTGAGTGAGTGGCTGTGTGGTGCTTGGCTGCTGTTCGGGGTTACAGATGACAAACACCATACACCTTTAAACCACATTATTTGTGGAAGGTCTGGCATAGTGAATACCAGAACTTAGCTAAAAAGAAATGAACATTTTAAAGAAATATATTTTTTGCAAAATAAAATATAACAGTTTTTCCAAGCCTGAATCAAACCCCAAGCATTTATCAGCTGCAGTATAATATTTCTGCCCTGTAAATTCTGTTATTTTCCCAAAGTGAAGTGGAAAACATTGAGAAGTTAAAATGAGCCTGTGTCCTAAACAGAAAGTGAGATGGAGGAGAACAGTAATAAAAGGAAGAAAGTAATGCCTCAGGTTTTATTAAGAGCAACATGAAATGCCCGACCAAAAAAGCTAAGAACTGGAAAAAACGTTTTAAGCAGAGGAAGAACAACAGAGGAGATATGAAAAAGGTGGGGAATGCAGGTAGAAACTTTTGTTTGTGTATCACTGAAATTGATACTTTATTTGGATGCCTACTGTTTTGGTTTTTCTTGGGCAAAAATAAAGGTGCTGGCCAGGCGCTTGGCTTTTTACATGTTGAAAGTCAGAAAAGATACATTGAATGTCATTTAGGATCTTCACTTGTTTTACACTAAATTTTCATTATTATCTTCTTCCCAAAGGTTTCTATCAACTTTACTGTGTTTTAAACGTTTCAACAATGTGATGAATTGTGCTTTAAATGAAAAATTTGTGATGAAGCTAGGTAATGTAATAAATCTTGGTTTGTAAGTTTATGCTTAGAGGGTTATATACATGCAAGTTACTCCACAAGTAATAACCTTTGAAAGGATTGTCAGGTTATTTTATCTCGCAGCTATCCTAGGGACAAAATAATTTCATCATCATAGATGACAAAAAAATTCTGTGTTTATGTTATATTTCTTCAGAGTTTTTCAGCTAGAAGAGGGAGAACCCTTCACAAAAAGCACTTTGTTGTCACCATCTGTGAAATCGCCTGATCAAGTTTGGTCTCTGAAAATAGGGAAAAAGCTGAAGATACCAGATAAATTGGTTTTATGTTCTGTTGTAGTGGTGTTCTTTGTTTGTGGGTGGGTTTTTGGGATGATTTTCTTTTTTTTTTTTAGTAAATGTTTCCTATGATTTGGAAGTTTTCTTAGAGATATTGTGGTGGTCCAAAATATTCTATAGCTAAGTAGTACTGAATGTTTGCCTTGAGGTTGGAAGAGAGTATTTTCTAAAGCCAAACTTCTTAAGAATGGAAGAAAATAAGTGGTAATTAGATTCTAAAGATTGCATACTAAACCCAAACTTTTTCTCAGACAAAGGCAAGATCTATCTATTTGTTATAAAATGTTATCTAGCTTATTGCTTTTTATTGTTTTGGCAGCACATGAATCTAGAATGTAATTAGATATTGACCACATCATTTTTTCATTGTTATTAAAAGGATGTGTGTGAATGTGTTTGGTAATTCTGTAGTGTTTAAAATCCAGATTTCATACTGTCATGGGAAGCGTCATGCTTTTGCTTCATAACCAGACAGTGTATGCTTTCAATAAAAACTTATTTAGGAAAGTACAACATATTCATCCTTGATATTTAAGCAAATTCACATTGCAGAATGATTAATTGCATTCAGCCTTTTCATCCACTTCTAATTTTTCAGGGAACATAATTGGATGCAAATTGGCCAGTGTTAATCATTAGATACCACTAATTAAAAACAGAAGCTGTAGGTAATGGTATGATTATTGGTGGAAATAAATGAAGCAGATCAGGTAACACTTTTCTTCAGGGACTCATGACTTGTGCCTGAGTCTCATTAAATTCCAACATGTGAAGGTGCCCTGCTGGTAGAGGCTGCAGGAGACCTGTATTTATAAATAACTTAAAAGTAACATAGGAGGGCAGTGCCTGAAAAAGGAGGTGTGGAACATCCCTGTGGCTCAAGGACTTAGCAGTTTAATGAATTAGAAACTTTTAAAAAGCAATTTAATTAGGTGAAAACTGGTTTTGCATAACAAAAAGCCAGTTGAAAGAGAAACTAAGGGCATTTATTTTCTGAAGCATACTGAAATGCCATGTTCTGAACGTTCAGTGGGTATTTTTTGTATCCCAAGAATTAATTTCATACTTTGTCTTTTAAAACTGACTGTGATATTGGATAACCTGTGTACTGACTAAACTGGAGGCTTGCTGAAAAAACTGTGATCATTCATTCAAATCAATAACAGTGTTTTGTGTGGGGATTCAGAGGAGATAATTTCCTCATGAAGAATCTTGTTACTTAGCTTTTAAATCGCTTTTAAAATATACTGATGACCAATGAACCCTTTCAGTCCAGTGCTTTGGGGTTTTTTCCATCATAATCACCAAAGTTCATCAGGAGTAAATGGTAGTAATAACTCCCTTTAAGGGATTCACACAGTGACAGAAAACACCACTTAGATGATTCAAAATACTGATAGCAATTAAAAGATACTAATAATAGGTACTGCATGCTGTTTAGTCTTATGGACAGAATTAGTGAATTAGGCATTTTCTGGGGGGAAAAAAAGCTATGAATGAAAACATTTTAATTTTCACTATTTGTTCCAATTCCCCAGTGATGCAATGCTCACCAGTGATGTAGGCAGTGACTGGGAGCTGACATCCCTGTTTTCTGGGTACGTGACTTATCTCCAGCAGCTTTGCTCTGGCACTGGTCTTTTCTGTCTGCCAGCTGGACTGGAGGACCTGCACAGATGGCAGTGTCCCAACTCTTTGGAGGCAGAGACTGAGGATGGAACTGTAACAACCAGAATTAGGACCTAAGCTTAGAGCTGTGCATACCACAATTTTACACATGTACCATGTTTCATCTTTTTGATAATGCTCTTAATATATACTTAGAGTTGCAACTACTGCTGTGAAATCAACATTGCATCACCACTCATCCACAAGCATAAATGATGGCTTCAGCATAAAACTTCATACTGAAAATAGATGTTTTAAATTTGATTGCTACTGTTTTAATGGCATAAATTTTATTATGTCCAGTGACTTTAATATCTAGACAAATAACTTTTTTTTTCAGGGCCACATTCTTGTGTCTGAAGGAATTATTTTATATTGTAGGATGCTCATCAGATTTGAACAAATACTGTGTTAGTTCCAGCCGTATGGAAATCAAAAACAATATAAATATAAGTAGTTTCTAGGACTAGATCAAACCCCAAAAGGATGTTTTTACACTGTCTGACTACTGAATTCACAAAATAGAAGCTATCAGAAATACAACGCAGCAGACTACATCTGATTTCAAAACAGTAGGATTGTTTCATAATGAAAGTTCAGTTAAGCTCGTTAGAGTAACCTTGCTTCTAACACATGGATTTCATCAAAAGTGATTTAAATTTTACTAAACTGCATGGGTAGATTTTTTTTTTATGAGTGTGAAGCCTACTGAATACATCATCAAGTATTTTTAAGAGATAATACTGTCCTCTGAAGTAGTCAGTAGAGCAGATAGACTGAATATTCTATTTTTCAATTTGAATGTCAATCATAAATCCAAAGTCTAAATGTTCTTGTAAAAAAGGATGGCTTGAAAGGCGAAGTATGTATTCAGTGGGGCATTAAGAGAAAAATTGGAAGGTGTATATGAATAGATGTATCAGATGAGTGAAGGATAAGATACTTACCTATTGAAATATTGTGAATTAAGTGCTCTTATTTCAGTTGCATCTTCCACCTGGGTATTTCATGGTTACAAGAAATACAGCATTATTTATTGGCAGCTATCTTGAGAATGGTCTGGGAGTTACCCTGAATCACAAGTTAACACAAACCAAGAGGATCATGTGAACATTTGGAAGAGCTGTGTGTAGGTAAGGTTTTAGCTGCATGGAGTTTATATCTTGTTTTGGCCTCAGCTCTGTGCAAGAGGTGGACTGATTCAGGAGAGCTGAGAAAAATGAATAAAAATGAGCTGAGGTTGGGAAGTTATCACTGGCCTAGAAAGATTTGTAAAAGAAGAGAGAACAGTTGAAGGTCTTTGAGTTTGCAAGTGCTTACAGGGTTGTGACAAAGAAATAGTAGATGATACATGCACATGGGTTAGAAAACTGGTAAAGTAGTTGATTAGCACCTGACAAGGATGATTAGATGACAGCAAAACCCTTTTTCAAATGAAGAGTTAAAATAGACTCTTCTGCACTGGAGATCTTTTGTAGCAGGTTGCACCTTTAAGGGATGACATAGCTACAACTAAATCTGTTTTAAGGCAAGGGACTTGATTAGGTCAGACTCTGACAGTGTGGCTGTTAATAGTCTTTATGACATTGAGAAGTAGTTCAGAAAAATGACTGTACAGCACCGGATTTGTATAGAACATGTTAAAAAGGAGGTACACAAATACGCTGTATGAACTAGGAAATTGAAAAATGGGGGAAGCCAAAAGTCATCAACCTTTGGAATATAGTACAGTAGTAATTCTGTTGTAATAAGAAAACAGTGTCCACCTGCCAACAAAAAGAAGCCCATCTTTGGAATAGTTAACTGTTATTTCTAATTTGATTTTTGGAAGTTTATTTAATACTTTAAAATAATTTCTCTTTAAATACCTACTTACATTTTTAATTAACATGTAGAGTATGTAATTTAGAAAAAGTATGTTAAAATTCCAAGCTGTGTGTGGGGAACCAACCAGTGCCATAGTGACAAATATGGTTCTACTTTACATTATTAACATGTCCTGTTCATTCCTTCTATATATGTGCAGATAACTGTACTGGTGTAGATGAGGCACTAGGTAATATGGTTTAGTGGTGAACATGATGGTGCTGGGTTGCTGGTTGTACTCGATAATCTTAGAGGTCTTTTCAAACCTTAATGATTCAATGATTCCATCATAGTTAATCTTGCAAATATATGAGCTACAGAATGTTAATTGATTCCCACCACTGTGATATTTATATGATACATTTTTATACCAAATACACTACAATTCCGAGGCCTCATGCTCCTGAGGTATCTCGGGGGTCCAGGGTATGACTGTAGGCTTGGGGCAGCATGGGGTGTGTGAACAGGGTGGTCCCAGCAGGGCTTTGTGTCAAATGGTGGTCTGCCAGCCCAATAAAGCTGTTTCTGCTGCCTGGGCTTGCTGCTTCCAGGGGTGTGTGAAGGGAAGAGTGGCACCTTGGTGGTGTGCACTCTGCCTTGGGAAGAAGGTGGCCAGACTGGTGGAAGGATATCTGCCAGAGTTACCAGTTTAGAAACATGGCTATGCTGTGTTTGATATATTTGTGTCAAACTGTGGGGGACACCTTGCTGGCAGATCCCTCTGTTTCTTACCCAGACGTACTCTTGGCAGCTTCTGCTTTTTGTACTGCAGTTGCCTTTAGATACTGTGAGATGAAGAGCTGACAAATAACTCCTTTTAACCAGACTGTTTGTGCTGTCTTGTATCAAAGAACATCTGCCCCATGCACAAGCATATTTTCCTTTCCTGGGCTTCACAAGTAGAAAGAAAATTGACTTCTAGCTTTTGCTCTGAGATGAGTCCCAGCAATCAGGAGTGATCAGGAGGAATCAATTGTAGTAGCCCAGAGGATAGGGCTTCTGCCTGCCTTAGCTTGTTCCCAGTGGCATTGTGGTAGAACTCATGAGGGGAAAGGCTCTGGGCTCTCATTGCAGGGTTGGTCACTCTAAGGGATCTCTCCCCCAAGTTCAACCATTCAGGGCAGCTCAACACTCAGGATAACTATGCCAAGCAACACTGGAATTGCACTATCTACTCTAAGCCATAATGGACAGACTTTCCAATATTTTTCACTTTCAGTACAGAGTGAGTGTTGATGTAAATGCTGTGCAAATGGCAGCTGTGATTTGATGTTCTTTGCACTGGGCTTCACCCAGCTGTATTTCTCCATACTGCTGTGTAAATGAGCAACTTAGAGTTCTGTTAGCCTGTCAAAACAAATGGACATGTTACAGCAATGCAAAAGATGTGTAGAGCATGATCTAACCATAAGGCCTGCTAGCAGATTTTGATTCAGAAAGTGTGTCAAAGTAGCAAGGAGCCATTAACACACGAAAAAAGCAGAAAACACTGTGCTCTTCATTCCTCTCAGCAAGCCTGTCTATTGAACCCTGCCCCTAAGCAAACTTCTCGGCCTATGAAGAAAACCAGTTTTTAATTTTCATTACAAGTTAAATGCAGTAAAAATGCATTGTTGAAGGGAATACCTATGAGTTCTTCAACATGCAAACTCAATACTGCCAATGCAACAAAACATTTTTGGTCTAAACAAAGCTGTTAGTGTATTTTATATCTACATGGTCAGTGTAACAGCTGCCACTTTTCAGGTGACAGTCTAGAGTTAAACAGGCTAATGAGTCAATCTGTCATTAGAATCAATGGAAAGGCTTCCATTGGTTTAGTGAATAACATCAGCTGTCATCACAGCAAATGGTCTTGACCTGTGCATTCAGAAGAGCAAAGTAATGAGCACTAATAGCACCCCTTCAAGCACATCTGGGCTGTTCCCCTTGTACAAATGACTTACCAAGTGGAGAATGAAGATTCAGGGTGCCTCCTCTGAAAGAGTGCACGTACCAAGCTGGGAAAGGCAACTAGTAGTTCCTTTTGTTGTGAGATCATTAAAAAGGTGGACAAAATCGTGTTTTGGTTTCCAAAGCAGGAACCTGGGTAAATCCCATGTTGATTGTATGAGGTTTTGTAAATCTATTTTGCTTGCAGCTGTGCTGCTGAACAAGCACTAGTCACCCAATACGTTTCAGATCTCTGGTGCTTCTATGACATATAACTCTCTCTCAAAAAAAAATAATATCCATTAATTAATCCTTATTTTTGTGCTGATAATCCTACATTGTTTTTCTGGAACTATGAAGAACATTATTCTGGGTTTTATGGGTGATGACTAATATTCACTAAAGCTTATTTGAAGTGGTTATCTAGAATGGATTTCCAATTTCACGTCTGCTGTGCCTTTGCACTGAGTAGGACAGTATTGTCTTTCTCAAAGGTCAGAAGCTTGTATCATCCCAAGTACTCAGGATCTTTGAGTTTTTCTGTAGAAAACTGCAGTGGCACTGTTGGTGGCATGGAAGAACACTGCTTGGATGTGATGCATGGCTTTATGCACCTTGTCCTTCTTGCTCAGAAATCGTTAAGATGTGTTACTATGTCAGCATCATGAAGGGCCTACCTTGTCTTATTGTGACCTAAAAGTTGATATATGTTGTTCAGTAGCAGGTCTGATTGATTTTTTCATGCACCCAACAGACTTTATTTACATTTTGTGAGTTGTTAGAAGAACTCAGTTTTTTGAACTCATATCATTAGGGCCCCAATCACAGAATTTCAAACTTGTTTAGACACAAGAGGGAAAAGATGGTGTCAGTCTTATGTCAAACATAATTTTTTCTTCTCCTGCCTTCTTCCACTTTCATCAGGACTTTGTCACAAACTGCACGGACTTTTTCTGACATTGTAATTGCTCAAGTCAAAAGAAAGTGGGGGAGCAAAAAAGCTGTGGAAAAACACTAAAGCCCTGAAGGGGCCAGGAGCTGAGATCCTGCTATGTGAATCCTGCAGGTCCTACTTTCAGCTGGCTCTCTGCATTAATTCTTCTCTCCACCTAAACCAAGGAGAGAGAGGAAGGAGGGAGTAGGGTTTTTTCCTTCCAGATTCTTGTTTTTAACAAATTTTTAGTTGTATCATGTGATTGGTACGAATGTAAGTGTTGATGGAGTTAAACCTGAAAACATACATTAAAAGAAGAAAAAATGTGGAGCAAAAGAATGTAAGTTTCAATATATATCATCATCCTGCAGTAAATGCAGCTAACATTTCAGTGTTAATAGTCTACCCCATAACTCGAACTGACTCAAAATGATAGATTACTGATGATAAGGTTAAAAATCATGTTAAGTTTTAAGGCTTGGATCTTTTGATAATTTTTTTTCTGCAAATGATAATCTCAGTATTGCACAATGTACAGCCCTTCCAATTTTGTGAAAATGTCATGCTTTTGAAGTGCAAATAGCAGTGATTTCTTTGCTTTATCCACAGTAATTAAAACAGGGCTTCTTTGCCCTGCTGTATATGTGTATCCTCTATTTTATCTTTCAGCAGATCTGTTCTACTTGCAATAGCCTTGTAATTGGGAATCTGTGCTTATCTACCCCATGCCCTTCTTTCTTCTTTTTTGAAGATTGTAGTATTTAATGTTTGAGATTTTTTCAGAATATTGAAGTTTGTGTCTGTGGGTAAATACGAGTGAGTTTTCCAGCTTTAAAAAAAGCAGCTTTTTGAGCTGTACTAACCACTCATAGCATTAAATTTATATCATTATTAAATACACAATATATTCAGTCTTAATCAGCAGAAAGTGGTACCCCAGGTGTTCTGTTCTGATTTCCAGTAAATTGCTGTTTAAGCTCCTGTAGATTTAATACTTTCGGCAGATACAATATCAGGTGAAATATTTCATGAGATTAAGTAAATTTATTTTTCTTTTCTTTTGTTTATCTTTTTAAACAAAGTTCCCTTTCTTTTACGTGTCAGCAAAATTAAGCTAGCTGTATCTAATTTCAGACAAGAAGCAGCATGGCCTATTTTCCATACAAATTTAATCCAGTGTAGTGTATTTTATCCATGACTCAGAATAGCATAACAAAAAAAGCCATCAAAGATTTCCATTATGAATAAAATAGCTGCTAGATAAGATAAATATTCAAGACAGATGATAGCGGAAATTAAAATTTTATTATTGGCCTTCTACAATTAACTTCTAAATTGAGAAAGAGTTTCTTCCCCTTCCATCTATTCTTCATAGACACCATTTATTACATCTTTGTGTAACTCGTAGAGGGGAAAATTCATTAAAGGATTTTTTTCTTTTTAAAGGATTATTATGATGCAAATTGCTGCTTGTAGTGTGTGGTGCGCAATGCTGCTAAGAAAGAAGTTAATTAGAAGAAGAATGGACAGCTCAGTGGACTGTAAATGGGAGAAGATGCCTTTTACTTGTAAGGAAGGCTAGTTTTAAACTGGCTGTATGTTGGTGATGTCATTTATTTTCCAGTAAAGACAGAAACGACCATATCTGATAAAAATAATCAATGTTCATGACAGCAATCTCTTTTGCTGAGTAATTCCTTGTAGGGAGCATAGATTAATTAATAATACCAAATGAGCATTACATGACATGTCCTGTGCAGTCAGAAAGTACCTTTGCTCTGTGAACATGTAAAAAGGAAACAAATGGGGAAACAAGAGCTTCCTAGCTCATGTTCAAAGAGGAATGCTAGTGATTACAGAAATCCTGAAGAGATGGCACAAATTGTTTTGTTTAGCAGGCTGTTTCTTGTTGTGTTTTTAAGGGCTCCTTCTTATGTCCGTACGTACACAGAGCACAAATGACCTTTCTAAAGACCTTTTATAGTTTTGTGCTTCTTGGTGGCAGCTTTGGGATAAGCAAATCATGGGCATGAAAAAATCCCTGGGGGAAATGCGAGTGGGAAAAGAGTTGGTACTGAAAGCATTGTATGGAAAGGCACTTCTCACATTGGGACTGGAGGCAGCCTTTAGAGACAGGGGAACATGATGGAGAGGACAAATCCACCCTGGAAAGGATTACAAGAAAACTGGGGCCAGGGGGAACACACAAGGAGAAAAATGAAGTTTCACCATACTGATCTGCTGGAAATGATACTAGAAGACTGGATGACTAGCTAACCCTGTACTGTGGATGGGAAATCAAAAATACCTGATCCAGTGCCAGAGCTATGAATCCCTCTTGTTTTTGATTTTCTAGAAATTCAAATTTTCAGTTTTGCATAAAGACTTTTCTATCTCCACCTCATCCATTACCTTCATCTCTCTCAGATGTGGAAATATGGAATATGTATCAGAAAGCACCAGCCACATAAAAATACTGCAACTGTTGTTTGATGGAATGAAATAAGGTAGTAAATACTGAATAAATAAATCAAAAAGGGTAGTCAGTGTAGCTGAGAGTTAGACATACTAAAAGAGCTGTCTGAATTGGGACGCTCTCTTAGCATACAGTTTTGGCTGTGTTTGCCTGAGAATGTAGATGCTTTAATGCAAAGGTAAATGAAAACAGAGATTCTCAAGTTCTAGCAGGCAAAGGGAGCTTGTAATGTAACTTACACTGGTATGTCTTTTCTCAGAAGTGATTCTTGTATAATTTATTGTTCCCTTTATTGTTTTCAGAAA
This sequence comes from Notiomystis cincta, assembly GCA_013398075.1. Lineage (NCBI taxonomy): Eukaryota > Metazoa > Chordata > Aves > Passeriformes > Notiomystidae > Notiomystis > Notiomystis cincta. The sequence goes on along the minus strand of VZRX01000291.1, from coordinate 7,808 downwards.
AGAAAAAAACTTGCACACTGCTGTCATATTAGATGTATTTGCTTACTGAAAAACCTGTACCTCAATACTAATTAGTCATCTTTACTTACAGGCTGACGTACAAGATGCTAAATTTCCTTTTCATCATGATGGTGTTCCTGCTGTCATTAAGGAAAAGTCTCTTAATGAAATGTGAACACCCCAGAGTGCTGGTCTGCAGTGTCTTTGAGCAGTGGCTTAGAGCATTGCTCATGTGATGTCCCTGGAGTAAGCAAGGCAGTGAGGAATTCACTCTGCAGCTGGGGATGCTGTCACCCTGCTGTCACTCTGCTGGCTCTTGTGAGCCTGCTTCTGCTGCTGCACTTACATTTCTGATACTAATTAAGCCATGGTCTTATATATATGGGACTGTACTATAAATGTTACATAGTCTTACTGTATTTGTGGTTCACTTGGAAGACCTTTTGCAATGACATAGATTAGCAAATCAGAATTTTGCTGTGTTGGTTTTACAGTTTTTATGCTGCTCTGGATTTTGATGTACACAGGACATAATTTCTTGGGATAATTTTTGAGATAGTACAAATACAGATTTAGATGAGAAAGCAGAGATATTTTTTCTTCACAAAGAATATTCTTAGGAGTGAGATAATGCAAGGAGTTTTGTTGTTTGTTTGTTTTTAAAAGTAGCAAAAAGCACTCTCCCAGTTTAATAAACCTTATGAAAAATCCTGTTTTGAACGTACATCAAAAATTCATGCATTTACAGGTATTTGAAGTATATGGGTTTAAATATCCATTAAAAAAAGAAAAAGTTTTATCAGTCAAGTCTCTTAAAGACAGCCAAAGAAGTTTCCTGACATGTAGGGAAAATAATCCTCAGCTTCTAGAACGATTAGGGAAACTCTATGCTTAATGATGACTGTTCTGGAAAGCTGTTAAAGATACTGAAAAGAAGTTTATCTTGGAAACCACTCTGTGATAGCAAATATAGCAGCACAATTTTGAGTATGCAGAGGTAGCTATGATTAATAATTTATATTGTTTTGATACATATCCTGCTTTTTTGTTTTGAGCACAATCTTACTGGTAGTGACAAGAAAGAAGTTAAAGTTACCAAGAAAAATAGCTAATTTAGACATTGCCAGACTCTGAAAAAATAGAGCAAGTGTATATACTATTAGAGGGAGAATGCAAGTTATTCATTAACAGTTTTAAACATTTTTTACTCATTACAAAATTGACTTAAAAGAGTGATAAAACACAAGAGCTTACTGGATTTTGTCTTGAGTACAGTCATCTAGGCTTATTGTCAAAAGCTTATAAGAACCAGACAGGGGATGCCTTGGCTGGAATAATCTGCAAATCCATGCTTGAGTGAACCCAGGAGACCAAGGAATTGAAATAGTGAACCAGGTGTGTTAACAATGACAGGCCATTAAAAAGCAGCATGTTTATTTTGTGTCAGTTTTGGGCCATCCGAATAAGATGCTGAAGGTTAAAACTACATTGAGGTTTAGGCTCATGCTGTGAAGACATAAGTCATAAATAAGCCTGTCCTGGCAGTGGTTGTCTGGTATGTCACACAAGTGAAGGCCTGGCCCCGAGGAGCAAAGCAGGGAGCTTGCAGGGCTGTGTGAGGTCCTGCCTTTGCAGCTGTGCAGCACTCCTGCAGTAACTCACCGGGTAGGGGTGAACAGTCTCTGGATACTACAGCTTGTTGGGTCGATCTTCTTTGGCCTTTGGGAGGGAGAGGCATGGAAATGCATCATTTGCTTAGGAATTTATATTTTATTTCACCTATTCTGTAGCAGAATGTGGGCTGAGTTAGGATGGTGGGAAGTGATGCTAATAGGCAGTGGCTAAAACATGGCTAAAATCATTGCTTCAGATTACTTCTGTCAAGTGACAACAGTGGATTGCTCATCCCTGCTCATTTCTAAAATTAATAAGTAAAAATTACTCTGCATTCTTGCTCTCTGAATGATGACTGGGTTTCAACCATCATTTTTAAGCTTCTAAGCCAGTGAAACAAACTTCAGCATGGGTCTGAGTGACTCAATAGTATTATGTCTACAACTTGCAAAAGACCTTCGAAATGCGAATGGGATGCAAGAACTGTTGCATACTGCTTTTTTAATCACTCTTTTCTTCTTCCTGAATAGCACCTTGCAAAATTAGATTGCTCCCTGGTTAGTATATTGACAGAACACCTTTATGTGCTTCAACCTGAGAACAGCTAATATGTATAACAGCATTCATTTAAGCATTTAACTAAATAATTATATCCCCAAGAAACAGCCTGATGTGATGACATGCCACAGACAACAGAAGGAACTTTAAAAATCTGCAGCAATTTTATTAAATAAACACATTTAATATTTGCATATAGAGATTATATTATTTATAATTAATTTTCCGAATAATTTATTTTGCAGCCTTTCAACTTCCTCTGTATCATTCTTCCTCATTGATAAATCCAGTCACATTTGACAGCCAGAATCTGGTGTTCAAATATGGCCACAGTAGACAGAACAATCATTTTTTAAAGAACTTATTCTGAGTGATGTATTAAAAAAACGTCTTAAAATCAGTGACAGTAGCCACTTTTGCCTATAGCAGTCATAGATCTGGCCATTTTGAGGCCAAAGAAACTTTATTATTATTTGTGTATTCTGGTTAATTTTATCCACAGCTTGAGGAGAACTAAACTCTCTGGATGCCTTTTCATAGGAAGTAGTAGCCAGGAAACCTTACCAGACAACAGAAGAAATTCTGGTACAGTCAATGAAGGAGTAAATTATTTTAAAGTTATTTAAATTTGTAACAAAGACCACATACAATTTTATTTTTTATCATCATTCCATCTCACTACCTAAATTCTTCTCTGCCTCCAGTTCAGTTACTGATCTTTTCTTTGGAATTTCCTGAGAAATACAAAGGAATTTTGCTCTGTGACCCTTGTATTTTTAGCATCTCTTCTCAAGCATGGAAAGTGATGTGTGCTTCGTTCTCATGAGTAGATTTCAGTAAAACCTCTGTAAAAGTTGCTTGAAAGGTTAAAGTACAGTGAGAATTGAATCTCTCCATATCACATTGCCTTTATCCTGCTTCATCCAGGGATGTCCATCATAATTTTTCCTACTGTTTGACTTCATGAGATGACCTGTTCTGTTGTCAATCCACTTCCAATAAGCAACTATGGGTGAAAGAGAATTGCATGTGAAAAGAGACAGGAGAGGGGCATACTGCAAAGTGGAAGCTTCTCTGGAGTCAGTGTTTCTCCTTTTCACCCTCATTACGTACCGGGTTGCTACTGAAATTATTAAAATTAGATGCTATTTTTTTCCCTGATTAATGTTTCTTTTTGCCTGAATGGCCTTATGGCCATGTAAATGTCATTTTCAGAATTCCTATAATTTGATGTTAATTATTGAGAAATACATGCTTTCAGGAGTAAATGTAGAATGCAGAGAAGAAATTAAACACAGTCTTTAATTTCTGGACTCAGGGTACAAGTTGTACACCAGAAGTCAAGTCATGGTTTTGACCAAACATTTCCATGACTCAGTCAAAGAATAAGCAAGTACATGGCTAGTGTGGATGCCTGGATGCTTTTGCCAGCAGCTGTTCTGTTAAGAACTCCTAGTCCTTTTCATCCCAGTGGTTACTCTCCAGTTACATACAGGGATAATACAGGGTCCTGGTGGGCTGTTGTGCGTGGTCCCTCCCTATTATATGGGTTCTGTTTTGGCATAAGTCGTGATTTTAGGCACAACACTGCTGTTGACTTCTTGGTTACCTTTTTCATATGGGATTGAGCCACAAAGGGGTTAGTGTACATTAACATTATTAAAGATAGTACTCAGTTCCATTTGCTTAGAAATCTAACACTTTTCTGAACTGAAATTACTTTTAACTTTACATTGTAGTATTTTTCTATTCTACATCTCTGCCCAAAGATATATTCATTTCCTCTAGGTGTATCTGATAGCAATACCGTACAAATGTTGCTGGGTGTGGTGAGATGCTTTTTTAAAGGTGGGGCCACTGATTCTGCTGACATTAAAAAGAAGTAGAAAAAGTTACGCTGTTCTGACTGCCTAATGAAAAAATATTGGCATACTGGCTTCAGAAAAGCTTCCCCCAACAAACAAATAAATAGCCTAACTGAATTGGGAAAAATAGTCATGATTTAAAGGTTCAGCTTCACTGAAGTACCATAAGTCTTTTGGAAGTGATGGAGCAATCTTGTGAGACCTAAATTTTATCTGTGATGGGTTCTATTCAGCTATTTAGTGTGTGAAATACTCATCTTGTCAGAATCATGATGGATTCTGTGATTTTTATGTAGAATGTTGCTGTAAGGAGCTGTATTTTTGGAGTGTCAGGTTAAAGTGTGGTATATATGCAAACTGATTTTATAAAGCAACATCTGTTTTCTTTTTAGGACCTTATTCTGGTAAAAGTCTCTTCAAAGTTATAAAATGAGGTTACTTTAGGGTAAAGCTCATTCCTCTTAATACAGCCTAAAGAAAATAATTAACCTTTTCCAAATGGAAAGAAATTCCCTCAGAATAGTTATGGTAAATGAAACATATGGATGTGGATGAACATGTTGGATATGGCAAAATAGACCTGGCCAGCTTAAAATTGTACCGATACAAATCTTTACATCCAAACTTAATCTAAGATTTCTTATATTTTTTTTTTTTAATCAAATGAATTCACCTTTTACTCTGTGTCTTGAAATTTCTTCTATTTCTAAGCAAACACACTGGAGGTGGATGTGCTTACTGGACAATTGTTTGGGCTTTCATGTTTGTTAAGATCCTTCTGAACTTGCACAAGCTCCTTGGTATTTCCATACTCAGTTGCTGCTCACAGATACCCTGAACAACAAGAAGTTAAATTTTCAATTACTGTAATTTCCATTACTCTCTCAGATTATGATGAAAATGTTGTCCATTTAAATGTAGGCAAAGAATGAAAGGTATGATCCAGACTCCAGTGAAGTCAATGGTATTTTTCTTATTTAGGGAGTCAGTTTTCAATTAACTCAGGCCATGCATAAAAAAACAGATGTAAAAGTTAAATGGGAATTGGTACTTTCAGGTATTGATATCTTGCTCTCACTGAATCCCAAGTTCCCAAGTGCTTGCATGATTAGCTCTTTTGCCATTGTTTATCATGCTGGTGTTACTATTTATCATGTTTTCCCTATGATAATGAGATAATGAAAAATAATTCCTCATGTGGGCAGTATGTGAATAACTGTAGCATAAAGTTGTACTAAAACAGTCCTGTTAAATTAAAATTACAGTTACATTACCATACATCAGATACTATGCCTTTGTAGCTAATGGGAAACCAGCTCTATTATTGCATATACTCTACTTCTTGTTGATGATAGTAGTAAAATGCATTCAGAATCATATGAACCTTTGACTTCAAGCCTAAGGCATGTGACCAGTATACCAACATGCTGCTTTCTAGAAATTAAGTGTGTGGGAAATCCCTGAAGCATTTCACATCCACCATTTCCTTTGACAGTCTTTCACAGGACTTCACTGATTAATTGTCAGACTGAGTATGCTTGAACTAAGTCATTAATTTTGTCTGAAATGGTATCATTCCAGAGCACTTTCTCTAGCAAGATGATATTGCCTGCATTATTAAATACTTTCTCTAGTGCCTGTCATACATAAACCCTCTGCTCCCTGGGTGCAGATCCCTTCTATTTACCTGCCGTTCACAGATAGAGACAATAAACTGAGACAAGATTTTGTACTTCAGCTGTCCTTTGATGAAACTATTTTTCTGAATCTAAAAGAGCAGTAAATTGTGAAATTCGGATACTTTGAAGGTTTTTATTGTGTTAGAAGTGCTCATACTTAACTTTTTGTATTCAAATTTTTGCATAATTTTTACCAGAGTTCCCCATTTTCCCTGAAGGAACTCCCTGCACTCCTAACTGTGGCCTGACAATAATGAAGTGATAGGAAAAACAGAGACATACTGAAGAGACAGGGAGTTTAAATGCACTTCTTTTTGCTATTAAAAAAAAATCATAGCATATTAGGGACTTTTGGCAAATAGTTTATTTTCATTTTAATTTAAAGTATAAAAAATTGTTTTGTTCTACCTTAATTTATCTGGTGTGATCTTACATGAAGTAATAAACTGGTAAGGCTTTTTTTTATGAGTATATTGACAGACTAATATAAACTTCTACAGTAGAAGAAATAAGGATCCTGAGCCTAATTCATTTAGGGAGTGTTCCCTGCACTTTGCCTGAAAGGATCCATATTTTTTACTGGACAATGTAAAGCAGTGTAGGACATATAGTCTTGGCATATTTAATCCTTTATAAATGCACTGTGTATGATTTTAATCCCTTAGTTATGAACATCAGATCCTGATGGAAGTGTGGAAGCCAAGAAGACAACTGCAGTTTCTAAAAATAAAGAGAGCTTTAGTTTGCAAGATAATATACTTTTCTAGGGTAAATGTCTTATATTCATGGAGCACATAGATCTGAATTAAGACCTCTCCTTCAGTTTTCTCCAGAGGAATCTTCCTCTCAGTTACAAGTACTTCTATTTAATGGACTGCATGTCTGTGAGGTAACCCTCCTCAATTAGAGCTATGAATTATTTTGTACAATTTTTACATTACTGCCAGTAAAACTTATTTTGCCTTCTTTAAGGTAGTCATGCATTGCCCAGATTTGCTTAAAAGTATAGATTGGGCAGCAAAACCAAGCAGTGTGATGGCTAAATAGACAGGAATCCACCTTGTCTTTTAAATTCTAGACTGTTTGCAGTGTTGGCTTTTGGAAACATCCTCTCTGCTGCTTTAAGTGTATAAGTGGCAGATATTGAGAACTTGTGCTACTGGCAGACCAGGGAACATGAAATCTCTTGATGACAAAAGTGAACTTTCTTTAGAGCAGAAGCAGCCCTTAAATATCCTAAAATGGTGCCATGAATGTAATAATCCTTTAAATATGATGAATAATTAAAAATAGCCAGTAACAAATTCATCTAGACTACTTGGGAAATAATAAGGAACATTTCATAAAAATGGAGATTCTTGCAAGTAAGGGCCATCACATGAAGACAGCAGAAGGTGAACTGCAAATAAGAGGAGTGGGTTGAGGAGGGGTTTAGTTGATAGACAAACAGAAGAGCTCTTGCCTAAGATGGGGAGAGCTGAAGAGCCACATGGAGTTAAACTGATCTCAGTTAACCTTTGAGTTTACTTAACCTATAAATGAAAACTATCTGCATCTGTCTCAGTAAGTCTGTGAGCTAAAATTATCAGAAGCTGTGACGTTGCTTTGCAAATATACTTCCCAGGTTCTGTTGCTGCTCAGGCATTCACTTTTGGCCACTGTTGAAGAGTATATTGGGCTGAAAGGGCTTCTACTGTGAGCCTTTGGCTTGTATGTGCTTCACTGACTCAGATAGTTCAGTGAGGAGAAAAAAAGTTAAGTTTCATGAGTTAGTCATGGTGAAAAATATAGCAAGATTAACCCATATTTAATTGTATCTTTTGAAGAAAGATTTTTTCCTTAGAGAAAGGCTAGCAAGATGGAACTCTAAAGATAAGCTGTTTGGTGTCCTGTGTGCTCTAACATGTGCACATTTTATGACCACATAACTAGGCAGAATATTTTTCAAACCATAGTCTTAGTATTTTACAGAAATCAGCTGGAAAACGTCAGTTGAATTTGAGATGGCTCTGACGCTATTGCCAGATTAAAATGAGACACATGTTCAGCTTTGATACATGTATGTTATACTTTTTGATTTTTTAAAAATTAT
>VZRX01000289.1:248069-304480 GCA_013398075.1 Notiomystis cincta | reverse complement strand
AATAGTAATAGTAATAGTAATAGTAATAGTAATAGTAATAGTAATAGTAATATCTGATCCTCGCCAGTTTGGTGGGGGTTTTTTTGTCTTTTTCTGGGCTTTGCTTATTTTGGATTTTGTGTTTTCTTATTTTTTTTTTAATGTGTTTTTCTTTTTTGTTTGTTTGTGGCTTTTTAAAAATGTTTTTTTTTTTTTTCCTTTCTGCCTTGTAGAATTCCATCAGCACAGGGAAAGATATTGGCTGTTATTTGTGTGGGCACTAGGTGCTGGTGACAAATGATACGAATCCGTGCTTCCTGTTTGCGGGTTTGGATGAGACAAATCACTTCCCACGCTTTGCTAATGACATAAAGTTCATCAGTGCTGAATCAGGGGCTGGAGCCGCGCCGGCTCCACGCCTTCACGCANTTAATCAGAAATAATAATAATAAAAACACACACAAGGCTCCCTCTGCCTTTTATTTCAGTTTTCCTTTCCGGGGAGGGGGTGGTGCCTTGGGAGTCTCCAGCCCCCGTCCCCTGCTGTGCTCCTTGGGTGTGCCTGTGGCAGAGCCGGAGGTGGGCCAGGGGTGGCGATCGCCCAGCCCTGGTGGCTCCGCTGCGGATGGGGGCTGTAAGTCTGCCCAGCTCTGCTCCTCCTGCCCCCCACGCCCTCCTTTGCTGCTGCTCTCTGCTGACAGCCTGGAGCTGGCCGTGCTGCAGGCGTGAGCGGGAGGCCTTCTCAGGGCTGCCCACAAGAAGGGAAAGTTAGGCACTTATTTTCCCTCTTCTTCTGTAATTCTGTCTGTGGGTTGATTGAGATGCTCCACAGAGCAGCAGCTCCAGAGCAAGTCCTGCTGGTGTCAGTCAGTCGAGCTCGACTGGCTCTCTGGTTTCTCTTGACCCCAGCTGGGCTGGAGGTTCCCAAGTCCTAGCTGTTTGTTTTGCTGAGTAGTCTGAGATGGATCTAGAAGTGGTACATATTCAGAAAATGCACTCAGATGGATTTTTAATGAAATAAATCCCTTCAGATGTAAATAAACCTGGAAATCGCCTCCTCCCCCCCCACCCCCAAGCTCCCCAACTTTTAGATGCCCTTACAAATCAATCAGACTTGCAAGCAGAAATGATCACCAACCAGGAGAAAAAGGAATACTACAGTAGCAATGAATGGAGTGCCAGTCAGCTGAGGGCTGCACTTGGAACAAGGATTGGATGCTGGCATTTCCCTTGGCTGCCAGCATTTAAGAACTTTGTCTCAGGCTCAGCCCAAGTCTTGTGTCAATGAAACACTGGAGGGGTTTCTGTATTTGTGCAGGGCATGTGTGAGGGCTGCCTCTCAGCTTTCTTCAGAAGCTGCCCTGACAGCTCTTGGAATACTGTCCCCAAGATTACCCTAACAGCAATTTGTCTCAGTCCCAGCTCCTGGAGTCAAGTGATTAAATGCAACTCTCAGCTTTGATGTATTTTCTAATATAGTTGTGAGGAAAAGTCTGGCTCGAACCTTAGCAATAAAATGAGAAGGATGTAAAATTCCAAAATTTGTTTGTATCTCAAGCTATAACTGATTCATGACTGATACAGTGTTTGAGGATGACAATGGGAATCTTGTATATTTTATGAATCAAAACATTTTTCTTCTTTAAAAACACACAACAAGATTACTGGTAATTTCAGAGTATAATTTTTCTCTTAGAAGTCTACAGCTGGGTAATCACATAAATTCATACAGTCCAGTGTTAAAGAATAACCTGGAACCAAACCAAACAAATAAAAAACAATTTAATTTTTAAAAATTATTTTTCAATTATTCTATTCCTTTTTAAAATTAATTTTTTAAAAAGTGAACAAGTCCAATAGATGCAAGTTTCTCTTAAAAAATAAGATGGTGCAGGTAGGTTAGATTATTTTAACAGAAATGTCAGTATTTTGCTTGTTAATACTCTGATGTCACCTTGGAAGGCAAAGATACAGATACTAGTGTTTGCTCTAAAATCTTCACTTAGGAAAGGATTTTTCTTCAAAGCACCTGAGAACCTTATGAGATGTTTTTCAGAAATGCTTTTTGAAGTTAGCACAGAGCAGATAAATAGGAAAAACAAAAACAGTGTTTCTGTATTATAGGTGAGAAGCAAAGGCAAAAGTAGATGGAAGGCATAGAGAAAAAGAGTAGCAGATCTGGGAACCAGGTTATTGCTAATGCAGTAAAGAATTACTAAACAGAATGTTTAGGTTGCCTCCTCAGGCTTGGACAAAATCCAGGGCAGGTTTGATCTTCTCTTCTCTGGAGACCAGCAGGTCACACCAGGTTTCTGGCAGGGTGCACTCTGGCACTTCTTGGGATGTCTGTGAAGCGGCCCGGGCTGTGGAGCACTCTGTGCTGAGCAGGGCTTGGATGTCAGGCTGCTTGCATCCCACTAGGACAGAGTACCTTCTCCTGAGAAATGGCATCAAATGTCCCAGTGCACTTTGATGCTCTGACCAGCCTCACCTGCAGCCTCCACATGCCCCACACCCTCTGGCCCATGGGCTGGGACCCAGGAGGTCTATTTAGGCTCAGACCTGAGGCTTGCTTTGTTCATGTAGTAGGAGGACCTGTTTTCCTGACCCTGTGGATAGACTTTGGCCTTGCATTGTAGGCAGCTTGTTTCCTGGATGCCCCCTTGTACATGTCAGAGTTTGCCTCCAGTTATGTCTGTTAGCTGTGACTTTTGCATGGTCTTTAGGCCCCTGTTGCAGCTTTTTTTCCAGCCCTGTCTGACCCTGTGGATGGAGCCTGCTGTGCTCAGGCACTGTGCAGTCCTGCCCCACCACTGTGTCCCTGTGCTGGGGCTGCCCTGGGCCCCTGGCTTGTTCTCCCTGAGTGCACAGCTGGCCCTTGTTCTTCCCTCACAAATGTCTTTGCTTATCCCACAGAGCTTCTGCAGCCCTCTGTGCTTCCTCTTTGAGGTTTGCGTTTTTTGAGGGCTGATGTTGCAAACAGAGGCCTGAAGGCTCCATCAAGGGATTACTTGAGGTTCTTGATACTGTTTGTTTGTATCCTGGCTGCAGTCAAGATTTCAAAAGATTATCTAAAAGTCTATACTTCTCAGTGTTTTCCACCATCAGAGCTCAATAAATACTTGCAAGGTAAGAGTTTAATATTTTGTGAAGAGTTAGCAGTTAAGACGTGTCCCTCTTCTGTTGTCTGTGAAATGAATATTTCAAAACCCTTTCCTAGAGTCAGTGAAGGATTCTTGCTCAGACAAAATTTGATGGAGAGGTTAAGAACATTCCCTTTCCCCTTCTCCTTCCTTTTACAGTTTGGATAATTTTTTCAGATTAAAACCTTTGTAGTCTCTTATTATTCCTTAAGGAGACTTTAAACTTCTTTTTCCTCCCTCTTCTCCTACTTTACATCTGTGTTGGGATATCTTAGTGCCAGTACCTTTTTTTTCATGAAGCCTTTGAGAATATTCAAAGAATGCATTGCTAGCTGCTTTTCTGATATAACCATGTTTGCTCTTGTATAAGTCCTTACGGCCAAAAACCCATATGAAAATTTGCAAGCTTTGACTTATATTTGGTGTTCTCTTAGCCTGGGACAGTAGCCCCCATGTGTTTGCTTTGGCATGTGAAACAAATTTAGCTTGAATTTCTTCATTTTAACAATGGAAACACAGCAGAGAGTTTTTTCTCATAATTATTTTCTTTTTCCTTAAACTCACTACTTCTCTTCTGAAAAAAATTTATAAACACTTTGAAGCCAGCTTATGGCTGCTGAAGTGATTTGGAGACAGATCTGCCAAAGAGTCTTCTGTGTAAGTGCTAGCAGTTTTGGATTTAGATAGCACCTCATACTTCTTGGGGGCAGAGTTAGGGAAAAGAGAAGAAAAGATATAATTCTGAAAGAACGTTCATACACGTAGCTTTTCCATTACTAGCAGATCACTGACTGGGGAAGAAAATACACTTTCAAAAAAGTATGAAGAATTCCCATTGGAAAGATCAGCGATGAACTGGCGCCTTTGGGGAGAGGAGAATATTCCTCTAAGCAGGTGGGAATTCAAATCCACCTCGGTGGTTGTGTTGACGATGTAAACGGGTGTGTCAGAGGCCGTTGTCTCGGCCTGTCGCAGCTGCCTGGCCGCCACTTTAGCGCCCGCACACGTCTGCGCCGTCACTCTGCGGAGGCTGCCGAGAGCCGGGCGCCCGCGGGTGAGCCCTGCAAAGCTCGCTGCCTTTGCAGGAAGCTGCAGGGCTGTGCAGCGGGACAGAGAGCAGGGTGGGAAAGGGGAGAGTGCGAGCAGGTGCCGCTCATCCAGGCAAAACAGGCCCCACCACTGCCGTCATCTACCGTGCTGCTCGGGAAGGAGTCCAGACGTTGGCTCCAAGGTCACTCTGCACAGCTCCCTGTGGGCTCCTCATCCCTCTCCTGGCGCCTGGAGCTGCTGTGGTACCAGTAGCAGTGGTGGCATTGGAGGTGACTGTATGGTGGGCACAGGGAATAGGGCAGAATTTTTTTCTCTTAAACTGGTTTGTGAGGAATCTTTAATGTCAGTTATGGTAACAAATATCTGCAGTTTAAGACTTCTCCATGTTTCTAACCCAGTGATGAACCACGAAGAGAAAAAGAACTTAATCTTTAGTAAAAAGCAACTCTTCCCCTTATAGAAACGTCAGCAATTACTTTCTCAGTGAGTTTGCTTTGCACACACATAAATGAACATGACTTAAAAATATTTCTTTCTGTAGGTTTGCAGTGTATTTACACTCTTTGCAAACATGTTCAAATATGCATGTTTTATGCATGTCTTGTATGTGAGTAAGTATTAATTTGTCTTAGCATGTCTAAAGGGTGTGGGCTTTGCATATGGTATCTGTGCTCTGGTGCATGTGAATGCTTGGGTGGTGAATGAATAGGAGATGGAATGTATCTCTGCAAGTGAAGGCATCTCAAACATGCACACACCTTTATATGGATATGGTTACACCTGAGAGTGAGGTGAGGAAGCGTGTGTGTGTCTGTGTGACAATGTAAGTTCTCCTGTGTATCCTCAGACACTTGGTGGATGCCCACATGCAGCAGCCTGGGGGTTCTTGTATATGAATGTGCAGGTGTCTGAGTCATGAGTGGGAACGTGTGGGGTGCCTGTGAACGTGAGCCTGCACGTGGCTGAACAGGGGTTGTGGGTAAGGGAGCACGAGCAAGCTGCACATCTCCTCCTCGTTTGGGTACCAGCAGAGAACTGCAGGATCGGGAGGACCTTGGCTGACAGTCTGGCAGAACCAGGCATGTTTGCAGAAGATGAAGCAGAATAGACAACATGAAAGTTATTTTTGTCTATCAGCTGAAGCTTTATAGAGACATCAACAAGCTCTTGTCTCATGCCAGCTTAATTCCTAGTTAATCAGCAGTCTGCTTGGGCAAAGGAAGGAACTCGCATCAGGGGCTGATGATGAGCCAAACTTCCCAATACTGATTCGGGAGCCTGCAAGGAGCCCTCAGTATTGCTCTGCCTGCATTTGGCTGCATTGCTAACCACTGGGTAATGCTCTGGGATAGCTGAATGCTGTTCTGGTGGAAACCACTGCTGCACAGGGAATATTGGTTGGTCCTCTGGGTATCCCTCCTCCAATGGTGAGCAGAAGTTTCTCTTCACTGTGTGTGATTAGATGCCTTATCCAGGAAAGTTTCAAGTGACCTAAATATTCCCAAGACTTTCATCCTCTTGGGGCACTTTCATGTAACTTGCAAGTTGACTTTTGCTTGCTTCATTTCCATTATATTGAGATCTTCCTCTATCTGTGGTTCCCTATCGAAATGCTGCTTCTTCCTTCCCTCATTCATGAACAAAACCTCTCTTTTGCTCATGAACTTTGTATATTGCAGCTGAGGGCCAGCTCACTGTCTTTTCTAACACGACTTTCCCATCTACTTTGCTGAAAAGCCACCTTTCTCCTTTTTGTCTTTCTAGCTGGTTTCTCTAATGCCACCAGAGTGGTGTGGGAGGGTATCTGCCTGCTCTGTGACTGGCATATGTTTACCACAGACCTATAGCCAAACTAATTAAAGTGCTGATTGCACAGATCCTGGCCACCAGACTGAGAGTTACTTTCTGGGAGCAACTGACATGGTGCCTTACTGTTCAAATGTCCTCAGAGAGCAACAGGAAACAGGAAATTCTCATTTGTGGTTGCCTGAGATTCAGCCAAGCTGGTTACCATGGGGTGAAATGGCCTTGGGAATACCTTGAGTGTTGCTTGTTTCAGACAGGTTCTGTGCATGTCCTTGTCCTGCAGCACTCCATATGAGGGCAAAGTCATCCAGGGCAGACATTCCTTATTTCTTAACACCTCCCACAAAAAAGCAAAACAAAAAATCCCAACAAACTAAGCTACTATGAATTTCCTAGGTATTGGAAAGCACCCATTGGCAGCTGTTTTATATAGCTGATGTCCATGTCCTGTCTGTTTTCATATTGGTTTTTTATCATGATGAAGTATAGTGTGATTCAAGCTTTTAGGTAAACCCCAGTACATCAGCTTGCCTCCAGCATTTCTAGGCAGACTGATCTCTTTTCCTTTTTGATGCTGAGCAGGTTGGGGTTTATTTCATTCTTACAAGGGAAGTGATCCTCACAGAGTGGGTGCTGTGACCATAACTGTGGCAGAAGAACTTGTGTTAGACCATAGGCATTAAATGAGAGTCTTCACTTGGCCCTGTCTTCATTGCTGAGCTGACAAAGGAGAAACTTTGGTATCATCTACTGAAGTGTTTGATATCCTTTGCTCTGTGTCATTAATAAACCTGTGAATTGGCCTGACACAAAACTCAGCTGTTCCCTTCCCCAAGCTGATCATTATTATGTTACCTTACCTTTGTTTTACGGGCCATCAGCCAGGCTTCAGCCCACGTGATGGTGCTCTGTGCAAGCCCATCTGGTGTTGCTTTCCTACTAGAGTTTTGCCAGACCCTGTTCTCAAGGCTACAACAATACTGCTGGACTTCCCACTCTCCTTTCCTGTACTGGTACAGTTCACTTGTGCCCCAGATCTTTCCCAACTTCCCCAGTAGACTGTCTGCCAATGGAGTTTGTCACTGTAAGGCCAACAGCTGTGTGCAAGGTGCTGCAGAGACAGAGAGCACATGTGTCTGAAAACACTGAGGTGAGGGTGGCTGGAGGGGAAAATTTGAGAAGAGATAAAAAAACAGGCACTGAGAATGGAAGTGGCTTGTACTGCTTCCCTAGCACATTCTGATTAAGAGTTTCTTGTCTCTGTTTGCTGGAAGGCAAGGTTAAATACTTCTGAATGCTTTCCTACCTTGCTTCTTTTCAACCAAGTATTCCAGAATCAAATACCTCCATTGCTTTCTGAAGCTCTTAAACAATATGTTGTCTACTCTGGGATCTTCCTGTGTAATCTCACCTTCTTTGGCCTAGGGAAAATGGAAAGCAGATCATGAGAATACTTTGATGGAAAGCACCTGGCCAAAGCCTTACAATAGGGGAACAGCTGATGTTGGCAGGAGGAACAGAAGAAATGGTCTGGAAATGGGCTCCTATTCTCTTCAACAGAGCAGTATTCCTGCTGGGTTGCTGGCCTTGGGCAGGTATTCCTCCTGATGGAGCCAGGCTAGCCAAGTTGTTTCCATGGCAGTCATCTGGACTGCACATCCATGCAATCTCCTGAAGCCTCCATCTCTCCTTGCAGTTCACAGTGCAGACTGCTCTGTGAGCATTATTGAGCAGTGTGCTAAGAGATGGCTGCATTATTTCACATGACCTTAAGTGTGCCAGAGGGGAGGGTGTAGATGCACAGTGACCTGCAAGTCTGAAACACTCCAGTTACCTCCTGGCATTGAATGGGATGTGACACACTTTCCAGTTTGGCTTAGGGAAATTGATGGCAATACAGACAAAGCCCCAGCACTGGTATGTGTCAATTAGTGACCTTCTGAAGTTTGGTGGTATTTTAGTTTCACCTCTCCTGCATCATCATTCATCCCTCTAAGTGCTGTGCCTTTATGTTCTGCAGCACTCACTCAAGCTCTTTTTTTTCCTGCCTGCCCAACTGCAGCTCTTTGCCCCACCCTGGCAAAATACCTTGTTGGACCTTTTCACCCAGAATGCTGGATAATTAAGGCTCTTTCTGTTGCTAGCAGAGCCAGAGGTGTAGTCAGGGAACTTAAGATCTGACCTAGGATTCAAGATACCTTCTGGAGCAGTGATTACAGGCTGACTGTGTGCCAGTGAAATGCCTGGACTAGATCAGCGGAAGGGCTGGAGAAGACTTGAGGGAGACATGTCAGTGTGGAAGGGAGGTGGGGAGGAGGGAGCATGGCTAATTAGATCTCTTTCCTAGAAACTCCTCCCTGATTCCCTTAATTCCACTGTGGTCAGTGCTGAGCAAGTGCATATCCCATCTCTGTTCTGTCTTGCCTGGGGTCTCTAATATTAAATGGTGCCACAGAGGAAAAACATTCTGGCACCTGGCAGACTGTGGCCATAACTACTAGAGAAGGAATTGAGACTGATGGGAAGGGTGGTTGTGTTTCTGCCTCTAGCCTATTGTCAGGACTTGGCAAATCCTCCTTGTATTGTGGGCTGCTCATCTCTTCTTAAACCCGTCACCTTCATTATAAGTGACCTAGGGAGATGTTTATCACCCAGATGTGGGTGGGGAAGGCAGAAGAGGCTTTTCTTGATCAAAGTGGCAGGTGAAAAGTGCCCTGGTATGTCTGCTTTGGTCCTGTCCATCTTCATGTCAGATTGAAGGGAACCTGTAAACATACTCCAGCTTCTCTGATTGCATCTGAGTAATTCTGGGCTCTGCCTCTGGGGCCTTGTTTACTGTTTGGGAAGTGGTCTTTCCAGTTCTCCTTCCTGTATCCAGATATGGTCCAGGACTTGCTTCCTCCTTGTCAGCCCTAACGGTGATTAATACGGACACACATTTCCTGGGTTTTTCACCCATTTTTCTTAAAGACTTGCCTGCCAGTGAGAAGGAGACTGAGATTATAAACCACTGCTGGAATGGGAAGGGCCTGGGGGCAGCAGGTCTTGGAGAAGCTGTGATGCAGTTCCAAGCATGTAGAGAGCACAGGGCAGCTTGCAGAGACAAATTCTGCTACCAGCTGTAGGTTTCTTGCAGCTGAAGTGAAACACTGGAATCTGTGGTTCACAGTTATTCACACTGATACCTTCTTGGAGGTGACAATCCCAGCAGTAGCTGTTGTGGTACTTCTGGCTCTTGTGAAGCATTTCTTTGGTGTCTCAAAGATCCAGAAAAGCCAACAAGTGAGCATCTTGGTAGGTTTCTCATTGGGCTTGAGACTTTTTGCCCCTCATATGGTTTATGTGAGATGCAATGTGCCATGAATCTAAGTGTTTAAATGGATGCTCTTTTGCTCACCTTTCTCAAAGGGATCATGGTCAAATCTTCCCTTAGTAATCAGTTAGTCTGACCTAAGTAGAAAGCTCAAGGCCAGCCCCCCTGTACAAAAATAAATACTGACAGGTGAGTGGCAGGGAGGTTTCCTGGGACTGCTGTACTGCCTGCCTGCAGTAATGTCAGGGTGCCTGAGCTCTTATCACCCAGTTCCATTATAAAAGCCATGTCTGGAACACATAGGATTGACTGCAAAACCTTTCTTCCCTGTCCCATCTCACAGGGGAGTGATTGCCAGCAGTTTCCTTCCACTCCCATCTTTAATGACTCCTTTAAACACCTTGGTAATTTGGTCACGTATTTAATATTTAGACCTAAATCAAATCTAGGATAGGATCCAAACCTTCTGCATATTCCTGTTTGTGGCTGTGAGTGTTGTAGGAGATACTGGCTGAATTTATTCTGTGTTTTTACCCTGTCTTTAAGACAGCAATAACTGTCCTGGAGATACTGTGTAAGGATCTCCAAGATGTCTTGGTGCTGAAATACTAGAACAATCAAATCCATAATTCAGGAAAAAATATTGTAATGCTTCCAGACACAGCCATCTTTTGAAGAGAGAGTGGCACAGCACTATACAGATGTAAATAGCAGTACTATGGGGCATTGAACTAGAAGATTCAATCTTTGTAGTCTCACAACCAAACTAGAATAAAAGTCTGATTGCAGCCAGAAATATAGGCTGGAGAATAATCTCAATCCAAATGACTAGAACCAAGTTTGAATGAACATTACAGAGCTCTCACAGCTGCTGAGTCTTTAATTTTTCTTGACTGCAAGGATGGGCTGTCCATTATAATTCAAGTGAAGTTTTAGGTTGAGGAAGTAGAAATCAATGTGTTCCATAGGGTTGTCATCCTTAGGCAGATGTTTGGGTCTCATCAGGACTTTGTTCTCTCTTACTACTGGATGACAGTTCTGGCTATCACTTGTTTGAGTGAATCCTCCTATTATTTTTTTTATCAGAGTCTGCTGGGCCTTTACAACAAGAAAGAGATCTGGTGCCTTTGGACTTGTGTGTCCTTCATTCTACCTTATTGTAGAGATGAGTGACTTGACCCTGAAGCCTGGGGTTTGGGCTAGGGTTAAGAACAGGTCTTGGTAATCATGGGCACCAGATTTCAATGCTCTCTGAGAACAGGAGCTCAGAGTAATGTGAGAGGGAGTAAATGGTTTCCTTGATATAATGCTGAGTTGTTCTAATAGCATGTTACAATGATATTGAGGGTTATGGCTAATAGGAACAGCTTCTCTGAAAGTAATCCCACCCTGAGTCATCTGAAACAAATTAATACATTTAAAATCAGGCACTTTAGACTTTCTTGTGATACTTCTTTTTCCTAACTGCTCTACTCAAAGAGAGAGAGACTATTCTGTACCTGTTTTTCAGTTGTCTAAAGTACCATGAAAATTCCCAAGTTCTGTGTTTCAATCTGTCAGGCTTTGAGAGGGCCTCGGGATCTGGCATTGGGAGGGGAGTGCAGCCCCTTCACATCAGCAGTCTTCACTCCTACCTTCCTCCTCTTCCTCACCCACACAGCTGTGCCTTCAGCTTAGACACTCACCAGCTGGATCCCATGCCTTGATGAACCAGAGCTCCCTGGTGTTGCCCCAGGTCCTGTGGGGACTTGCTGAAAGACATTGTTATCAAGAACAGCCAGTGCTCAGCTTTTTGATTAATTTAATTCCAGCTGCCATGGGGTGAACTCAGTCTCTGGTACAGGGAGGCAGGAGAGAAGGATCACTGTGTGACTGCTGCAGCCCACACATATAGGAAGGAAAGATGGAGGAAAAACATAAGTGAAGGCAGAAAGTGGAGAGGATACCATTTAGTAACCTCTGAAACTGGGGTTAACCATATTACTTCCAGTGAGGGCCTCATCCTGCTTAGAGCCAGACTCGTGTGAAGCTGGTGATAGCAGCCAGAATGCACCAGCTCACAAACAAACAAGCAGAGAGAGGAATAAAGGAAGGCAGGAAGACAGATGCCCCTTGGGCAAACACTTGTTAAATTGACAAACTTGTAGAAAATGATTAAGGCTCTGGCTGTTCCTAGTCCAGAGGGGCCCTGAGCTGCTGCCTCGAGCTAAGATACAAAGGTAGTTCCTTGGGAGCCTACAGTGGACAGGGCACAGAGGGAGGTGAAACAATTACTGCCTGTCTCTACGGTGTAGTCTCTTGTCAACTGTTATTTATGTTTCCCCAAATGTTGCAGTCTTCTTACAGGGAAAGCAGGCCCTGCCAATCTATGGCAAAATAATTGCAGCAACGTTTTCCTCCCTCCCTCCCTTCTTGTCTTACTCTCTCCAGCTCCGATTTACCTTGGACTCCTTTGATAATGAATTGTGATTTAACCTCCACTGAGAATTCAGATCTCTCGCAGACGAGTAGGGTTGAATGCTCACTTGTGCCTGGGACCCTGCTGTGAGCCCTGCTGGAAGCCACCCCAAGACAAGATACCCAGGCCAGTGTAGCAGCTCTTGCTGAAAGCTTTTGTGCCATATTTTGTCTTTTCTCCATAAGATTTCAGTTAAGGCAATATAAAAGTTCTTCCTTGTCCTCCACAGTTGAAACAGGCTTCCAGGAAGGGTGATTACACATCTGCTTTTTGCCCCTTTGAGGGATTGTCTCTTCCGCATCTATTCTATATCTGCCTGTTGTCCTTTCATTTGATTTTCTTTGGTGATCTCCTTTGGGGCAGCAAAGAATCAAACCAAGGACCCCAGACTGAGACAGCTTGTGCTAATAAACAACTTGAAGTAGCCAGGGCTGAGCCTGTAACTGCTTAGTATGAAAGTGTGGAGCAGGGTTATAGCTGTGGTGAGCAGCTCCTTTACGAGGAACCTCATGTCTTCAAGCAACCCATGGGGTTTATTTAACAGAGGAGCCTGTGCCCCCTCTCTCAGTGGCACCACACTGCCCAGACAGAAGGTAAACAAGCAGAGACCTTTGCCATCTCTTTTGGCCTCTCTTAGAGATGGCTTTTCTTTTCAGAGAAAGCCATCAGCACTTGGACACGGTTTCAAACTTTGAGCTTCCTCTCACTTACTGTTCTGTCCACCATCCCCCCCTTCCCTTCATTCCAGATATGCATAAAGCCTGTCAGGAAAGGGTTAAGTGCTGCTTACCCCAGCCAGCTTTGCGTATTTAAAGTGAGTAAAGGTTTAATTACCAAATGATGACAGTGTCATATGGTTTTGGTGATGGCGCGTGGCATTCGATGAATGCAGAAGAGGGGAGGATGTGAGAAAGACACTGAGTGGCAGTGGGGAAGCGAGGAAGCTAAAAATGCCAAAGACAGTAAAACATCTGTAATTTGCAATTCGCTAGTGTTCACTGATTGCTCATGGATTAAAGATTAAAATCTATTCTCTGGCAGATGGGGGAGAGAGAGAGAGGAAATTCTTACGAGCATGTTTTGCATCTGCATTTCATTCTGCTCCTCTTTACAATAATCACGGATGAGGAAATAAACCCAGATCTGGGCTGGCAGGAGGCGGGGAAAGCGCACAATATAGGCAGGACTCAGCACGCTTCTCCTGCTCGAGAAATGCCAAGCACAGAGAAGGAGCTGACATCAGGATTGCTCTTCTTGATGCCTGGGACTCTGTTTTGGCTGCATGAGGATGAATGTTCCCGTGAGGCTCGGAAGTGCCAAGAGCCAGAGCAAAGTCTTTCTTCTGGTCACCCCAATTCTGCATTCTGGGGTTTCTTTGATAGGAAGGGGACGTTAGCCATCTGTCCCGTCTCAAGGGATGACTGAGTCTGGCTACAGTGTCCATGACGTGATGTTAACGCTCGCAGGCAAACAATACAAGTAGAAATAATGTTTGCAAGTATAAATCATTTTTATAACTTCAGCTAATCAGAATCTGTCCCTTTTATGGGCATGATGAGCTCTCTCTCTTTCTCCCTCTCTCATTCTGACTCTCACACAGGGTTTCTCAAGTGTGCAGGACATTAAAAGAAAAATGGATAATAAAACTGCAAATACAAGGCCTGCTCCTTAGAGGGGCTGGGGACTCATGACTGTGGTTGGCTTCACTGAAGCCAGCTTTTGTGGTGAAGCCCACAATTTGAAAAGTATGAGGCAGCCTTAGGATTTGCACACCCTGGCAGCCTTGTAGAGCTTAGGGGACTCTCTCCCTGCAATGGAACAGAGCTGCTGGTCTCCTGCCTGGCAGATCTGCCTGGTCTGCAGAAATTCTGTTCTCTGGAAGGAATAGGGATTACACCAAATGATTAGGATAGCACAAAAAGGCTCACAGTTCCTGACCCTACTCCAGGCCCTAGCTCAGTTCTTTAGGTAGTTGTGCTTGCCAGGAAGGGTAACTTCTCCCTGTGGCAGTATAAACCAGTGTTGGTGAGGAACTGTATTTCCTTTCTCCCTCATCTGCCTCCCACTTCAAATACTGCTGGCTTAGCTGCCCATACACCAACAGGTTTTTTTCCCATGGGAATAAAATTTTGTTGGGTGTCTTTGAAAATGTCTGAATATGAATCTGCAACAGCCTATCAATGGAAGTGTCCATTCTACAAACAACATGCATTACTATAACATTTATTATATGAGCACACCTTTCTGTAAATTCATTGTCATACCCTTACTTCCATCTGTGTGCACGTACAGAGCTGCTCCTAACTCCCAGTCCTCATCCAACAAACCTATACACTCTGACTATTCAAATATTATCATAATTTTGGGGTCGTGGAAGTGATGTAAACATGCCAAATGGAACCTAGGGCTGGGCACAGTTCAGATGGTATTTACTGATGATAGTGGAAAAGGGCACTGGCCTAAATGTCCTTGGGCTCTGTCCCATCACATCTCTTTGTGTTTCCATGTCCCTGCCATAGCTGTGACCTAGCTGCCACCTTCCCGTGCCATGTTGGTGCCTGGGCTCTGTGTGCCTCTGAAATAGCTCCATGTCAACTCACAGTACTCAGATTGTTGCATGGCCAATACCCAGGTCTTTGTAAAGTGTGAAGACACACCTTGTGGAGGAGAAAGAAACCCTCACTGATGCTGTTCTGGCAGTCATGTCTAGATATTGTGAAACTGCACTCTAACTGGTGAGTGTTGCTGCTGCTCAGTCACCTCTGTCACCTCTGGGTCGTGGTTTATATTCTGTCATGGAGCAGCCCTACTCTTCCTGCTCTTTGAGGTTTTTCCATCCATTCTGACTGGAATGCTGGGCTCCTGCTTTCTACTGGTTGCAACAGCATTAGCTGGAGCTAACAGGAAAACTTCACTGAAAGATATGTTTTTTCTGAGCAATGCCTGGTACAGATTGCCTACAGCTTAAGAGAAAACTTAGGGCTCAGTTTAGAGTTGAGAGAATAAAAAAGCTGAGCTGTAGTAGGAGGGGGCTGGAAAGATTCTGATGAAGGGAAATGGATTGTGCCAAGGTACATAATCTGATTTTTTTTTTTTTTTTTTGTCTAGGGAACAACTGGTAAGTGTTGAGATGTTGTTTAAATTTTTATTTAAAAATTAGTTTTATATTTGCATTTGGTAAGTGGGAAGGAAAGTGTCAGAGAGAGGAAAGAATGTGCACAGGAGGAGAAAAAAATCCCCAGATGTGTGGGCAAAAAAGAACCCAACATTTGATTAAGAAGAGGAAAGTGATCTCTTTGAATTGGGTCGCTGCTGTTGGACCACTGGGAAAGCTGTGTCTCTGTTTGCAAGTGATCTGTTTCACCAAGCGAAAAAGATGAGGCAGAGCAGAAGAAAAGCTGAAGAAAGATCAATGGGAGGAGGGGGACAGCATGGCAGATTTAATTAATTACTGCATATTAAAATGTTTGTTTACAGTAACAAACAGCTACAAGAGGTCTGATGTTAATTAATTTACAGCATTTTTCACCAGTCCCTTTGCCGTTGCTGGCAGTCAAGGAGGTAACACTGTGGCAGGTAAGATAATCTCTCTTTGGATTTACAGCAGCATCTTGGAGGTGAGCTGAGGAGGCAGAGCAGTTCTGACTGGCTGCCTCTGCACAGCACAGGGCTGAGGGGATCTTGTCCAGCCAGTAAAACGGACATTGTTTGGCAGCCTGGGCAAATGGTGCTCCAGTATAGCCTGGGAGCTGGGCAATTCTTATTCTTGGATAAGAATGCCAGGCTTTTTGTGATGGGGTTTTGGTGTCATCTTGGTTATGCTGCAGAGGCAGGTGTGCTGTCAGGTTGCAGTTAACTTCACTGTGAGTCCTGCAGCTCCAAAGAAATCTGGGCAGCTTCTGTGCCGTTCAGGACTGTGTAATTTGATCTTGCTAGGATTTGCATGCAGAGAATCACTCTCCTCCATGTGTGAAAGATTTTGGAGTGATGTGTTCTGCCCCAAAGGTGGATGTGGTCAGTCTCTGTGGGCACTAAGCAATTTTGTTCCAAGCTGGGATCATTTAGGTATTGGTGGGTTGATACAAGGGGAGAGCAAACCTGGAAGTTTTGCAGTTGGAATATGTCTGAATGTGGGCATCTTTCTTTGAGCAAATCTAAGTTCAGGCTCTAGGGAAATCTACACACATGTTCCTCCAGCCCAGTGTGGCTTCTCTACCTGCTCACCTTATGCTCAGGCATCCTTACCTAGATGGCTTTGGAGGAGGGCAAAGGAGAGATGGTATTTTTATACCCCTGTCCTGATTGTGCTATGGCTATGTCTAGATGCTTTCAAAGGGGATGAGAAGATGGGTCAGGTCCTAAGTGCAATGTGAGAGTTCTGCAAACAGAGGAAAAAATCTCTAAAATTATTCATAAAACTCTGTCTGTTGCTCTGAAATGACTGGAGTGCTCAGCAGAGGTCTGAGGAGCCCTTTCACACACTACATAATGTGCTTATGGATGGACAGGTAATTAAGCACAGAAAAAGCAAGGCTGAGTATAAAACCTCTGATCCCAGATTCACTGGTGTCAACATTAGCAAAGAAGCCGTACAGGAGGTCTGGTTTTCACACCTGGCTGGTTCCTCAGGCTGATAGAGCTCTGCTCTGTGCTCTTTTTCCAGCGAGGCTTTGTAAAGACATCTGTCTCCTGCCCCTCTTGGTAGGACTTTTACAACCATAAGGCTGTTAACACCATGAAGAAGATAAGTCATATCTTACTCTTACCACCAGTAAAGGCCTCACAGCTGAAACTCCAGCTGGAGTAAATAAGCATTGTTTCCTGAACTTCCCTAAACCTCACTTGTGCCAGCTGTGAGAGACTGAGCCTCTGTCTTCCAGCTGCCCCAAGGCAAAAAAAGTCTTCTCCCACTTTTGGAAGCTCCTCATCAGAGTTTCTCTGTGTGGCTGCAGGTGGGCTTTGTTCTTATGTTCTTGTAGACCTTTGCTGTAATCCCATAATTGATCTTTGTAGTGGCCCTGATATTGGCCCTGTCATTTTAATTGGCAGTTAACACTTGTAATTTGTCCTGACTGTATCCTGCCAGCAATTAGCTCTTGTCACTGTGGTTCACTTCCAAGTCCTTGATACCTGGTGTTAAGAGGTCCTAACACTGGCCTTCTTAAACTGCCCTTTGCTGTTTGTAATTTGACCAGCTGTAACTTTGGACATGAGCCACTCTGCTCCACCCTGATCTCCACCATACCCTAATCTCAACACTAACACTCCTTGTAATCTTCCTTTCACTGACCTCTGCAATCAATCCCTGTAACGGAGAATCATAGCAGTAATTGAATGATAATCAGCAGAAGAGAGCACTCTAGCAGGGAGCTGAAGCACAGGATTCAGAAAAAAAAATTCAGAAAAATTCAACTCCTTGAATTCATGAAACATTCAGATTAACCTTTGTGAGTGCATGCAGATAGTCTTTACTAGGTGGGTGCTTCTTCACATCTCTGTCCATCAAGGCACCAAATAATTTCTACAACACAAAGAGAGAATAGAGAGTGGGGTGGGTTAAGAAATGACAAGGGGTTTTTAGGTGCTAAGTGTGGCAGGGTGAGAGAGAGTTTTTCTGTAAGTACCATGTTGTTTCAGAGATAAGCCTGCAAGGCAGCAAAACCTTTGCTGACGAATGATTTCTCAAACCGTTAACCGGCTGAACGCAGCTGAACATCTGGGGAAGACACCGGAGCAGCTGTTGCTGCTCTTTAACTTTCCCTCAGCTTTGCTTTTAACCAGAAAAGTGCTGGCAGAAGGCAACAAATGTGAAAAGTGGCGCTTCTCAGAGCAGGTGTATCCCTGCCCTGGACAGAGAAGTTGCACAGCCCTACAAATGAGATCACAGACCACGGCACAAGGGAGTATGTGTTTGCACCTGACAGTTTTAATGAGAAGAAGACTTATGGCCTTCTAAGAGGCCTATAGACATATGTGGCTCTTGATCCATCAGAAAATTCCTGTTTTGTGGCTATTTGCTCTTTCCATGGTTAATCCATGTTGCAGAAGTAAGGGCAGATACCTTTAGTGACCTCAGATGTCTTACACAGGAATGAAAATTCTTCTGAAGGGGAATCACTGCAATTGAGATTTGAGCACATTCCTTATGTATGGAATACTCAAGGAACTATTTTCTAGAAAGCCTTTTTTGGATCTATGAACAGGAAAAGGTAAAGGCTAAACTTGTAACAGCTTGTACTTACTATGAAAATTGTCACCAATGTTGGTATCAAAGCAGAGCACGGATCCTTTATTGTGGATGTTTTAGCATGGTTCTCCTGATGCTGTGAGGTGAGCAGAGGGTTCAGAGGCCCTGGGTTTAGTCCTGCCTATTGTATGAGCTGAGCTGAACCACACCACTTCTCTGTATCCTGTTTCTTCACTCTGTGTCTGGTCTGTTCATGGTGTGACAGATGTAACATATGGGCTCCTGAGCTCCAGCTGGGCTCCAAGTGCTATTGCAGTAGGCTTCTTACTCTACTAGTAACATGCTGACTAGGGACAGTGGAGTTATTTCATTTAATTTCTGATGCATGGTGAACAAATCAGGTTAGGAGATGGCTGAATATCTCCACATGTGAGCCATGTGCCAATAATTGCTGTAGGGTGGTCAAACACTGGAATAGGTTTCACAGAGAGTTTGTGGGGTCTCCATCTGTGGAGGTACTTAAAAACTGACTGGACACAGCCCTGAGCTACCTCCTCTTGTTGATCTTGGTTTGGACAGGATGGTTGAATAAGACAATCTCGGTAGCTCCTTCTGACCTCCAATCAATGATTTCATGCTAAGGTGCAAAAAGATCCTGAAGAGGGTTGTTCTTCTGGTACAGGCACTGTGGGACCTGGTCCTGAAGCAGTCTCCCAGTAACATCCTGAAAGTCTTCTGATGTGAGGAGCTTGGCAGTGCTGTGGAATTGTGTCTCTGGGACGTGCAGGATGGTCCAGGAAGGATGCTGTCCTTCAGAGAGACCTTTGGGCTGTCTGCTAACAGGCATGGCTTTCCTCCCACCTGCACTGCACGTGCTGTGGTCTCTGGAGGGCTAGCACAGTCTCTTATGGGTTTTTGTCATTTTCTGTTTTGTTAGTAACTCTATGTATGGGTAATAGGAGCAGCTGCTCTTTGGGAGATTTGGGTTACTCCTTTTAACTAAAATAGTACAGAACTCACCAGAGCAGGGAGGAGCCACACTTTCTCATGAGGGTTGTGGCTGCCAGCTCTGCATAGCTCCTACCACTGTCTTGGAGCAGTGGTGTGTTTCTTTCCTTTCCTAGTGTGTCTCTCGGTATTTCACTTTTTTTTTGACAGAGATAAATGATTTCTTTAGATCTGAATAATAAGTAAGCAAAATCAATATGCAGGCTGAATTGGAAATTCTAACTCAAGTTCAGGCACATTGAAAATTCAGTTTGGAAAGTTTGTGCCAGTTTTGACTCACAAAGGTTGTAGTGGCATTTGTTAACCATTCTTTCTTTCCCGTTGTTTTGTTCTTTGGGCTTCTCATTTCTTCTCCACTGATTTAGCATAAATAGAATTGAGAACCAACTCAGCCACTCACTGAAGATGCAGCTGGAAATCAGAAATGGGCAGAAAGGCCAGCTTGAAGGTCTGAGTTGTGAGGATTCTCCAGGTAAAAGAGTAGCCTTTCTCTCCAGGGTCTCATCAACTTACTAGACTAGGAGCTGAGGCTTGAAGAAAAATTGTGACTTGTATGGGCTCACCATGTAATTGCAAGACTTGGCAGTATTTTCATCATCTGAGAGTGTATCCAGAATATACCTGGTTTGTGTCTCCTTTCATTGCAAATTGTTGAAGCAGGTGCTGTGTGTCATTACTGATCAGTGCAGAATGTAGTGGAGGGGACTTTGGCCTTCCTAGGAGCCCCTAGGCACTGAGATCATCCTTTGTAATGAATAACAGCATATGGACACGGGGTGATCTCGGACAGGGTCTGATTGCGCTCGCTCCCTGTCTCATGTCTGCGGGGTTTTTATATGAAATCACTGAACTGCACTGATGTGTATTAGTGGAGTGTCTGGGGCATTGCTCCTGATTTACACCACTACAAAAGTGATCATAGACTAAACAGGTGCAAATGTACATATTTGATGTAGACCTCTGCCTTCTTGAAGTGCTTTGGAGTAACTTGCCAGTATATTTTTGCCTGTAAAGCCTCTAATTCTTCTGTGAAGAGCAAAGCAAATGTTATTTCACAAGGAGAGTACAACGTCTCTCTTGATAGAGGCAGCCTATATAAAGCAGTAGTAATAATACCAATAATAATTATTATTATTGGGTAATCTCCTGTTCAGGGTTCTGACTGTGCAGGCAGTTCCTCTGCATTTTGACAGCCTTGTGGCCAGTAAGAAAGCATTAAAAATGATGCAAGCATTTAGCATTTGTGAACTTAACTCTATAAACTTGATGGAGTGAAGAGAATCTTTTTGTTCTGTGCTGAGCTGAGAAATACTCTGGCACTCTGGACACCTGCCATCTTCCCCCTACTGCCTCTTTTATGTCCTGCTGTGAATCTGCAGTATCTTCTGCAGTGGCAGCAGCTGGCAGGACTCCGGTGCCTTCACCCCCCCGACAGTTTTCTCTATTTGTACATCACCTTGTGCTACATGGCCCAAGTTCCTGTGCAGGGCTCCTCAGGGCTCCTGCAGTGAGCATGATAAATAATGACAATAAAATATGTCAACAATGAACAACATGACCCTGTAAATCATTGACAGCTAGAGCAAGTGTTTCCTCTTTGGAAAATAGTTACCCTCATGTCTGTATTATTCTTTCATCTCTTTATTGTCTTTCCCAAGCTAACATTGGGCAGCAGCCATACAAATCCACAGGGTAAATATGCCAGAGCACATCCACAGCTGAGTGGAGGTGTTGGGGTGTTGGTAGATGCCACTGTGCAGCCCCCTTGTCCCTAGGACACCCTCCTGTAACTCTAACCTGGGTGTATTATTCCTGTAATCACTCAGTAGGCATATTTCTGAGAATGAGATCTGAGCCAAGAGCAGAAATCTAATTCAGGATCTCAGACGATCTTTCTTTCTTCTAACTGGTGGCCTTGGGCTCAGAGTGACTGACTCACACAAGGAAATGAGTGTGACCTGTACATTGCTACTGCTGTGTGTGCACGTAAGGGCAATTGAGTTGCTTGATATCTGATGAAATCACTGATGACTTTTTGGTGACCTCTGATGGAAAGGTCACGTTTGAGACCAGGAGATTTTTTTTCTGCACAGTGGTCTGTCATAAACAACAGCACTTCACTTCCACATGCTGGCTCTGCAGGAAACAGCAGCAGTCCAGCATTTTCAAACTTTCCTGTATAAAACTTGGATTCCGAACACTTAGCTTAAATCAGTGTAGCTCCTTGGGAATCAAGGGAGTTGTACATGTCTCTGCAAGCTGGTTCCTAAACAGGGTGCACTGAATAGTGTAGGGTGCCCAGCCTTCCTGGATGAGTGTGCTACTTACACTCACTTTTGAGCAGCAGAACATTCTTAGTAGTAGAGATTGTACAAGTAAGAATCAAATCTTTATTTTCAAGGCTTGAAAATATTGGTTAGAGAACAACACATGTGATCTCTTGTAGGTCCCTGGAACTAACACATTGCAGATTTGTCTACAATTTGGTAGCAGGTGAAGAGAGAGTTGTGTCACATACTGGTTCATATACAACCACTGAGGTTTAGGAATAAATGAGGAATAAGGTCAGGGAGTATTCCAGAGGGATGAATTAGGGGAAGACTGAAACCTCTCCCTACTGGTTGCCGTGAACAGGGATGGTGTGCAAACTTGAAGGCTGTGGATCACACAATATAGAAAATAAGTGGTGGTTAGGAATGTCAACCTCCTGACCAGCTGGGCTGATAAGAAGGTGGAGAGCCAGCCAGACCTGCAGCCTCTGGCCCCAGTGTCCTCTTCTTTCACTGGTGAGCAGTCCTGCCTCTGTCTTTGCTTGTCATAGAGCTGGCCTGTCTTTCACTTGGAAACTTTCTATTGACTCTGTGTGTGTGTATAAATGTATATCTCTTTTTTTGGAGATGCCCTACCAGTGTTATTTTCCAGTGATCTCACTGGAGCCTAATCCCCACTCTCCCTCTGCTCCACTGTCAGCCAGCATCCAGTTCTCCAGACTGCTTTGTAGTATGTGATTATTGAGTTGGGGCTATTTGTTGTATCTCAGGCAGCTCTATGGTCCTCACTGAGGCTTCTCTGTGCACACTCTAAAGTTAGGGAAGAGGTAAGGAAGAGTGCTGATATCTTGATGATGATGATGATGAGGGATGAGCCTAAGGTTGAGGGAAAGGATTAGGCTCAACTGGTTTCACAGCTGCTGTGGTCACTGGTATCAGCAGAGGGTTTGCTTAATTTCCTTATGTGTTTTGGGCTGTATCATGATATGTTAGAGACCAGTTGAAGTAGCACATGACTTTCCACCAGCTAGGAATTGGCCCTCACCTCATGCTGTTCCTCTGCACAACACTGCTGCCATTGTATATTCTTCTACTTCTCTGCACCTTCCCTTGCTGCCTAGGACAGATTAGCAGGACTGGATGTGTCTCCCTTTCCTACTTGGACACTGTGTAGAGTGAGCAATCACAAACCTCCAGTGGTGAAATGTGCTTTGAAGAGTCAGTGAATGGCTCTGGAAGGCCCCTTTTGCCTCCTGCGCTAACAAATTATGCTCCTTGTGCCTTCAAAGTAAGATTGATAACTCCTCTGACATTTCATATTCAATATTCTGAATATTGAGAGGTGTGGGTTTCCCTTGAGATACCAATCTTTCTGCTTCTCTTCCCCTTTATCTCCAGAGAGCCTGCTGGGAGACAGGGGGTAGAGAGGGGGGAAGACATATAAAAGACTTGGGGTGGGGAAAAGGAGAAAAATGACACAGAGGAGCATTTTGCTTTTTTGACTTCATCAGCAATGTCTCTCATTTCAGAGCCTGGCAAATGGAATTGTACTGTTCAGCCACGATGAATNCCAGCAGAGTCATTGAAATAGACTTCAAAACTAAAATAAAAATGTTCCTGTTTTTATAGACACTGGAATCTGTGATCTGTTTCAGTTGAGAACTTTAGAGAGGTCAGAGTAGGGAGGAGATGAGAGAGAGAGAAATCAAGGGAAGTCAACAACTTGAAGCATACTTTTTGTTTTAATTTGCCATGAGTGGGCAGTCCAGGTATTTGTCTATCCAGGTACCCAGGGGTTGCTTAAAGAATGAGAAATGGAAAAAAAATAGTTTGAGTGCAATTCTCTCATCCCTACTCACTACTTGAGGTTGTGAAAGGAAAAAGTGGCACCTGGGTGGATGTGGATACTCAGAAATGTAGTTCTGGACATATCTTTTCCAGGTGGGATTTGTCCTAGCTCAGCTCACTCTGAAGAGGTTGGCCCAGACTGGTTTTCTGATCCAGCTTGTTAGATGCTGAAAGGAAGATTTTAGCTGCAGCTTTGTAATACTGTTTTCTGTCTTATTATGGCTGGAAAGGAAATAGTCCACAGTTTCTGCTGTGGCATGTTAATGTCTCAACTGATGTCACCCTTTGTGACCTTTGTGTCTCATCAAATCCACTTCAGCCAGAACACAGATGGAAAACCTTCATGTTACTTTGCTCTGTCTCATCTGCTTCCTTAGCCAGTCAGATGAGGTGGTCTAAATTTCAGCTAGTCAAACTGGAACAGGTGGTCAGGTGTTAATTTTTTTATTTCCCAAAGGAAATGTGTGTGCAGCAATCAAATTTTAGTCTGGCTGTGGTACTATTTTGGTCCATAGTTTGGATTAATAGTATATTAGTTAAGGGACCCTGTGCCATTGAAGTCTATGATGGGCTTGTGTCCATTATCCCCTGAAGGCCCCACACAGGTGCACATGCCAGAGGGCAAACATGTGAGCAGGGAAACAGGCAGCCATGGCACTGACATCCTGGGCCAAGAAGTGCTCTATGGGCAGGTCAGCTTTCCTGGTGAGAGTTTCCAGTGCCACAGCTGAAAAGCTGCATGGTGAGGAGTGTCTCCTGTGCTGCTGAGAGGTGTTCTACAGATGTGGCACCACTGGCTTGCCTTGCAGTAGCTTGGGGGTGGCCTATTCCCTGTAGCATAAAAGAAATACGTTGTCCAGTGAAGGGGGGTGGATTGCAGCCTCTTGTGTAAGAGAAAACTCTCTCTGCAGGCTATAGCCCAAGGCAGACATTCTTTGCTCACTCACAGTAATTCACCATCTCTCAAGGGACCCATTGAGCTTATTTAACAAAGGTCAGCTAAATTTTCTAGTATCCTGCTGTGAAAGCAGGATTAGCAGAAATCTTATTTATCCTTGGTATCCAGCTACTTGACTGTTTCACTTCAAACTGCCATGCTGGCATAGTCTGAATTTGGTGTGGTTGTGGTGGATAGAATCTTAAAGCACCCACTGTGTGCTGACTTGCAAGAGGTTGCAGCAGTACCAGGAGGGCTTGATTTGCTTCCTCACTTTCCCCGCCCTGATTTTCCATGGCTGAAACTCCTTAGGTTTTGTGTCACTCAGGCTTTTCATCACTTTGTGCAATTATAGGCAATTTGGGCCAATTCTGACCTTAAAGAGGACTTGCTTTCAGATTCACTACAAGCATTTGTGGCTGACCACGTGTGCTTTCTGCTTGAGGGATGTCCCATGAATTGAGTTTGTCTGTTCTATTTTCATTGCTGTTTTTCATGGCCTGGCAGCCCCATCTCAGCTGGGGTTTGTGGTGGTGGGTGCTGTGTAAAGCACGACAGGAGGTAACAGCTGCTCTGAAGGCTGTTTAACCTAAAAGGACATGACTGCCAGGTTTGCAAGAAGAGTTCTGGTTTTCTCATGTGGGGGCCTATTACAGCCTCTTCCAGCTCACTCCTCTGAGATGTCTAATTTGCCTCTCCCTTTCTCTTTCTTTTATTGAGCTGTTGAATCTGTGTATCCTGCTTCTGGGACTTCCCCCATCACACCAGCAAACAGCCTGTGTTTCTAGCTTGTGGGGTGCAACATCCACCCCTTGTCCCTCCTGCCCCAGGTTTGACCATTGCCCCTGTTAGCTGTTGCTGGAGCCCTCAGGCAGTCTGCAGCACCACACCACCTGCCTCAGCAGCCAGGTTATGGTAGCTTCTCTGGCTAGATGAAGAAAAGCAACCACAAAAAGCCTGTGGAGTTTTTGCAACTTCCCCAGGACATGGTCAGGGAGCTTGCAGCAGACCTGAACTCTTGTTCTCCCAGGCAGCACCAGTGTCTCAAGCACCAGGTCACCCTTCCCTTCACAGCAGTGGATTCAACCTCTGACTACAGATGCCTAAATGGTTTGGGGAGTAGACACAAAAGGCAGAGTGGACTGTGGGTCAAGGCAAACTAAAGTGAGACAACAGTGAGAGCTGAGAGAGTCTCCCAGCTCTTTGCAGCTGAGTCTGGAACAACTCCATCCTTCCCAGACTTGTACCTGCAGCCCCTGAGTGAGTGTAGCAGTAGCTGTCTGTTCTGCTGATATGAATTAAAAGCAACATGGCAAATGGTGTTTTCTAGATACTGTAATTATCTCTTGAGAAGGAAACAAGCAGCAGCCTTTGGCACAGCTCTCATCAGCTGTTTTGGACAGGAAGGGCAATTGCAACTTCACATGATGGGTTTCCTTTGTTGATGTGCCATGATACTCAAAGCAAGTGAGGCTGGGCACCATAAAAGCTTGATGCTGGCACAGAAAAGAGCTGGATGGGGAGCCAAACTCCTGCCTTTGGGGAGAATCCAAGCACTGATCACTTCCAAAGTTAGATTTCAGTCTTCTCTTCAACTTCAAGACCAATTCTTGCTTTAAATAGACACTGATGATGTTTCTACCGGAGGGAATAGAGTAAAACTCTTATTCTGAAGTTCTGCCTGTGTCAGGAGTTAAAAATAAATCAATCTGTGTGTCTTGAACTCATGGACCCAGTGTCATCTAGGCCATGAAATACTGTGTAGGTTCTGAGCCAGATATGCTGTGCCTTTTAAAGGAAAGGGCTTCATGGCTGATAGCACCCTGCTGGTGATATCACCCTGTGTCCTGTCCTGCTGGTATGTCACAAGTGGTGCCTGGGCTAAATGTAAAATCCTGACTTGCTGGGACTTTTGGTAACCAAGTAAGTTCTGTGCATTTTTGCTCTTGTCAACCATTCTATTTCTCCTCCAGTGCTCTCCCCTCCTCCCTCTATACAGGTGACTTGTACCACGTAAGGTCTTATTTTCAAGCTGGACTCTTCCAAGGATGTGTAATTTCTGAAGGTGTAGGTTGTATGACAATATGATAATCTGCTTCCACCGTGGTGACAGTTAGTCCTGTGTAATAAATCCTGCTGTTTCTTGGCCTTTGGCCCATCAGAGCAATGGCTTCTCCTTCCTATCATCTCACATATCTCCTTCAAAGGATCACCTGTTCTGAAAAACCTATCCCTCAGTGGGAGAGGGAGATGGGGAAAATGAAGCTCTGAAGACACAACACAGATTCCACTATCCATAAATCTCACTGATCTAATGCTTGGCCAGGAGGATGGGTGTTGTCTGAAAAGGTAGGTGTCATGCTTGCCTCTCCCTAGACTCTTAGCCAGACTGGCTTTTGCTTAGTGAAGGACATCAGAACTCCAGCATGGGCAGGAACTGCCTGGGTCTCAGAGTCCAGTCTCCTTAGTGACAGTGTCAGTCTGTGAGCCAGATGTTCAGCTCAGAAGGGGCTGCAGGAATCTTGGGCTGTATGCCTTGATTTCTCACAGACCTCCAATCCTCTGTGGAACCTACTGTGCATCAGACTTGAAGCCACAGTGATGAGAGAAGGAAGGATCAAAGACAGAGCCATGCATCTAGTGGGTAAAAACACACTGATGGTTCCAGACCACACTTAACTCTGCAAAATAAAATGAATGAAAGCATCCTCTCAGCCCCAGCAAAGGTGACGTAAAAAATGTAAATAGTATGTATATAAATATAAACCATCACCAGCCTCCTCTTCTCTATTGATGTGCCTTACCTGTTCCAAGCCTCCCTGCCAGTGTGGGCAATCAGGACAGGGAATCAGCATGCTGCAGGTGCTGTGGGGGCTTTAAAGTAAGGGAGGTTAATCTACCCTTTTTTCTGTAGCTTTTCCTCTGGGATGAGTTAGTCTGTTTCATGGCTCGAGTTGGGATGCCTCCTGTGGCCCATGGACTGTCTTCATCTGTCCAGCTGCGCAGAAAGGAAAGGACACACTTACACAGCACAAGGAAAGAGAGGATGCCAAAGGAAAAACAAAAGGGAGAATACGAGGCAGAAGGAATGATTTTCTTTTTTTTTCCCTTTTCCCTTTTTTTATTCTTCCTGTGCTCTGCCTGTTCCTGTCAGAGCTGTTGGAAATTGTTACCGACAGATCGAGTGTCTTCCAGTTTCTGTGTCAGGGAGTTTTGCCGATTCTATGAACCATGCAAAAGAGGGGTCAGGCAAGAGAAGGAGAGAGCAAGAGAATGACCAATTCAGCAGAGCTCTGGCTTTATCACTGATCTGGTCAGGTTCACTGGGTTTTAACTCCATGAGCCAGTCAGCCTTAGAAACTCACACCTTTGTTATCACCTTTCAAGAGGAGGGAGCAGGGCGGTGTGAATTCTCTGGGGTCATCAAGAAAGGCAGGCCAGAGATCATCTCCTGTAGCAGAAGCTGCCTTGCCCTCACCCTCCACAGCATGCCAGACACTTGGATGCTCTCTGTCAAGATTTATCACTATTTATTACTTCACAGATGAGAGTGGGGACAAAGGCAGGTTGGAGGAGATTTTGGATCCTGCTTGGCCCTATTGTCATCTCTTAGGGCAGGGAGGACCATGAAGGCTTCAAAACTGGTCAGCACCAGGTATGATTGCTGTTTGGGTCCAGGTCAGAACAGAGCTCTCAGATCATGGATCTACTTTTGGTCCTGCCATGTGTTCTCATGGTGGGAATAGAGGCTGTAGCTGTACAGGTCTAAAGGGACAGCCCTCCTCCTGGCTGTCCCTCTCAATGCCTTGTGTGGGGACTGCATACAGCTTGTCTTGGTCTGCTTGGCCATGAGCTCCTGTGCCTGGTGCTCCTGGGTACCCTGTACTCAAAAAGATGTGATGCAGCCTATGCACTTCCAAGTAGGGTCCTTGGAGTGCTGTACCTGACTGCATGAACATATCCAAGGATTTTAATTCTCACCATTGCTTGACCTGCATGAAGATTATATTGGACCTGACAGTATTGTCAGTCATGCTATGGGTGGCAACTGAGAGGTTAATGACAGTCAGTGGGAGGATCTGACTAAACAGACATCCCAGAGTAATGTAAGAAACTGGGAAAATATTATTGAAAACTTTGCCAAATCCTTTCTCTGGGAACAAAAGTCAGGAACAGGAAGCCTTACAGCAGTGAGATGCTTGGGCAGTTTCTTCTGCTAGAAGCTGGAACCTGGTAGCTATGACAAATGGAGTGTCTTGTGGGGAATATATTACTGCAATGGAAAGTCACTTTTCTGGAAGCTTAGGACTGACTGAGTTTGAGTGGAGGTTTTGGAGGTCTTTACTTAGTTGTAATAAATTCTCTGCTGGTCTAGATTAGTTCATTAAATCTGGGTATCTTGCTTCCTCTACCTGCTAAAATTTTGCTCTGACATGTTACTGGTAACATTGGTGCTGAATGTGCAGGCTCTGAAAAGAGATTTCTGCCTGCAGAAGTAGGTTCTGTATTGTCACAACTGCCTGCAGAGTGGAGGTATAGAAGCTGCAATAACACTGTTCAGTGGAGGACAGCAGCTGCCAGCCAATGGGCCTTTGGAATTCTGTTCTTTTCCCGGCTGACAGACTGCTAAGCTGTTTGAGTGCCTCTATTTCCCTTTCCAGAAAGGGTCTGCGGTGACTCCCCTGCCCCAGAAAGGCTACAAGAGATGTTCTTCTGCTGCAGCCAAGCTGGGCTACCAGTTCAGGAAGGATGTCCACAAGGGGCTCTCCAAATCATGTGCTGAAGGCCTGGGATCTCCCCAGCACTGCAGTGCTCTGCATTACTATTTAACTGTCTGAGCAGGCAGGCAGAACAAGCAGCCAGTGCCAGCTCTGGGGACAGTGAGGTTAGGGAATGATGTGCACATTTTCGTGGTGGCTTTGGCAAGAACAGTGCTGAATGTGGAGATTCCAGAGGACATGTACAAATAGCAGTGGGGCTGGTGCTCCTCTCAGGCCAGTGGGAACTGGCTTTCCTGCTGATCACTGGCCTGTGCTATTCCATCACCTTGCAGAGAGTGCAAGATGTTGGCTGGGTGTAAGTCAGTAAAAAATAATCATGTTGCTTCAGCAAGAGGTTCCTAGAATTTGGAAAGTGGAGGGAGACTGAGGGTAATGTCAGCTGACCTTGCTTTTACCACTCACAGAAGGCACAGAGGAATGTTGGGCATCTGTGTGTGTGTGCTGGAGCTGTTTGGCTGCTGCTGCTTCCTGTGGTGGTAGAGAGGCCTGGGCATGTGGTAGGCTTTGTACAAAGCTTTCCCTTGCCCAAAGAACTAACAGTCTGAGGTGGCATGGGATTGCTGACAGAGATGTCATTGAATGAGTAGAATAGTGAGTTCATGCCTCCTGGGCTATAAATAGTTAATTGCCAAAACTGAGCAACTAGAGATCACCTCCAGCAAAGAGCATCTCTAGGTCTCTCAGCTCCCTCCTTCAGGCAGCACAGTATCTGTGGAGGACATGGGCATGGAGAGAGTGAAGGTGGTGGTGCTGCTGTTAAAAGGTTCAAATGGATCTGAGCTGCAGTGTGGAGGGGAAGTGATAATCTGATAGCTGGTGCTTTTGCTTTCCCTCAGTAACTTTGGTTTATGGCTTCTGACATGGTGGCAACAAGGCAGGAATATGTAGGGTGCTGGCAGATAGGGATTTTTGGAAATGGTGCTGCTGAGGCAGATTATAGTTTCAGCTCAGGGTGGGATGTTGTTGCTGTACAGCTGAACAGCAGCCTGGATCCTGTACTACAGAGCTCTTGAGCAGAAAAATGGGGGAAAAAAGATACAGCAGAGTGGGTGTGATTTGGTCCAGGTCAGTAATAGAGTTTGGAAACAGTCCCAGACCTCCTGACTCTAAGCTCCTCATCTTTCTTCAGGTTCATCTCCCTTGGAGATTAGTCACTCAGCTGTGGCTGGTTGAGAGTATCCTGTACTGGGATCCCCACTGAGGAACTGTAGCTCTGTGTTTTCTTGGGTTGTGTCATCTAAACAGCAGTTAACTGCATTATGTGTGAGAGGGGTGGCCTAAAATATCAGCAAAAGGTATAATAGTGATGGGCTGTCTGAACCTTTTTGACTCCAGTTCTGTTTCTTTTGCCTTCACATTCCTTAAAACATCCCAGAAGGATGGACTAATATTTCTTGCTAAAGGAAAGACTGTAGGGATTTTGGAAGAGGTCTTTGTCTTGTCTCTGGTATTGATAGCAAGAGAAAAGGGGTGGGTTCACAACTTGGAAGGGAAAGAAGCGAGTGTTTGAGTAGGTTGTTAAATCCTCTGGGGATTTGTGACTCAGGCTTAGAGAAATTTCAGGCAGTTTGTTCCTCTTCTTGCAGGAATGTCAACCTTGTTATGCACTGTTTTCTGATGGCTTCTGTGGTGCACTGCTGATTCCCAACTGTATTGCA
This sequence comes from Notiomystis cincta, assembly GCA_013398075.1. Lineage (NCBI taxonomy): Eukaryota > Metazoa > Chordata > Aves > Passeriformes > Notiomystidae > Notiomystis > Notiomystis cincta. The sequence continues at coordinate 274,042 of VZRX01000289.1, read as the reverse complement.
GAGTTTCAGAGGTGTCCAATATCCTGGTAACAGAATATGAAGAAACTGAGGAGCCAGCTCTTGAATTTGGCTGGTAATGGCAGCACCAAAAGTAATTAGATATGTAAAGGGTCCTTTAATATTGGTGCTTGTTTTAGAACAACTTGCATTGTATCTCCCAGCTTTTTTTCCCACCATGAGGAGAGCACAAAGTGAAAGCTGAGGTTTTAGTTTATTCACTTGTCTCCAATGCTCTTCATGATGACTGCATGTGAGATGTGGTAACTCCACAGGGAAAAAGAGACTGTGTTAGCAAACATCCCAAACAAGATAAACCTTAAGCAGTTGAGACTCAGTGCAAAGCACATGGATGCCAGTTCAGTTCCACTGTGATCAGCTTTGTATTTCACACGCTTTCTTCTCATCTGCTGATGCTCTTTTTTCACAGGGGGGCCCAAAATTTCAGCTGGACTTGATTTTAGAAATGTAGGCTTTGGATTTCAGAAGGTACTGGTTAGGAATACAGGGAATGAAGGAGACAAGCAGCCTTAGGTGGGAGTCACCCAAGTATGGGTACTGAAGGTGGCTCTCAAGGGTGGTGTCTTCTGAGTGTGAGATCACGAGCAACAGCGACATTATGTGTGGAAAAGGTGCGTGCAGATGGCCTGGAGCACCTACAGCCTGAACCAGCTGTTGAAAGTCTGGAAGGAGTGTGTGCAGAGCAGTTACGAAGAGGAGAAGGACAGACCTATGGTCTGTACTTACAAACTGGGGGAACTTCTATCATATGGGCATTACAATTAGCAGAGGGGGTGTTAGTCCGGGAAGTGTGCGCGAGAGGAGCGGGGGAGTCAGGGAGGGGAGAGAGCTGGCGGTGATGGGAAGGAAGGGAGGGTGCCCTGACCTCTCCTCATAGCCCTGACTGTGTCCCCATCTGAAGGTCTGGCATATCCACTCTCACTACTTAATGATAGTGACATTACCCATCCGCCCAGCATCGCGGGGCTTTTGTCTTCATTCAGGCAGAAATGAAGTTCTCCTGGGCGCACTTATCAATCACTGCAAAGCTCCAGCTGTTCCGGAGCCTTTGGATCGACTTCAACAGCCGTGCTTACAAATTGTCTCTGAATAGCACCGAGCTGAGACCCCCTTTTTTGTCATTGTCTTCCGACAAATGTTTTTTTTCGGCAGCCTTTCGCAGACGTTGCCGGCTGCCTTCTGCCGCGGTGATTGAAAACAGGCCTGTTTTGCATTCTCCTGTCGGAGTCCTGGGTTCAGGGAGCTGTCCCTGAGTGCCACTCCAGCGAGTGCTGTGCCAAAGACAATTACATGCATAGTTTTGCTGATTGCATTAAAATCATTAGAATGAAAGATTCTGAAATCGTACATTAAGGGGGGAGATTAGAAAAAGCTTCAGAGACAGACAGCAGCGTCCCCAAAGTGAGGGCAATACAATTAGCTCAAATTGTGTTACATACACACAGACTAGGAGTAGCTCCTGTAACAAATGACCTTATTATTGCTGCTCCCTCTCTCCCTCCACTCCTTTTTCTCTCCTTCACTCTCTTCTCATTCCATTTTCCTTTTTCTCTCTTCTGAAACTTCTTTGGCCAGCACCACTCTTCTTCTTAATCTTCCATTCACCTTTCTCTCTTTTGTCTTGAGGAGTGCCTGGGAAAAGGCAGTCGTGGGATCCTGGGAATGTAATACTTGGCTTTCAGAGCTGCTTTGCAGGCCATTTAAGAGGAAGTGAGCAAGTACAAACTCCAGAAGTTAATTTTCAGCTGAGCAAGAAACTTTGCTCTCCTGGGGAACAAGGAAGTACATGACTCCAAAAGCTTTGTATGTGCACCAGCCATCAAGAAGATCAAAGCATTCAGCTGTCTAGCTATACTCCACATCCAATGCCAAGAAGGAGACTAGTAACTATGCCTGAGGTGGGAAATGTTCCTGCATACCACAAGTACCAGCGTGGCGGGAGGTGCAGAAAGGTTAATTCTTGAGGGGAGTGTATTCTGAGTTGTTGAAAAAAACATGGATTCCAGTATGAATTCTGAGTTGTTGAAAAAAATGATCACATTATGGCAGGGCTCATGGGCCCTCCATGCTATCATCCTGTAACCATGCTAAGAGAGAAAATTTGGCTACCTAAGAGTGCCTTACCTGTGTCAGTCAGTGAATGAAATGCATCCTCCTCAGCTGGTAGTCAATGTCTTAACTGGAAAAGCAGTTGTGTGTTACTCTGCATGGTGACACTGTACAGCTTCTCTGCTGGGACTTGGGGAAGTTATGGTACAGGCTGTTTCCAGTGTACCAGCTTGCAGCAACAGTGTCAGCTGTGCCTGTGCATCAGCTTGCCCTGCTTTGCTGCTGGTACTTTCACTCACACATGATCTGTGTCCTGCTTTGACATTATTCACTGTATCCTCATCTTTGCATCCTCTTGCCGCTTCCAAAGAGCCTGGACATATTATGCAGGTTCTGTTAAAATGCACCTGTGACAGTGAAGCAGAACCACTGGTCCAGGCTCTGCCTTCTGCTTCACTGTTTTCACTGCTCAGTGGCATCCAGGGCTGTATTCAGCTGGCCTAAATTCTGACCACATTTCTGTGCCAGGCTCCTATCAACTGACTTTGAGTCTTCAGAGGAGCTGATGTCAGTAGGCACCTCTGCACTAAGGGATTTGAAGACATCTATGCAATGTCCTGGGTGTTTATCATCACTGGGTGGTTTTTCCTGCTCACCCTGTGTACACCTGATATTAGGCTCCAGTTCTGCATTTTGGGATGTAGGGTATTGTCTTTCATCTCAGTTTATACTCTAGCCCAGGATCTTGTTCTTGACAAGAACTGCTGGGGCAAACTTGGGGGAAAACTGTAACAAAGGGGAAAGCAACCCTAATACTACCCTGATGTACTTAGATGCTTGGAGCAATCTGTGTCTTGGGGTTACCTGAACCCAAGGTGGTGTCTTTGTATTAATAAGGTATTAATAACAGTCATTCAGAGCACTGTACATTGCCAAGGCACAGTATAAATGTGTATAAGAAGTATAAGAAGATGGGCCTATTTCTCTTAAAGGATTATGATCTCGGATTAGATGTGACAAAGAGGGAAATAGGTTATCTACTCATGTAAAAGTTTAGGGGGAGGAGGAAGCAGAGTAGGTTGGTGAGACAATGGGTCAGGGACCACAGTAAGTATAAAAAGAAAAAGTAACAAGGGGAAAATGAAGGTAAGAGGGGGAAAAGATAAGGGAGCAGAGGACGTATCAGCAGAGTGAAGTTGGTGGAAGATTTAAGTTGCTTTACTAATGTGAATCAAAAGTGTAGATGGACTGTGTGGGACAAGTGGAGGAGTCCAGGAGGTGAGAGAGGAGATGTGAAAAAGAGAATGGTTTTGTTATAGTAGGGCAGCCAAAATGGGAGACAAATGTGACAGAGGTGGAGAAACCAGGCAGCAGAGGAAATCAAGCTAAAAAGACCTGTTACAAACAGAGAAAATGAAGTGCTGAGTTTAGTGGCTTTAAGGAAGAGAGGGGTAAATATGGTAGATAAGGAGAACTGGGTATTGGAAAGATGAACAGAGATACAGACTTGAGCAGTAAGAGGGGAGTGAAGTGAGGGAAGTGGGACAGAAGAGGATGAAGAGAGGAAAGGAGTCTGGCTTGCTCCAAAGTCCAAAGGGACTATGAAGATGGTAAGTAGAGGAACAAAGTGAGCCCAAAGATGACCTTAAAAACAGAGAAGTGAGATGCTAGAAAATTGCAAGTCTTCAAGGATATATCAAGACTATTCTCAATAGGACAAATCTGACTGGAAACACCTGTCCCTTATGAGGATTTCCTCTGCTTTTTTTCAACTTAACTCACACGCCAAGAGTCAGTGGGATTTGTCTCAGTTACTCCTACTCCCTTTGAAGCAGCATCCTCCTCACCTCCTTTTGTGGCCAGTGTTCCATTTTCTTCCCAGCAACTAGGAAGAAAGGCTGTAAGGGATGTTGTCAAACTTCGGCATTGCAAATGCCAGCAGACCCCTTTGCCCATTGGAGGTGAAGACTAACCTTGACTCTTTCAGAGCATGGTAGGAGACACTCATTCACACCAGACTCTCCCTGCAGGCTGGGGAGTCATGTGCAAACAGTCTACTTGTATATACCATGTCTGAAAACAGGCAAGTTGTATTTGACCTCCGAGGGGAAGCAGCAGGAAAATCAAGTTGCAAGATATTTGAGACTCAGATACTAGCTTCCAAGACAAATTAATATTCAGTAAATGATATAAAGCAGAACTTAAAACAGTGCCATCAGAAAATGCTCTTTGACTCTTCTGCACTCTCTGGCCTATGTCTTCTTTTCTGTACCCTTATCAGAATGTGCCCTCCAAATTCAGAGCTTCTATCTTGTTCTCGCCCAGTGCAGAGAGACTTTTCTGAGACAATATCTATCTTTGTGTAAGATACCATCTTTCCAGGAACATGAGAGAAGATCTGAAAAATCAGTCTCCCAGGGCTGTTAGCCTGTCTGCACACCTGTCTAGTCTGCCAGAAATCCCACTTTTAATATGGCTTGTGAAGGTGGCTGACTCTTGTTTGCTTAGAAATGAGGTGCAAGTATGGAAGGGCATGGACTGGAGTGCACTGGGGCCAACAAGAGCCTGACTTGATCAACTTCAGCAGGCTTTGGATCAGGCCTTTAGTGACTGTTTGCATGATGGCTAGTGTGAGTAGGCTGAGAAGGGATGTGGTCTATGGCAGGATCACTGCAGAGAAAGGATGGTGCTTTACTGGGGGTGGAAAATGGAATTGTCACCGTGGAATGAATGAATTGTACAGTTTCTCTTTTGTAACCCAGGGAATAATTAAGATAGATGGGTAGATGAATTAGCTGTCCTGCAAGGTCAAAAGTGGATTGCCTTATTACTCTATTATTTCACTGTTGTGGAACTATCACCACTAACGCCTTTTTCATGATATTTNAAAAAGGAAAAAAGAAAAAAGGGGGGGGAGATACAAATTGATCGTTTGCTGGTGAAATCAGTCTTCGTCATCGCCAGCAGTGCTTGGATTAATGGGATTGAAGGCTGCTGGAGGTTCAGCCAGAGAGACGGGCGGAAAAACAAGAGAAATTGGTTTGTACCCCTGGGAATGGAATTGATGTGACTTGCTGCAGCAGTGGTGGCTGCTATGCTGTGATGCTGTTTTTTAAAAAAACACAGAAGGGAGATGGGAGAACAAAATAAATCCATAGCTGGCATATTGGGTCATTACAAATGTGGATGATAATCTTCTAGCATGTTTGGGAGGTCCAGAAGAGTGTGTTTGCTGGAGGCCTTTAGGAAACAATAGAGTACAGTCTTTGAAAAACACAGCTGCTTTCTGGTGGCCCTCTGCTGTTTCTGTGGGACTTTAAAGATGAGGTTTGGGACAAGCACCGGAAGCTGGGCATTACTCTCATTACTGGCAAATACTCTAGAATCTACAAAGCTGGCCATAGAGATCTTCCAAATGGGTAAAGGCCATTCTGTGGACAGAGTGGAAGTAGGGGACCCCAATGATAGACACAGTTGTAGAATGACAGAAATGATGGAACCAGGGATATGCTGATTTAGGTCATTGTGTCATTGGCCTGACAGTCACAGAAAGAAATACAGTGGAGAGGAAAACTTGTAGCTAGTCTTCCCACTTCCAGTGCCAAGAGGTGACACAGAGACACTTGTTTGCTTCTGAATTTTTTTGCTCGAATTCTAGTAAAGAAGGATTTTGAGAGGTCTAAACCTCTGAAGGGGAGACAGCTAATTTGCTCACCAGAAGTTCTGCTTATGCTTGGCACTGTGCTTATAGCTGATCACATCTTCCTCAAGCACCTCAAGCAGAGAGAACCCATGTCCACGTGCAGTCAGTGTCGAGGGTTTCCCTGTGGACATGCACTCCCTGTGTTTGCCCAGTGCTAGCAGGTGATGGTGCAGGGTAGATGCAGCACAAAGTGCTGAGGTTCATGCTATGCTTGACTACTCTTAAGCAGCAGCATGCATAGTGTTTATCTGATAAGCTTAAAAGCACTGCTATTACAAATGGCTTTCCAAATGTGGGGCTGGATCTGAGGAAGATGAAATCAACATGAGATGTTTTTTGTGTGAGCTAGAGATCTGGCAGATTGCTTCCTCAGAAATATTTTCCTTTTATCCTGCTGCCTTTTTGGTCAACACTGACGCCAGTTTTGAGGAAATCTATCTTTGAGATTGAAAGAGGGAAGCCCAGATTACTTTTGAAATATTTTGCATGTGGTTGAAGATTGAAGATACTGAACTCACAGCTGTGTCCCATCCATGGAGAGTCAAACCAAGACTGGATGTGATTTTCCAACTCATGACAATGCAATAGTGTGTAGGGCAAATTTCCTCTTTGCTTTACCTCTCCTTGGTACCTCTCCTGGGCTACACTCTTGATTATGCAAGATGATGTTTTAAAGTTGACTATGAACTCTAGGCCATTTATATGCCTTTTCCTCCTGGAGAGCCCTCTTCTATTGATGTTAAAATTATTTTTTTTCAGGCTTATAAATCCAGAATAGCATAAAAGTAGAATGAAGATTTCTAATGTATAATATAGCTGTGAGCTGTTTTCATCTCAAGGGCACATTAATTCTGAAGTTTGAAGAAGACAATTTTTATCTCAGACAACTAACAGGTGATGTCTGGACAGGTGGAAAGCCTGATTGTTCCCATTCAAGATGTCACCTGACAAAGGAAGTATTTAAAAGAAAATTCAGAAAGTGAGGTTTGCATCCTAAAAATTCTCTCAGCATCTTTTACTCTGTTTTCTTCTGTGCTTAATGCACAGATAGAAAAGACTAGAGGGGAACTGGGAAACTCCTTTTCCAGCACTGTGAACAGTACAGAAGCAGGACCTTGATGCAAAACATTACGGTGTTTGCATCAGGCAACTGGCTCTGCAGATAGTCAGGCTGAGCTGAGCCTATTTACTAGTGGGAAGAACAGCTGCCACACAGGGCCACTGCTGTTTTCTGCTCTCAGATCTGCACTGTGGATCTTGCCTTCTGCTTTCCTAATGAGAGGTCCTTGCATGTCTGAGGGGGCAGGTCTGTCTCTCAGAGCATGCTTTCTGAACTTCTGTGCTGGGTAAAGAAATTCTTTAACCCTTGTGTGCTTTAGATGGGCCTCTTCTTTTTGCCAATAGGATTTTCCAGAGCATCTATTACTCTTGGATTTGGCCCAAACTACCTTTTCTTTTCCTGCATTGCACAAGACAAAGTGCTGAAGAATTTCTGAGCTACAGCTGTAGCTCATAGCTGTAACTATAACTAACTCAAAAGTGAAACCAGTGAGGAAGATCTGCTGCACAATGTGAAGTTGGGTCCTGGCTCAGAGATCTTGGTCCTTGTGATCAGAAATAAGGAGAATGTAAATGTGATGGATGGTCACTTGACCATAGGCTGTGTTATGGGCTGACATCTGCCAGGAAGGAGCAATCAGCAGGAAAGGCTGTGCTCCAGCACTGCACATCCCTGGGACTGTGATGGGGCCTGGGCAAGCCACTACCATGAGCTTCTACTGTGCCCTTTGCTACAGGTACTGCAGGCTGGGTTGGCCACTTCTGGAGAATTGCCCACTGTCAACGTGCCTACCTCTGCTTTGTTTTGGGTGATGAAAGGAGACAGCTGGTTTGTCTCCCAAATGAGGAAATGACACGTGTTGGCATCTCTTGGATCTCCGTGTGCCTTTCAGGTGCAATGATGAACGCCGGAGGAAGGGTTTTGAGACAGCTCTGTGAGTGTTTCACACTCAGTTCCGCATAAAATAAGGGAGTAATTATCATTGCTGCTTTTACAGCTCTGGTGTATGACTTCTTCTTTTGCTGCTTACCACTGACTCTGTGACTGTCATCATTGGTAAAGTGTGTTTTGGCTGGAAATTAAATTTTTAACCAAAAACTGTGATGAAGGGAAACTCAAGATGTCTTTTTCCGAACATTTAGAAGCAAAATAAGCTTTCATTTTTCCCATTACATTGGTTATTTTGAAACTAATATACAACTTTAAGGAGTTATAGAAAGAAAAATCTAATACTGTATCACAAGGACTAGTTTGGAATGAAACTGTGCATTCTGGTTGCTTTATTTTTTATTGTTTTCATTTTGCCAAGAAAAAACTTGTCAGACTGATCCTTCTTCCATTTTCTCCCCATTTCCAGGATACTGTTTTTTTGATAAGTGTGTGAAGTTGAAACTTATGATGGGAGACAGCCAGTACCATTAAGAAGTAGGTCTGAGTGAATCTAATGAGATGTTTCTTTACATTCCTGTCCTCACAGCTGGAAGGAGTTCAGTGTTGGATACTCACAGCTTTTAAAACTGCTCCTATGAGGAATAAAGCTTTTCTTTAAAGTTGAGGCTTTCATTATGTCAGCTGAATGTTATCAGGTAAGCTTGACCTCTGGTGAAAATCAGTGTATTAGTACCATGATTTTTCTTCTTTAAGACAAGCCCCAAGTTTTCATCCTTTCATGTGCCCTTCCTCCTGCAGCATTTGCACACCCTACTGCATGTCTGAATTTGACCCATTGGTAGCTGTTAGGAATTTTATGGTTCTGTTTAATCAATGGGTATTAAGTTAAAACTGTATGGGTAGAACAAAATGAACAGAAAAGGCACTGAGAATACAGTTCTGAACTCACAGCTGCACCTTTGAAAGCTGAAGAAGGCACTTTGTCTGCTAGGTTACAGACTCTGGTTATCATCTATGGGAAATTAAAGGTATTATTTTTACCACCGGAGGGCTCCCATATTTTTCCATTAATGCAACAGAAACATACTGAAAATGACCAGTACTGAAGTGAAGTTCAGAAAAACTATATTCCCTGCTTCACAGCAAGAACTGTATGCACAGGACCTTTGAGAGAAATTGTTGTATTTCTGTTTTGACAAAAATGCAGGGCAGGCCATGCGATGAACAGACTCTTATTTTGGTGTTGATAGGAACAAAGCAGTATTAAAAATGTGGAATTTTTGTCACTGGATGGAAAGCTCCAGATTCTTAGCTTGGGAGGTGGGGAGGTGAGATTTCGGCTCAACAGGGCTTTGGGAGGATAACGTGAAGACACCAACTTACACGAGCTAAGAATGTGGCCCAGAAGGGACAATCGGTCCTACTTACTGTGTAAGTCCCAATTGTAGTGAAGCATATATGTTGTGTTTGGATGAATTGTGTGCATTTCACACTTTGAAAGGAGGCTGTCAGTTTAATGACTTGGTTTACGTAATTTCTCTTTATGCCACTGGCAGCTCACTATAGACCATTGCTCATGACCTGATGGAAGAAGCTGGGTGGACTCTGTCCATGCTCTGAAACAATTACTTTGCTGTCCTGGTTACACAGTCCTGGGAAATAGCCACGTAGATTTGTGCATATTATACCAGCTGCATACAATGAATAAAATCTGTCAATGTAACAGGAACATGCAGAACAACTGGCAGCATCAGTGAATAGCAATGGATCCCTCTAAATTCTGCCAGCAAAGACTTTGGCCCTATGAGAGAAGGATAACCAGATTTTGCAATTTCAGATGGAGAAGGAAGTAATTTTGTAATGTGTGACTCTGGAAGTGGTGTGACAGGGAGTGAGCAGATGGTTCAAGGTGGGGTCTGCCAAGCAGCATATGAAGTGCACTGTGCTATGTGAAGGTGTTATTGTTGTAGGAGCAATGGCTTCAGCAGGATGAGTTGGGGCAATGAGTGCCCAGGCCCCTTCCCCAAAACATGGCTCTGCACAGGCAGTTCAGGAGTTGTGTCGTTACAAGAAGGCAACACAGGGACCTGCTTTGAGAAAGTATCAGAGGCAAACCCAGGCCAACCAGACAAACTTGCTAACCACCACTGTTGCTGCTCCTTGACCAAAATGTCATCAAGACCATTGCCACTATGTCTCCCTACATATCTGAGGACTCCCAAATTCTTGCTGCTACCTTTCATAAGACAGCAACACAAATGTGCTTCAATTGATTGTGAAATCTGGACTCAAAAATGCCAAAGCAGGGAAGTAATTTGCTTAAAGCGGTTTTTTTTTTTCTTTCTGAAGAAAAGGTAGATATAGAATGACCTGAAAAACATTTGCCTTTCATTGCATTTTCTCAGGGAAAAAGGTTCTGAACAAGTCTAATTGTACTTGTCTTATTTTTTAACAAAATGCCTGTATTCCTTAATGAAAAGTATGATAATTTTAATGTTTAACATTAACCCACTCCTAAACTTAGAGAAGAAAAAATATTTCAATTTTAATAAAGAAATTTTTCTACTTATGCAAATACAGATATACACATTACAGTCTTTTGGTCAGGCTATTTTGGAAATATTTTTGGACACTGAGGAAGGGAAATCACAGTAGATTACCCTTCTCCCCATTTGCTTCTCAAATATTTTTGCAGCTAGTATTGAAGCAAATGCCGTTGATGTGCATGTACAGTCACTGGTGGTCTTAATACTCTCTTGCTACTGGTCTAATATATGGCACTGGACATATCAATCAGCTTCACTGTGAATTAATTTCTTTAACTTGAACATGATTATCAGAAGAATTAAGCTTGGAATTAGCATCATGAGATGATCCAGTTCATCTCCCTACCCTAGGGCAAGACCCATTCTACCTCAGATGAGTATTTTACAACTTTCTAGCTAATTTTCTGTCTTTAAAAGCTTTCAGTGATGGAGATATCACAGCCTCCCTTCAGCAATCTGTTTCAGTACTTCACTAGCCTGTAGCACTAATTCACAGCACTAGCACTTGGTCCTCATGTCTAATCTGGATTTTACTGCAGTTTAAGTCCTGTTTTCTTTTCTGTGTTAACATGGAAAAGGGCTAATTACCTTCCTTGAAGATGTTTCTCCTAAGCCTTCAAATCTCTAGGCCGAACACCTTCATTTCTTTTCACCTTTACAGGTCATGCTTTCTAGGTTTTGGACCAGTCATACTTCTCTTCACAAAGGGCTCTTATTTGCTGCCATCTCTCTTGAATCTGGGATTTAGGCCTAGATTTAATGTTGCAGCTGAAACTCCACCAACACAGGGAGATCTGATCATCTGTGGTCCACTTTGAAGTGTGCATGAGTAAATTTAGTTTACTTTGTACTGATGACTCTGGTTCAACTTGAACATTTTCTGCAGAGTTCTGCCTCACTTAGTGTTCTTGATCTCATATTTTGCTGTCAATTATTCTGCCAAAGCAAGGCAACTTGTTTGTGTCTGCATTTATTTACACCAAAGGAAATGTTAAATAACTCCTTTGCAATGGAATCGAAGAAGAGACTTCTGCTGTCCAGGTGGAATTTAAATAAGGAGGAACTATCTGTGCAGGACCTTGGAAACACTGATAAGTGTGACTGGTCTTTCCAATAGAAAGTGTTATGACTTTAAAAATCATATTTGACCTTAGGGCTCACCTGATCAACACTCACTAGAACTGCCCAGGGTCAGTCTCTTGTGAATAGAGTCAGCACTTCACTACAGCCATGTCATTTCTGCCAACACTGAGTGGTCTTTGCAGATCTCCTGCCCAAAAAGCAACCTAATATGAGCCTCTTGAGCTAATAAAATCACAGAAGGTTACAGAACAAGGTGGTTTGCCTGTAAGCCTGGTAGCATGATTAACAGTAGACATTTAATTGTTTCTGGTGTCTTCAATGATCAGCATCAGAATGGGCTATTGCCTTCCAGCTCAGATTTACTGTTGACAGTGGACCATGTCATACCACTAAACTGTCTTGAAGGTGATTTCTGGCCAGCACAATATCATGCAACTGCATTGCAATGATATTTTGTGACAAATAGAAAATCAACAGCATGCCTTAACTCACCAGCCATACACCTGCAGTGTGTCTTGGAAGGTGGTGGCCCTTTCCAGCAGCACAGACCTCAAACCACTGCAGGTCAGTGTAACTGCACCAGTGTGGGGAAATGAATCAGATAGCTTTAATTTCATTTTTCATCTTAGTAAAGAAGGGGGATATTGTGAAACAGGCACACTCTTTCATGTAGAAAAATCCCGTATGCTTTTCTTTGCTCTGCCCTTTATGAAAATGTTTTTTATTAAATGAGGCAAAAAGCTTAAAAAAATTCTTCTATTATTATCTGCCTCATTCTTTTCCTTTCTCATGAAAATGTCATTTTGAAACAACCTGAGCCTTTATATTTAACAAAAAAGGACATATTTTGTTTTTGCCATGTTCAGCCCTTTTAGCATTGGCCCTTTTTACACAAAAGAAATAGTTTTGACTGATAGCTGTGATGCAGTGTTTGGAGGACACTGAACTTGGGTCCTCCAGCATTTTCAGAGCTATTTCAGAGCTACCTGTATTTTCCAGCTGAAATGGTCTGTCAAATTGATTGGAGGGTTTATGGAATTTTCTTCTTATTCTTAAATATCACCTAGTAGGGGTAGTGAGAAGAAATACCTCCCTTGAATTCAGCAGGAGAGAAATCAAGGCACTTTACAGCCCCTTGGCTCTCTAGTTCACTACTCAGAGTAACTTACTGTTGTGGTTCACTGTCCACCAGCTTTTATTGCACAGGACTTGGTCTTGTTGGTTCTTGTGGGCTGAAGGAATATGAAGTGCTGAGTATATTCCCTTCTGTGTCTTGGCTTCCCAAGTTTCCATGGCCAGTTCAGTACTAGGGGAGTCTGACTGGGCTTACAGGCCTTGATTGGCAGTGACTGACAGGTGAAGTTTAAGGTTGACTTCGATGCAAATCCAATTTTCCCTCTTTATTAGTGCTTCTTGAGTACTGTCTTGCAACGGTGAAGCCGGTGTGATTTACTGAGGAATTTACACTTCAGTGGTGTGGCAAGAGCTATGGTAATGAGGGAAAGCCAGCTTAGGTGAGCAGCAGTGCTGCTGCTACCACTGTGACACCCTGGCAGCTGGCTCAGACACTGTGAGGGCCACACGCTGTTGGGGTTTGTCAGAAAGGCTCTGCTCTCTTCTCTCTGGGACTGCCACCTCTCAGTGAGTATCTGTGATGCTGATGTGCCACTGGTGGCTTTGTGTGCATTGTTTGACCTCATTGGGTGGAGTCTTGGGACTCCCATCATTTTACTGTGCAGTGTTGCTGGACTGGGATCATCCCTTACTACCAGAGGAAAAGAAACAGCAAAGTGAAATTTTCCTTTCCGCTTTCCCTTTTTCCTACTACCATAGTCTGACAGACAAGCTGACCTGCTTGGGGTTTTTGACCATGTTTTCTAGTATTTATAAAAAGATATAATAAATTTGGAGTAAAATTTCTGATTTCTTTAGACTTTTCTTCAAATTTGCTGCTTTTTGTTTTCAAGGGACTTGCTAAAATTGTTTTAACCAATGCATTTTCAAAACATAGATGTACTTTTTCCTGTGTTTATTAGCCAAAGATAGCCTTTACAGCCTGGAAGTGACCTCTGAAATATGTTTTTACAAAAGGTGTTTTAAAATCAGTTCTTTTCCTTTTGAGGAAAAATTCCCCAACCCTGTGCTTAGTGCACATTTTACCTTTGAGTGGTGTTCTGTTGTTTGTCACATGTAATGCTGAAGAGTAAGAAGTCAGCTCCTGCCATATGGCAGAGCTGCTCAGAGTGGGACAAGTAAAGACAATAAAGACCTCAGCTGTAGGTCTTGAGGCCTCAGACTGTCCTTGGTGTTGGCTGAACCTCTGAACTCAGTGCTGCACAGAACAGCAGTTCATGACAAAAATGGGGTATTCAATATGTAGTTCCTCTTAGCCCTCCAAGCACAGTGTAAAGCAGGGGGTTGGGAGGACTGGACTGGCAGGAATACTTTTTATGAATCTTTTTCCTTGAAACACAAGTAGTTTCAGTGACCTCAAAATGCTTGGTGGGAGCACAAGAGAGTCTCCAACCATATTATGAGAATTTCCTGAGTGGAAGTTAAGCTGCCTGATCTAAACCAGCAGGACAGAATGTGACCTTGTATGGTTAATAGGTCTATGTTCCAAGGGCAGAGTCAAACTCAAGTCTTTGCACAGAGTGATTCAGAAGGTGAACAAGGCAACCTACATACCTCCTCCATCCCTAGTGGACACTTCAGCCAGTGTGGAGGTACAGACCACTTCTGTTAGACCTCTTCCAGTCTGTGCCAGTGACTAGTAGCTGGCCCAAGATGAGGTTGGGCTATTTGTCTTGTGCAGGACCCTTGTGCAGAAGTCATGCTGGTGACCTCCCTAGGTGTGAGGTTGAGAGCTGGGCCTTTGATCTAGGACTGGCTACCTGTGGTGCTCATCTCCTGGTTTACTGAAGTCTTGTCTTTCTCATTGTTTTGAATTTTCCCTTAATCTACCCTTCAATGTGATGTCAAATACCTCTTTTAAAACCCAAACATACCACTTTAACCTACCTTCCAATCTGGTCCTCTAAAAGCTGTAGGTATTTGCTGTGTCTTCTGTATGTAAGTGCATGATTCTGCAAAACTCCCTTTGATGAAGGAACAAGGTTTCTTGAGGGCTTTGTGCACAGTAGATGCGTTGTCAGCAGCGACTACAGACATGGTAAGGAAAACTTGTATATGAAGATAAGCATTCTTCCTCAGATCCAGGCCTCTTGCAAGGCTTAAGCTTCCACTTGAGGAACAGTTACATGGCTTGTTTGGTTTGAGCATCCTCCATCTGCTCATGCAGGCAGATGGCTGATTTGTGAACTGATGACTTTTTGTTACCACTGCCTTTGGATAGTACAGCATAGAGGTTAATGTTTTCACAGAAGTCCAGAGCTGTGACTTTGGCCTTGATTAAATAAGCACTGTGGTCCTCACCCTAGCAATATCAGCAAAGACAAATCTCTGTGAATCTGCAGGTCTTCAAGCTCTGAAGTCATCTTTTGAGATCTGGATTTTGCACTGCTGGTGATTCACTTCCTTCTCAGTCTTCACAGTGTTCCATATCTCTCACCTAAATTTACCCTCCTCTTCTTCATGCTAGTCTAGCCTTGGCTTATGTTTAGAGAATTTCCTTGGAGATTGGTCCATCCTACCTTTTATTCAATACGGATTATTGTTTTCATGTCCAGTTGTATTAAAGTGTGTCAATGTTGTATTAGACATCAACCAACACATATTTTTGTCAAACACACTGGGCCACACTCCTATTGCTTATGGTAAAGCAAGGCAGGACTTTCCCTGAACACTTTCTGTCCTAAGCAATCTCCATGGCTGCAGTGGCAAGCAGTAGAGCCCAGATCCCAGGTTGTCTGGTCCAGTGCCCTGATTGTTGTCAACTTCTCTGTACCTCTCTTTTGGGGAGGTTTTTTTGCTCCCTAGCTGCTCTTAAGATACCATCAAACCTTCCCCACCTTCCCAAGGCCTCCTCAAGTCCTTTTTCCCAGGATGCTTGTACTGCATTTTCCTGTTCTTTATATGGCTTGGATCCATCTGTGTTCTTTCACTGGGAACATTCCAGCATGCTGCTCTCCTCCCTTTCTTGGTCTGAGGCTTCACAGCCTTTGTAACTCTTCATGAGCTTTGTGCAGCAGAGGTGAGTTGGAGTCTCAGCCTTTCCCCATCCCCACTTGTACTAAGGTTGCATCTTGGGCTGCCCACCAGGCTTGAATATCAACTGCATGTGGTCATTAGATTGTTTTGAGTTCAGTGCCTTAGGCAAGGTTATTTGGGCCATTAATGTGGTGACTTAGCCTAGCATTTCTGTCTAGCTGGCTCCTTTCCTGTTGCTGTTTTATCATCTTCATCCCACAGGTCTGTGTGGAATGGGTGCAGGACATGGTCCACAGAGGTGACTGAGAAGAGTTTTGGCCTAATGTTTGGCCTCTGGGGTGGTGCTGGTGAAGGCCACTTGAGTACCCTTCTCCACAAACATGTGCCAGGCAGTGTTGGCAGGCCCTCTTGTTTGGTTTCATTTGTTTGCTTTTTGTGGATTTTTTTTTCCAAAAGCCAGCAGTAACAGCAGCAGCTGTACGGGAATGGCACAGCCGCTCTATTCCTGGCCAAGAACCCTGTGAAATTAATCCACATCTCGCTGAAATCCTACCCCGCTTTCGGGTCACTGCCTCGTTCCGGCACTGCGGAAGGCAGGGATCCCGCGATGATTTATTACCAGCCCCAACGCACATATTATTATGAAATGAGTTTATTACACTCTAAATCTCCTGTTAATGTGCTACTGTTTTAATCCCTTTATCCAATTTTCAGTCTCTCAGGCTTGGCTGCTGTTCACTTGCACAAAACTCTCCATTCTGAAGGTTTTATTGTACGATATCCATATCCATTTATCCTGCTTTAAGGCTGCAGTGCTGAAGCTCTGGTGAGGAGGGGGAGCATGAGAAAGGAATGGGAGAAGCAGAAGGGGATGGGCCAGAGTCTGTGTGTGGAGAGAGGAAGAGAACAGTCTGGCTTAGCCTGTGAGGGCATAAAAAAGGGTTGAAGTGGATAGAAGAAGATAATGGAGGGGAAGAAGAGAACCGATTTTAAGGGAGGAAGCAAGGATAGCTACTAAGTCAAGGAGTGGTGAAACAAATTGAAGGTACTTTGGTAAATCATATAAGTGGATAAGAGAAGAAGGGGCCTTCTCTGCTTTGAGAGCACCATGAATCAAACAGCTCTAGAAGTGGAGAAGAGAGGGCAGAAACACAGCAAAGACAGAAAATCAAGGGGAACTGCAAAAGTAAGAGTGTGTGGAGGCATGGGAGAGGAGGAGCATGAGTCTGAGTGGGAGGGTGGGAGGGAGGAGACCTGGGGGAAGGAATATGCTCTGGGATGCACAACAAAATGGTTTGAGCAACACAGCAGTGAGAGGAAATCATGTTCCTGATTTCTACATCAGCCAGGAACCCGTCCCAACATGGACAGAAGGAAATGCTTCATGGGTCTTTCTGTGGGTCAGATCTGTGTTGCCATGGAGATGTGCTCCACAAAGATCAAAGATCAACATTTCCCTCCTATGCCAATGTACTCAACCATACTTTTCACCCTGGACCCTCTATCGTGGTGACTGTCCCAGCTAACTGTCTGGAGATGGCCTGCTGAAGGGATGAGGTGATTCTTGACATTTCAGACCACTGGTTGGGAGGAATTTGATCTGCAGTGATGTTGATGTGACAGATGACGAGTGTTGGGTACTTCCAGTCAGTGCATAGACCAGAGACATGGCTGTGGTACACTGAAAATGAGTCATTGGGTCCCAGAACATTCCTAGAAATAGCACTCCACTCTACTGGGGCAAGAAGTGTAGTAGCTGCTATTTTCCTTTACTCTAAGCTAAGATCTGACCTAGAGCCACACCCAGTACCTAGCAGAAACCAGTACACAGACCTGTGCTTGTCCAGCCCTGCTGTTGACTCCAGCTACACCTGCACCAGAATACAGAAGTTGCCTGAGCTATAAAGCAGCATTGCATCCCCCAGCTGCTGGTGGGAAACTTCAGAGCTGTCAGCATGTGGTTGCCTGTAGAAATGAGGCAGGATGGTTGGGTCCCATGCCCAGATCTGCTGTTGCTTGCTGTAGCACCCAAGGTACTTCCAGTGCCTCTATGTGACCTGCTACAGGATGAGCACAATCATCCTGACCTATCTTGTCCTTTTATAGGTAGAAAGGAATAGGTTGATGCACATGGGCTGGTTCTTTGTAGCTGCCAACTGTGGCTTGCAGGAACCTGTGAGGAGATTTTTTTTGTATATAACTCCCTAGGTTGCATTAAAAAATCACAACCATGGAGCATGGTGATAAATGTCTGAACCAGAATGTTCCTCTGCTGTTTTATGCCCTATTGTACAGATCTATGACATACTACACACTGTCCAGTAGACACTTGTGCAAAATTCTGTGTTATGTTTAGCACAGAAGAGTACATGGTAGAGCACAAGGTCATTAAGCTTGTTTTTGATGAAATGCTAATCTTTATGGCTTTTCCCCAATATACTTCATGGTACTTTTAAGACAAAATAAGAACAAAATTATGCACAAAATTTGAAAATTAAGATATAGGACAAGGGAACCCAGCTAAATAAAACTCGCCAAAACTTCTTTGGGAGGAGTGGAAAAATCCCCAAACTTTAACCCAGAATAGAGAAGCAATGAGATTTGCTTAAAATAGCACAAGCTCTTGTGATGGAACTGCTGAGTAGCTAATGTCCTTGGCTTTTTTAGCTAGCCAGTTATTTAAAATAGCTCCTGCCCATAGTGTTTGCTTTATGGTGTTCTTCTTCTTCCTTCCACTTACTCTCTTTCATTTTCTCCAGAGAGATATTTTATCAGATCTCACCACTGAGAGTAGGAGAGACAGATTAAATGAGATGGTTAGGAGGGTAATGTTTTTCAGCCAATGAGAGAGATTCAAAAGCTGAAGAGGCTTCTTGTAGTTCAACTCATGCTGGAGAGCTGCTCTTGTTGCACTTCTGATGTGCAAACAGGATTAGTCAAGGGAAGGGAGTGGAAAGTAAGAGTTGGAGCAGAAGGTCTGATTCCAGCTCTGCTTCCAGTCTCACCACCTTGAGCAAGACAAAAACCTGTTCTTATGCCTCAGTTTGCCTTCTCTACAAGGTGATAATGATGTGGTGGAGAGTACTCAGTGGGTCAGTCTGAAGGACCTGGAGAGGTTGAGGTCCGCTAACAGCAAATGTTCATTTGGATCTTGTTGCCAATATGGGCTTTAGGTCTTTAATAGGCAGCAAAAGCCTCCCTCTGACCTTGATGAGGATTTCTGCTGGGTCTTGCTCTGTTTCACGGGGGACTGGTGAGCTGCACAGGGGAAGAACTAGAGAAAGCCATCAGCAGGAACCACTGCCTTGGTATTCACCCAGCGCACACGCTCAGGGATCCTGCCAGGTTAGGACTTCACCAGGCCACCAATTCTGCTTTCATTGTGACACCCCGCTGGCTTCATGGTGGCACTTCCTGAGCTCTGCCACTGAGCTCAGCAGATAGCTCTACCTTGCCTTCCTTGCCTTCTTCTTCCTCACCCCTCCTGCTCCTTCCTCCACCCTTCGCCCTGCCTGGCTGGCTGCCCTGCTCCTCTGCCTGCTTGCCGCATTTTCCCTCTCCGCCCATGGCCCACTCCTCCTTTTCTCCCCCTCTTCCTGTGACTCCAGCTCCTGCTTCCTTTTTGTCTCACACGCTCCCCTTCTCCCACATCCTCATAGCCTCCCCCCACACTCCTGCACTCTCCCTCTCATGTCGAGGACTTGCCTCTACTCTCTGACACAGAAGCCTGTATCACTTCCAAGGCTCCTGCTGTCAGCTGGGGAATAGATAAAGATAAATGATATTATGTTAAATTCCACTTAATGACAAATTTTTAATTTTCTGAACATGGTCATTTTCTGGCTAGTGAATCAAGTGTAGGGAGCTAATTACATGAAGATCTGAACAAAAATAACTCCTAATTTTCAAGGATAATGGAAGAGAAATGTTGGAGATTAATGGCACTATTTATCTTTTTTAAATTTCTATCTTTCTCTGTGATAGCACTGCTCCCCAAGGAAAATATTCATAAAATGAAATTGAAGTCGTAACTTAATAGGTTATTAAAATTTTTGAGTGCATATCACTTTCCTTCCGCCGCACTGTAAATTTAAATTGAAGTTTGCGGCTCCTCGAGTCACCAGCGGAGTTTTTTTTATGATGGCACAATAGAGGGAAACATGCATCTTTGTCAGGAGGTATTTGCTATTCTAATTTTATGGCAGGCCGGATTATCAGAAAGGAATGTCAGAGCACGGGGAAGCTGACAACACTACAGCCTTCAGCCATGTGTTTCCATTAACGCCCAAAGCCGTCCAGGGGTTTCTCTGGACTGTTATTTTCCATTTCAGTCTTTTATCTTGATTTAAAGTGAGGGCGCCGAAAATTCAGCTCCTGTCATTTTTCTCACTCTCTCTCTTTTTCTCACTTTCTCCCTTCCCACTCCTTTTTTTTCTTTTTTTCTTTCTCTGTCTCTGCTCACAGCCTCTGTTCCACATTTTTTCTTTTTTTTTTTTAAATCCTCCCCACACAGTTTCTGGTGGGAGATCATCTCTCTATGTCCCCATCCCTCCCTCATGGGCCTGTGGTCCTGGTGTAAAGCTCCAGGGAGTGATGGCTGGGGATGGGGGCAGGGAGGGTAATTTTCCTTGATGCTCTAGGAAAGAAGCTGCCTTAAGGCTCTGTCCAGGAGTGTGGCACCCAGGGCTTCCTGGGCAGTGCACTGTGCCATAGTTTTACTTGAGTATAAATTTGATGCCCATTTTAGCTGTGTCAGGTGTCAGTGCCAGGGATAAGGTGCTTGGAGGCATCAGATCCTGCTTCCTCAGTGGGAGACAGCTGGAGCAATGGGCACGGGCAGCACACGAGGGAATATTCAGTCCTTCTTCTCTTGACCAGCCCCTTGGGTAGCCTAAGCCACCTCGCCTCACTTCACCTGCCTTTCACTGCCTCTTACACTGTGGGGCAGAGTGTTCTCCTACTGGTGTTCTGCTGGAGTTTCCCAGACACTGCTCAAGTCCACTGCAGGTCAAGGCACTCTTCAGCAGGGTTTCAGTACACCAAGTATGGGGCTGATCAAGCTGGGCAGCTCTGTTGGTACATGATGTTTCCTTGGAAGTCTCCCTCATCAGTGTGTGGCAGACTGGACCTGTTCCTCTTTGGCCTTATCTCTTCTCTTTTACCAGCAGAACATCTTCACATCTGAGGCTCTGAAGGTTTTAAACCACAGACAGCACAAAGCCAAAAATCCGCTTAAATGAAGGTTTATCTCTCTCTGAATCACCAGACTGGTACAATTCCTCTTAACTGAAGTATCTGAGCCTGAGCTTGGTCTGCAGGGATTCACTTTGGGCTTGTTCTGACTGGGAAGGGGACAAGATGTTTCCACTGTCCCTGGCCTTGGCACAGACAGGATTTTTCATGCTCTTCGTGCAGGTGGAAAGTTTGGGTTGATTTTTTGATGGGAGGTTTTGTTCCGCATGTCTAGAGCCAAAGCCAGTAAATCACATAGTAAAACCCCACTGGCTTTGGTGTAATGTTCTTTTTAATTTTTTTGCCTTCTGAGGTTTTCGAATCTGTTAGGTTTTCTTCCCCTAAAGAACAGCTAAACCTCTACCCTCCCACATCTTCCCCTTCAAATTCATATCCCCTAACATGTTATGACTCCAGATGCTGAAGTTTGAAGAGAAGCAGGAAGTACCAAAAGGTCCAGAAGAAAGCTAGGAAAGTGGGCATCTGCAGACAGCAACCCAGCTTTTTGCCAGGTCTGAAGGGACTATGACAGCAGTGTTACCTGGGTCTCATGGCTGTGTGTACCTGTGCCTGGGAGACAGGGTGTTGTGGTGGCCAGGGCTGCCAAGGAATGGAAACTGCCAGCACCTCTGGTCATGACTGCCCATGCAAACTGCAGGGCACGCACATCAGCTCTGTTTGCTTCCTCAGATGTAGTCATGCAGCCATAATCTCCTTAAGCTGCTGCCTTGAGGGCAACTGGATATGTAGCAGGCCCTCCTGGAAAATGGAGGCACAATCCCAGTGTCTGATTCATAGATGCCACCATCATTGCTGATGCTCAGCTTGCATGGGATATGTGTTGCTTCTCCCATCTGTTCCATTCCATTCACCCAGTCCATGCTTTCTTTACCAGATCAAATGTCTACCCACATCTCTCCTCTGTCTGCATTCCTCCTCTGAAGTGAAACATTTGATGGCTTCACTGTTCTAGAAAATGAGTAAGTTTTTTGTAGAGTCCCAGTGAGGAAAGTCCTGCAGAAGAATGAGGGATGTTCTGGAGTTCTGCCAAGAAGTAGAAAGCTGGAGGCTTGGCACAGCTGGCAGGAGGGCACATGCTTCCTTCCTGCCCTGTGAAACTCCAGGTCCTGACACTGCTCCATGCTGCATGGAATACTCTGTTAGCTCAAGGCAAGAAAAAAAGCTTTGGGGCTCAGGCATTTTCTTGTCAGCTCAACTTTGCACCCAAGAGAGCTTTTGTGTTGTGAATGCACAAGGAGTGCACCAGCCCTGCTCTTCTGTGCATCTCTGGGCTGGAGAGGCTGGACTATCCTGTTTCCATGCACTGCTACATTGTGCTCTCCCTGCTCAGCATTAGAAATGAGTTTTCATGAGGAGCTCTGGAGTGCATTCCCACAGATTCTGACTTCTATCAGAAGCAGGGAATAGGGGAGGTTCTAGTAGGGCCTACCTTGCCCTATGACACAATGTGCTTGGTTTATGCCTTCCACCAGAGGTCTCAGGTTTGTCTTGGAGGTGAGTGGTGCTTTGCAGTTTAGAGAGGGGATAATGTGCAGACCCTTCTGGAGTGAATGTCTGTGGCACTCGTGAATAGTTTGCATTTGATGAGTTTCTTCTGTTCCCCCATTCCTCAGCTGGTGACATGTGTCACAGTGTACCAAGGAAGACAGGCAGCCTGGTGCTTAGGGGACCCCGCTTCACCTGTCTCTACTTCTCAGGCACATCTCTGAGAGGTTTTGTTAATGGCTGCCAGGCTTCTCCCCCACTTCAGTTTCCTTGCCTGTGTGATGAGGATAAAGGGTTCTTTCCAGAGGCACCTGAGACTTTTACCTCTTGTTCTCTGTGTGACATTCAGAGTCTTGTGGACCGTGGCAGAGACTTGCTAACCCAAAGTTAGACCTTCTGCATATCAGTGTGTCCTCCTTTCCCTCACCCCCACCTTCTCCAGCAATGAAGCGGCTTTGGAAAATAAGGGTCCTTAAGGGATGAGGAACAAAATAAATGGGTTTGCATTTTTTCAGCTTCTCTTATTTTCTTTGCCCATAAGGATTCTGAGTAATAAATGAAACACGACTGCTATCTGTATGACTGATCTATTTGTATAATTCTGTCTATGGACTCAGACCCCAGAAGACACATCCAAAGAGGGAGGGTGTAGGTGGGAGGGAAGCTATTTATCGCTGATAGAAACTTCTGTGCTGGCGCTGATGACAGCTCTTGCCCAGCATGTGGGGAAGGGCAGGACTTGACTGCTGAAGATGCAAAACCTCCTTGGGAACAGTGTGGCAACAGAATGGAAGTGGGACATAGGAGAGAGTGGTTTTGGACCCTGAGAAAGCACCAGTGACTCAGATGCTGTGCTAGGCTGGCACAGGAAGATGCTGATGGACACGGTGTGTGAGGCCAGGAGGTCCATGCTGATGTAAATCAAGATGCTCCATTGTGCCTGCAGCGTAAATCAGCAATGTGCCCTTTGTCATCACTGGGCCAGCCAGTCTTGCCTAGGCAGGCACTGGTGGCTTTCTGAGCTGCCTTCTTACAGCTTTTCCTCTCACTGCCTTCCTCCCATCACATCTTGTACTTGATTTGATCTTATTAAATTGATACATAGATGTGATCTGGCTGGGCCATAGTAAAGCAGCCCCGACCCTGGGAGGGAGAGGAACATCCTACCTCCCTTTGCCAGACAACGAGGCCAGTCAGCCCTGGGTAATTGAGCTTTAATAGACTCTGAGAGGGGTGTAGCTCTCCAGGGAGCAGCCTCAGCTGGCAGCCCAGGGGGGACGGTGCCTATTGAAAAAGGCTTTTGCGACAGCGGGGAATGGTCTCAGCTCCGTGCCGACAGACGAGGCAGAAAAATTATCAACAGGAAACACTGAACTCAGCCAGCACTCCTGCGTGAGCGAGCAAGCTGGAAAGCTTGCACGTGGATGTCTCAGGTCTCTGAATAAGAATCTACACTGGCATTATTTGATGCTTGATTTCTGTGGCCCTCTCCTCTCTGTTTCATGTGCACTTTCCATGTGGTCTGTTCACTTGTGTCTGCTTTTCTTTGTCCCCTGGGAAACTTTAGCATTTTTTTTTTTTGTCCACTATAAAGATATTTATTGAGGTCCTTCAATCGAAAGTGAGAAAGTAAATTATCCCTGAAGACTGAACTTTGTGCCACGGGACTGTTTCCCTGATGGGCAGATAAGAGATTCTCCTGCTGGAGATGTGAAGGAGATGGACAAGCCAGACTCCAGCACTGCTGACTCTCCCAGTTGAACTCACTATTTGAGTAAAAGAAGAATGCACAGGATCTTTGTTTTTTGTGTTTGAAAGAAAAACAGCCTGCAAAGTTTCAAATGAATGAAAGCCCAAACCAGAGGCACCTGGCTGTTACTCCTGCTTTCTGGTGGAGCTGGAGACAAAGCACTGAAGATGGGCTGAGCACAGAACACAGCAATCCTGCCTCTGGGTCCTTTGCACCAGCAGAGAGTGACATCATCGCGTGAATGTTGTCCCTCCTCTCTGCAGGCTCTTTCATTAGAAGGATAACATTGCTTCATTGAAGTGTTGGTAAGGTCCAGGGAAGAAACAGATCTATCTTACCACTAAGATTGTTTGTCTCTTAAGTTTATGAATTATTCTCAGACGATTTAGCAAGGTGCTTTCCAGATGTGACTTCTGCTCATTGGACATGGCTGTTGTTATCAGGTTTCAAGTGATGTTCCATGCACTAAGAGCACTTTCTCTGGTGTTTTGTGACTTAGCCCACATGTTCCATGAACAGCACCCCCTGTACCATAGCCTGTATCACTGTGCTCCTAAGCCTGATTTGTGGGAATGCCTTCATGGATATTCTGCAGAAGTGTTTTTGTTGGCTAAGAAGTCACACACACTTTCTAGCTCATCTAATTTGTGTTTTTCACCTGAAAGCATGTCCACTTCTGAGTAAATTCCACAACCATCATGAGCAAGCCTGAGTGAAGATTGAAAAAGGGGGAAGATGTGTGAATATTTGAACAGCACTGAGATGAATGTGTGTATGTGGATTATTTAGGCTGGGACATACTGGCAATGGATGAAATAAATACATAAGTTAAGAATACTTAGCATATACTCTCTTCAGCCCTTTAAACATCTCCATATAGATGGAAATTGTATCTAGGCAGGAAACATTTTTTTTTTCAATGAGAATTTGTAAACTGCAGTTACTTCTGCTTCAAAATGGGATAAGAACTAAAAAAATGCAATGCTTTCACAGAGGAATAATTTGATTCTCATCCTGATCCTATCTCCCTTTTCCTATACCCTAGTCTCAGAATTTTGTGCTGGATAGAATGAAATATTTTGTTCCCAGTGCAACTTTTTACCATTTGAAAGTCACTTTTAAACCTAAATGGTCTAGAACTTAAAAACGAAAGTAATTTTCAATCATAAAACAAATGTTTTTGTTTAGAAAATGTTAGAGCTGGATGCTGCCATGATTCCACAGCTTTTTTTTTGTCATCTCCCCTGAAATTGGTTTGCAGAGAGAGAATTGTTAAAAATTGACCCCTCCCTTTTGTTTTAATGAACTTATACTTTGAGCAGCAAGAGGTGTTCATGGAAAATCTCAACACAGTGATAGGGGGGAAAATTGTGTTACATAGTGTCAGCAGTTCTGAAGATTTTTTCCCCCCAACATGTCCTGATGAATTGTGAGCTTTAAGCTCAGGGGAAAAAAATTCAACTCTCTCTAAACCTTTTATGAAACTAGAGTGCAGTAGAGTGAGTTGTCTGAAGGTGTGTGAGTCCTTCTGTACATGGCCCTACCCTTCTAGAAGACGTCATAAATTTTTTTAAACCGATCTCATGATTTTGGAATGAGGGGATGGTCTGATTCATCATTTTTAAGTGCTTAGTTTTAACAATACTGCATTATTCCCAGATAGCAGATGGGAAAATGGAGAAATGTGGTGAATTGCCAGCAGCGGAGCCAGAAATAGAACCCAGATGTCCCGGTCTTGTGTCGAAGCTCCCTGGTCTCTCCAGGAGGGCAATGAGGAGGCTGCAGTGCCGGGGGATCTTCCAGTAAAAAGCCGAGCCCTGATGGGCAGGATGCATCACCTCAGCTCAGTGATGGGGTGTGAAGCACTGGGACTTTGTCCGTCTGTCTGCCGGCAGAGCAGCGCGGGGGTCCGTGCCCGGGTGTGCCGTGCCGGGTGTGCCGGGCCGGGTGTGCCGAGCCCGGTGTGCCGTGCCCAGGTGTGCTGTGCCGGGTGTGGCGAGCCCGGTGTGCCGAGCCCAGGTGTGC
>VZRX01000289.1:231823-248028 GCA_013398075.1 Notiomystis cincta | reverse complement strand
GGTGTGCCGAGCTCGGCTGTGCTGTGCCGGGTGTGCCGAGCCCGGTGTGCCGAGCCCAGGTGTGCTGTGCCGGGTGTGCTGTGCCGGGTGTGCCGTGCCCGGTGTGCCGAGCCCAGGTGTGCTGTGCCGGGTGTGCCGAGCTCGGCTGTGCTCGCACGGAGCGGGCAGGTCAGCTCGCGTGTGTCTTTTCCAGCTCGCTGCGTGCACGGCACAGGTCAGCTCGCCTGTGGTTTACCGTGGCTGTGGGAAGCTGCCGGCTCCTGTGTTTAGCTGCCTTCAGGCCTAGCTAAGCCGAGGCAGTGTCTGGCTCCCCAGCCACAATCTCTCGTTAGAAAGAAATTAAAAGCCACTCAATTTTGGCTAATATCCCTCTGTAGGCCTTTAACTCCACCTGTGACTAACCCATTCATAATAGCTCTGTTTTAGTGGCTTGGGTTGATGTATCCTCGATTAATTTGGGAGGAGAGCGGCAGGGCCATATCTCTTTGTCTCCCCCTCTCTTAATCCCTGTCCTACAGTCTGTCTTCTCCCACTATTTCATCTCTGCTGTCCCTTCTCCATTCATTCACCCTCTTCTCGCCCCCTGACTGCTTTTTTCCCCCCCCTCACTTTTTGGTGTTTACTTCCCCAACTCCTGTTTGTCTGCCTTCTCCTTTTGTTCTCCTCACGTCCTTTAACTTTGTTCTTTCCTTCTCCTTTATTTTCTTGGCCAGTATTGGTTCCTTTTCAACTTTCCTTTCCTTTCTCATCCTTTTTTTCCCCCTCATTTGGACTCCTTTTTCTCCCCGCCACCACCTCTCCCCTCTCCTCAGCTCTCCTCGTGTCCTCTTCCTCCTTCCCCAGGTTTCAGATGCTCATGCAATCTCTCTCCCTCTTTGTTTCAGTCACCCCCACCCCGCTCCCCACTCTCGATTATTATTAATGATAAAGGCTAAAACATCACATCAGTAATTTCTGAGTGAGTTTTGCAATGAAGCTGGGGCCTTATCAGCCCCTCCCGAGTGCCACAAATTTTACTTTTGCAATTTCACGCCTTTGGTTATTATCACGCTGCTTCGTCCCTGCTCTGCCTCGCGCTTTCCCTCCCCCCCTCCTCTGGAGAGAGTACTTAAACTTGTTTTCATTCCCTTATTCTTTATTTTTTTAATGTCCACTCTCTCTGGAGCCAGTAATGTTCTTCCTCTTTTTTCCTCTCCCATTTTCTGTTAATTCTGTGCCATCTGCCTTAGCATCTGTTAAAAATAAAATTTCCCTCACAATGAGAAGCCCTCCCTGCCTTGCCTCCATCCCCTCCCCCACAGTCTCAGCCCCCCTACTTTTCCTACCATGGTTGTCGGAGGCTGCTGCTCTCCCTCTTGGGGTACCTCTTCATCCCTCTTCCCATCTTCCCTCCTGCCTCTCTGGGTTGGCTCAGCAGCATCTGCTGGCAATGGGGTGGAAGTGGGAGGAGAAGGGAAGAAGAAGAAGAAGGTTCTGGGTGTAACTGAATTACTGTCACCCCCTACATGCATGTGTGTGTTTGTATGCATGGGTCTCTCACCTATGAGTGTTTCCTTGAGCCTGGGTAGGTGTGATTAGCACTGATGTGGTGAATCAGCACTGGGACAAATCATCTCTCTGGGACTGATGAGTGGGGCTACCCTGAGAATAGGAGAGGGTCTGGCTGCTGTGTAATGCACCAACTCTCCACCATCCATGCTCATCAAGTGAAGGCTGTTTTGACCTGAGCTGTGATCAGGTGTGGATTTGGCTACTGTAGAGTAAAGCTTCTACCAACCTGGTTGACATGAGCATGAAGAAGCTTTCCTGATCCAGAAAGAATATTTTGTTGATTTTTTTTTTCAGAGTGATAAGCTTTTACAGCCAAACTTACATTAAGAAAAGGGCCAGACCTCTGTGATTTCCCATTTTCATCAGGGTCTTCACTGTAGGTCTGATACACATGTGAAACCTCCCTCTGTGCCTTGGAAGGACTTTGGTTGCTACTTCTTCTCTTAAAGTTTAAGGGAGTAAGGAGATAGAGACTCTGGTTCCCATTAAAAGTTTCTTTTGTGATTTCATGTTGGATGGCTTGGTTCCCTCAGCAGGAGTCTGGATCTGTCATGGATTCTGTTGCACTA
Source organism: Notiomystis cincta (assembly GCA_013398075.1). Lineage (NCBI taxonomy): Eukaryota > Metazoa > Chordata > Aves > Passeriformes > Notiomystidae > Notiomystis > Notiomystis cincta. Next base: position 245,908 of record VZRX01000289.1, on the reverse strand, counting down.
GTGTGCCAGGTTTTGGGAACTACCTGGCTCAGTTGTCCTGATCCAAGTCAGACTAGAGTTTGAGCAGGGATCCAGCTCTTCCATTCTACTCACCCTGACCCTGTGGTAACTTGAGGCATGTCCCAGTTTCAGGATCAGGCCCTTCCTCTGGTTGGTTGTGGTATTTAGAGGTTGTTAGGAGCACAGTGTTTTGGGAGATTCTGTTACACACAGCATCAGTGTTTGCAAAGCTGCTGACAACAAACTCCTGCTCACATGCTCCTTCCTGAGGCTTTCGCTCCTCAAGGGCCTTCAGCTTCTCTTCCTGTGATACAGATGGACCTTTTAAAACAACTTGGTTTAGCCTCCCTTGTGCTAACCCTGCCATGTGCTCATGATCTCTAAGGCAGCGCCCCGAGACTTTCTTGTTTGTGCCTGCCAGGAAAACCGTGCCTTCATGTTGCTGTGCATGCCTTCATGTGACTGTATGTTTGGGTTAAGGACCCAGAGGTTGAGGGTATGTCTATGAGCCACCAGGTGTATCTGTGTGTCCAGCTGTAGATGCCTTCAGCCATGAACTGTTGCCTTTCAGCCATGGATATGTGTTCATTTGTCTCTGGAGCCGTGAGTGGCCGGTGGGTGCCTCTGTGCTGAGCAGGGGGGTTTGCTCTGTGCCCTGTGCCTGCCTCTCACAGGTGTGCCAGTGGGAGTGTCTGTGAGCTCCCTTGGCAGGTGTCTGTGGGTGCTGGGCAGGGACAAGGAGCGTGCAGGGCCCTTCTCCTCTGTCACACAGGCCTGCTCTGAGCCAGAGGTGTGAGCCAGGAGAGGGTGTGCAGAGAAGACCCCAGCGAGTTTACAGGGAGCAAATCCCACCGTGTGTCTCCCTGCAGCGCCTCCATTAACAGCCCCACCGAAGGGGCTCAGAAGCAGCGTGGTTCTGCTCCAGCACAATAACCTCTGCAGCTTTGATAACAACAAGCCCCCTTAAACCCTCTTCCTCCCCCCAGCTCCCCTTTTCTCTCCCCTGCTCCCTTTGAGCCCTGCCGACAATAGGCAGGCCTGCTGCAGAGCTGCCCACAGCCCAGGCAGGCACACAAAGCCGCCGAGAGCTTACAGGAATTCTTTGGCAGGCTGCTGGTTGCTGCGGAGAAGAAGAAGGGCCCTTCATACTCGGAAGCTGTCTCATTGCCCCTGGCCCTATTCTCTTCCCGTGTTTGATAGACACTGAGCCACGGTAATCTCTCTCTGCCCCGAGGGGAACAACAGCTTTTGTGAAACAGATTTTTACAAACTGTTTTGACCCCACATCCCCGGTGCCCCCCCTTGCCTCCCCCCTTCCCTTCCCTCCAGTTCACTGGCTGTATCAGTGTCACATAATTAAATCAGCTTTCCTGTTTGCCTCTGCTTCCTGCTAATTGTTTGCTCACAGCTAGGATTAGCGAGTCAGGGTTATTTTTCACATATCCTCACACAGGTTTTCCTGCTGCAGGAGCCCACTTCATGGTTCTTGGCCTCCCTACCAGCCTGCTCCTAGTGGACTATGGACAAACAGCTCTGTGGGCCTTGGAGGTGCAGGGAGATTGCTGGGCTTCCCAAGAGAGTCCTGGCAGTTATGCATGCTGAAAAGGAGAGAGAATCTATGTCAATATTTCTTTCACTCTCTCTTGCAAAACCCGCTGAAGGAGCTGGAGAGTGGGGATGAGTCCACTGGGCACTTGGTGAGCCTAACACCCATTCTCAGAGGCTGGTCAAATGAGGGGCTCCTCAAACGGAGGCTCTTGATAATCCCTTTGGGAACTGCTGAGCCACACCATTTTAATGGTATTAGAATGAGGGTAAGCCTAAAGCAAATACTTGGAGTCACTATTGCAAGTGCATCACAATATAAGAAGTTATCTCCCATTAGCTAAACCTACATAGCTGCTCGGAGCTCCACTTGCAGCCTGCCTCAGCTAGGAGGCAAGAGGAACCAGCTCACCCCACCTTTACAGTCTTTGCAATTCACAGGAGCTAGAAGTGAGCTGCAGAGCTGAGCTAACGTGTTGCAAATGGTTAAGGCATGCTTACAACATCTTTATGAGCCAGTCTTACATCTACAAGCCTGATCAAAATAAAATATCTTGCATTGGAAGGAGGCAAATAATTATTTGATTCAACTAATTAGCACAGTAAAAATCTTTTTGCATTAAGCACTTGGAAAAACTCGCTGATTTTCAGGAGGAGGAAGCAGAAAATGTAAAACATCATATACCTTGCTCTGTCCTGCAGACTTATTGCTGGTGTGGCCTTGGTCTTTCAGGAGTCCATGTGATTTAATATTTTTTTAGGTCTGTTGGAAGAAATTTATACTGAAATCCCTCAAATGCTGAGGAAAAGTTTACATGAAGGTGATGACGAGATTCTGGTTTTCACCCACTTTTTCTTTCCGGGTTAACAGCTTCTTTCCTAGTGCTACCAATTAGTCTTTCACTCCCTGATGATGCAAGATCTAAAGTTGCTTCAAATATAAATTTAACTGCTATTTTCTTTTCACTGTATGCTAAACCCAAACATTTTAGGCTGTATGTTTAAGGTCTCTTAGCTAATGCATAGAGTGGTTTTGAAGATACAAATTTTGTTTCCTTGTAAATTCAGAGATTAGTAACTGTAATAAGAACTAAAATAAATATTGTGTCCTCAAAAAAAAAAAACAAAAAGCAACTCTCTAAGTTCTTCACACTGCAGACTTTATCTGCAAAGAAAACCCTTCTATTTGATATAGACCTTTTGATTTTTCACTGCAGCTGCTTTCTGACTCCAGACTGCCTGAATGACTAATCCTGGGCACTTGGTATTCTCCAGCCACTCTGAATGCAAGCACTCAACTTTTCCTTTTTCCCACATTTTCTGTTGGGAGATTCCCTCCCTGCTCTCAATATTCTTATGTCCCTCTCAGTTCAGTAGGGATCTGGTAGTTTCCATGTGGGAAAATGGATTTAGTAGGAAGGACTTGAACAGGAAGATGGCTCATACACTGAGCCCTGTGTGATAAGGACAGATACCTTTTGTACCAGGCTCTCAACACTGCCCTACACTGAAAGTTTACCACTTGGATGTAGTTTGTGCAGGTAGAGCTGAAACTTTGCTTTCTCCCTGTATGCAGCAAAGGGTGTGTGCTGCCCCTGGCCCCCTGGAAAGAATGTTGGGACTCAGGTTCAAAACTGGCTTTTCAGTCTTTCCTTTCCCTAGCCACAGGATCCCACTCTCCTCCAGCAAGATCTGGAAATGTGGACCTGTGTGCATCAGCCACCAAGAAACTCTGTTGCAGTGCTAGAGCCAAAAGCTGACCGTGTTTCCTGTTGGCAAGCTGGCCAGGGCCTGGTGTGTGGCAAAGCTCTGCTATTCTACTTGTTTAGATTCTGCCATCCAACTTTCCTGCTAGTACAGCATTGGATGGCACCCCAAGTAAATGAATCTGCTTTGTGTGGTTGCTAATTAGTTGACTAATTATTAGGCTGACTGATGGCTTAGTTGATGATTCAGTGGTTGCTGGTAGCTTCATCATATAGATAAAAGCATCCTTCATGTGTTTCCAAGGGAATGTAGCAGATAGAAGGCTGGAAAACAGAAGTTTTTCTACCTGTTCCTTTGACCCAGGTGGGTTTTGCAGTCTGGGACAAAGATCTTTGCCTCAGTTTCCCTATCAGTAAGTTGGAAGTAAACATTCATAGCTCATTGGGGTGTTATGGACATTAATTAGTTCCCGATTGTTAAGGGTTATTTGAAAATGTAAAATGCAATTATCTGATTGCCAGAGTAACGGGCTGGTTTTCTGGTTGGCAGGATGGCTAGAAAATTGGTGAGTTACTTAACTAGCTTGGTTAATGACCTGGTGCCATTTACAATGGGAACAAAATAATACTAGGACATTTCCTTTCAGCAGTGTGGAGCTTTGTGGTTTGTTTGGGGTTTGTTTGGGGTTTTTTTCCCCCTTCTTTTTTTTTTTTTTTATCTCTCTCTCTAAGATAATAAATGGTAGGGACACTTTTATTCAGTGTAATAATTCTAGATCCAAAATTGTTGCAAGGTTAAACTATAATTTAGAATTCTGTTGTGGAATTGGTCATCATTCAGATTTCAGTGTCTCCTTGGAACAGATTTCAGCCCACGCGAAATAAGCCCGAATAAATCTAGAGGATTTTTTACCCCGTGAGAACCTGCCCGGCAGACAGTTTGGGATGGAAGAAGAGCCCGGCGCCTTCCCCTCTCCGCTCTCCGCGGAGGGCGCGGGCGCGCCCGGCTGCCGGGCCGGGTGGCGGGGCCGCTCTCCGCGGTGCTGAAGGAGCGCCCGGTCTGCAGCTGCAGCGCGGGCACGGGATGAGGGCAGAGGAGCCCTGTCGGCTCTCCGGCGGTCCGTAACATCACAGCCTAAGGGTCTGGAGAGACCCGCTGGCTGCAAACAGGCCACTGATGTTCGGGCAAAATCAGATTAGAATTCACGAGATCGTTGGGATGAACTGGCCCCAAAGTGGAGTTCTCACCCATCCCAGCTTTTTTGTGAGAAGTAGTTCCAGGACTTTCTCATCAGCTCCCCAAGCCATTGCTTCTTCAATTAATACAAGTCTCTTGAGCTACAATGGAGACTGCAAGTACCAGCTGTTGGTAGGATCTGCCCAGTCTTCTCATTATCAACCCCTATTTTCTCTTCCTTCTGATGTTGTCAACCATTAACCCTAAGGTCTCAGATCCTGCAGGCTAGCTGTTTGCTTAGTTGAAGTTTTAAATTTGTTAACTAATTTATATCTTCTGGGAAAATATAGTCTTTTAACAATTTCATATTATATGTTCCTCTGAGCAGAGCTAGCATGCCATACTCTGAATCACAGTGCTGGGATTTTATGAGGGCTGAGCTTTACTTAGGAAATCTTTAGCCTAGATCTTTGCTCCCAAGGAGAGACCACAGTTATGTAAGCAATTCTGACAGATGTTTGTCTAATCCATCCTTAGAAACCTCCAGTGAAGTCATCCTCCTCTCCCCAGGCAAATCTATTGCAGTACTTACTCCTCTAACATTCCTGCCAGTGTCCAGAGTAAATCTCTTTTCGTTGCAGTGTAAGTCCATAACTTCTCTTTGTATCTGGCAGTGACATGGAAAAAATTTATTCCTTCCCTCTTTCTCCTATTAGTAAACTGCTGCCATGTCTCTCCTCAGTCTTTTTCCTCCCACTAAACAATTCCTGTTCTTTTGGTCATCCATCTCATCTTCACAGATATCTGATCATATGTTCCCCACTTTGAGGACTCAGAGTCCTGAGTAAATTTACATGTTGCTTAGATTGCCCCATATAGAAGCAGCCCACCTAAGGAGACCTCTCTGGAATAGATTATGTTGGGAAGAGTAATTCACATATCTGGCAGAGGACACTGCTGTTCATATTCCTGGTGTGGTGACTGCTTTTTTTTCTCTGAAAAGCTTGACATGGTTGACTCATGGATGTGATTCATCATCACTCCGAGATACTTTTCTGAAAATCTGCTGCTTCCTAAATTGTGTTTGCACAGCCAATTATTCTTGACAGTGTGGTGCCTGGTCTTTTTTTCTTTTGGTTTGATTTGAGGATGGATAGTATGCAGTTTTCAAATGTATTGCAAAAACAAGCTAAGAATGTCTTTTTTGCCCCTTACACACACACACACACACATACACACACACACACACGTGCACATAAAATAGTTGCAGTAGCATCAAACCAGATTTTTTCCACTGTAGTGAAGATCTGATTACCTCTGTCAAGCATATCTGTATATTCCTTATAGACAAGTCTTTTGTTACAAGCATTTTAAATAACACTCCCAGCTTCTACACCACTCAGCCTGGATGTGCTCAGGAGTGGAGCAGAGTGAAAGACATTTATCTGTGTGGCCTTTGCCTCTTTACTTACTGAACCTGCAATGAGTCAGGGTCTGGTGAAGAAATGCTCACTGCATGGTTATAGAAAGGGGAGTTCCAAAGAGCTGTTGGATGAGTCACTTTGCCCCAGTAATAATTCACTAATTTTTAGGGTTGTGCTTTCCCCTGCTCTGTCTTGAGGTGTGGCTCTGAGTCACAGATGTCTTTGCTGGATATAATGGAAGCTGTGGAGCTTGCAGAGTGAGTTAAGTGCACTGAAAACATAAAGGGTTTCCAAAATGCACCAGATGCCTTTGGATCTTAATTCACGTGTACCTCAGTTTCTCATCTCTAGAATGGAAAAAACAAATCCCATTTCTGGAAGATAAAGTGAGTTCAACTCAGAAAGGCAGCTGACCACTTTTGTCATTAATACCAGTAAAAAATGCCATGGGAGAAAGAAAGGTACAGTTTAGTCTTCAGAAAAAGGTTTGTGCACTGCCTGGCACCTAAGTGAACAAAGAGAAAATGAAATAAGGGCAGGGCCACTAGGTTAAGGAGCCATTTCCTTGGAAATACAGTTGAAATTGTGTAATTGAAGCTGATAACATAATGTAATGTGTATTTAGGGGCTTTAACACTACAAGGCATTGCATCCTTTTGGTTCTTAGCTTTGTGCTTTGGGCAGGATCTGTTAATGCTTTAGGCAGTGATGTGTGTGTGTGTGTGTGCATAGTGGAGGAGACACTGCATTTGGTTGCCAGAAAAACTAATTTGGACTCCACTGGAGCTGTTAAATGCTGCTTACCCTCTCATGTTATGGAAATATCTGGGGAATGAGAGGAAAAAGTCTCAAAAAGCTCTGTACGGTTTATTATTTTTCAAATTTTGACAGAAGAAAAGGTGAATTGAAATATAATCTCGCAATACAAAAAGAGGGAGAAGTGTTTTAATGCTCTTGTCACCCTCCTCCCTTCCCCTTCTTCCAGTTCTGGAGTAAATTTAGAGCTAGTTGGATTCACTTAAAAGGTGCAAATGACCCACTGCCAGCAAAAATTTCCATTTTTCCCTTCTACCCAGAAATCAGCTCCACTGTGATGATGCTTCACAAGCTTGGTGGAGCCTCTTTCTCACCCACGATAGGCAATGACTGTTTCTAAATACAGGCTCAGGGAATTTATCTTTCTCATGAGCTCTTTGTTATCTAGAGGCTAATGAATTTGGGCTGGTGAGAGCCTCTGTAACATGCTGATGGCTCCTGAAGACAAGACAGGTATGGCTATCTCAGCACTGGGAGAGCTGTGAAGTGAGACCAGAGCAAAGGGGAAGGGGCTGGGGACAAACTGAAAAAAGAGGAGGAGAAGAGGGAGCAGAAGCACAGCTGACATGCAATTCAGGCCCCTAGTGACAGTATTGGCTGATGTAAATGCTCATCATAGGAACACAAAGCTATGATCAAGGTTCTTCCTCTTTTCAGCAGGAGTAGAAAACATAGGACAAGATCAACTCTGGACTCCGAGAGCCCCAGAACAGGAGAGGGATGGCATGTATCAATTGTGGTGATCTGCATGACTCAAAAAGCTTCACAGAAAAGCAGAAATTACAATTCTGTCTTCATGGAAACATTCCCACTCTGCCAACTGTACTCATCAAGTCTGGACCTGTATCACACTGCACAGCTGGTTGCACAGGAGGGAGCTATCTCCTTCCTGTGAGGAGGTCATGCCTCCCCACATTTGGATGTTGCAAGAGCTCGCTTTCTTCCCTGCATTGTCCTGAAACAGTTGATCTGAATCACAAAGTAGCCAAGGTGGTGTCTCTAATGCATGAGCATCTAAAGATCCGTTCTTTGAAAAGTACCTGAATGTTTCATCTCTGCTCAGAGAATTCTTGGTGATTTTATATTCAAAATCAAAGCTGTGATCAGCATTATGTATCTTTTAAAAGCCATGGAAACTTTTGTCCTTATCCTGGGTGGTTGATCTGCTGTGCTGAAGGGTGGCTGCACAGCCTGAGGTTGGGTCCTGTGTTTGACTAACAAGGTCTTTATTCCAGAAGTAGTATTTATGTCTTTATCCAGCAAAAATTATACCCCCATCTGGCAATGGGGAGCTGGTGGTGAAGATGGCCATGTTGTTTTGGCACCTACAACAAAGAGGTGAGGCTGGACTGTGTTTTTTGCGTCTCAGAAAGCCCAGAGTTTTTCAGTTGGCAACCACAGACATGTAGTGGAAACACGATTCCCAGGACAAACTGGAGAGAAAGCAAGCTTTTAAGCACCTCTTAGAGACGACTTCTTTCTGTATCTACAAATATGGCCTCTTCCAGCTTCCCATTTTGATCCTAGAGCTGCTACGTGACACGTGTCCACCAGAGGGCATGTGGGACATTTTCTCCTCCCGTGCACAAAAAGGTAAAGAACGGTTTCCAAAGCAAGCGTCCTTCCAAAATGAGATCCTGCACTGGCTGCTTTGGCCGCTGCCATTGCACTTGGAATGCTGAGGAATGGTGCTTGGGCAAGTGAGCTGCCAGCAGCAGGGCTGATGTGACTGAGCCACCAATGCAGTGTGCAGAGCTGTTTCGGTGTGGCCTGGGGGTCTGCCTGCAGGAAGGGTTAAATGCAAGTCTTTATGGTGCCATGACTTTTTGGTTCCCCAGCACTGCATTTCAGACCCCTGTATGTGCACACGTGTGTGTACATCCCTGAGACAGAGACACACACGTGTGCAATGCACATACCCACACTGGCCACAGAAGAAGCTGTATCCACACAGGCCCACTCTATAGCTTGCAAAGTAAATTAGTCTTAAATGACTCTTTGGAAACAAAATAAATCAAATAGCATAATAGTACCATCTTTTTATCTCATTTGTTCCCATACAATTAGTAGTTTTACTGCCATGTTGTGACAGGTGACTGTGTTTGACCTTTGCCGCTTGGGTGGTTGGCTGGTGCTCAAACTAATGAAGACCCTTAATGGATTGGCTTTTGTGAGGCTGTGAGCGGTGGGGTTAAAGAGAAAATGGTGCCTTAGACAGAGTCCAGAGAAGATCCTTCAATTAAACCTGAAGTCTATTAGCAAAGAAATATTGAGGAGGTTGAGAGTTAGCAATGATTTAACCAGCAAGTCTTCCTTGTGAGTCATTTAAAAAAAAAAAATAAAAAAAAAAAAGAATCTCTCTGGTTATTTATTGTTGAGTGTGTGGTTGGACTCCCACTCTCGTATGTGAGAGGGTGGGAGCAGAGACATTGGCTTGGAAAGGCTGGGGCTACAGGGCCTGAGTCCAAAGTTTGTTAGCCCCTTAACTCCCACACAGTCCTTGGACAAAAGAGTGAGGAAAAATGAAGCAGTGTCAGGAAAAAATGAAGAGTGATTCTGGGAAAGATAAAACCAGATCTCTGGGATAAATAAGACTTTTTGGAACTTAATTGTTTTTCATGATGTAAATAAATTACAATGAAAGAAAAGGAGAACTGTCAGCTCCTGGGCAATGAGTCAGAGGGCAGAGCTGAGCTGTAGAATGTGAGCAATAAATAGGAGTGGAGGGAGGTTGACAAAGAAGCTTGTGCAGGACAAGCAGGATCTGTCCCAAAGAGCACAAATGAACACAAAAAGCAATGTTAGGTGTGGGGAGCAAGTTAGCTTCCATGTCAGAACCTGAGCATTTCCCATTCCTCCCAGACAGACTTTCTTCCTTTTGTTTTCAACACTTGCATAACTTTCAGCCTGAGCATCATCTTGAGGCAGTGTTCATGGTCTTGAGCAGAGCTAGGGCCGCCTCTGGTCCTCACCAGTCCTTTGGGTGATACACTGTATCACAGTTGAGAGGAGGGAGGGGAAAGGATCTGATAAGGGAGAGCTTGAAGATGATGGTTTTGGGTAGAGGGACCTGTCACAGAATCACAGAATATTCTGAGTTGGAAGGGACCCACAGGGATCATTAAGTCCAGCTCCTGACCCTGCACAGGACATCCCCAAGAGTGTTGTCCAAACACTCTTTGAACTCTGTCAGGCTGGTGCTGTGACCATTTCCCTCAGGAACCTGTTCCAGTGCCCAACCACCCTCTGGGGGCAGAAGCTTTTTCTAATGTCCAACCTAAATCGCCCCAACACAACTTCAGGCCATCCCCTCAGTCCTGTCACTATCAGCACAGAGCAGAGATCAGTGCCTGCCCCTCCTCTGCCCCTCTGAGGAAGTTATAACTGCCGTGAGGGCTCCCCTCAGCCTCCTCTTGTCCAGGCTGAACAGACCAAGTGACCTCAGCTGCTCCTCATATGCCCTCACCTCAAGACACCACCTTTGTTTCTTTCCTTGGGACATTTTCTAATAGCTTAATGTCTATCTTATGTTGCTGTGACCAAAACTGCCCACTGTACTCAAGGTGAAGGCTGCACCAGTGCAGAGCAGCGGGAGACAATCACATCCCTTGACTGCAACCTATTCTGGCTACTGGAAAAGGAGTGGTTTCACCTGCTCCAGAGGTCCTTAAGCACTATGGCAGGCCCNGTTCCAGTGCCCAACCACCCTCTGGGGGAAGAAGCTTTTTCTAATGTCCAACCTAAATCTCCCCAACACAACTTCAGGCCATCCCCTCAGTCCTGTCACTATCAGCACAGAGCAGAGATCAGTGCCTGCCCCTCCTCTGCCCCTCTGAGGAAGTTATAACTGCAGTGAGGGCTCCCCTCAGCCTCCTCTTGTCCAGGCTGAACAGACCAAGTGACCTCAGCTGCTCCTCATATGCCCTCACCTCAAGACACCACCTTTGTTTCTTTCCTTGGGACATTTTCTAATAGCTTAATGTCTATCTTATGTTGCAGTGACCAAAACTGCCCACTGTACTCAAGGTGAAGGCTGCACCAGTGCAGAGCAGAGGGAGACAATCACATCCCTTGACTGCAACCTATTCTGGCTACTGGAAAAGGAGTGGTTTCACCTGCTCCAGAGGTCCTTAAGCACTATGGCAGGCCCTCAGAGCTGGCCCTAAGAATTGTCTGAGTCTTCATTCTCTCCCTCTCTGTCTGTCTGTCTGTCTGTCACTCTCTCCCCCTCTCTCTCTCTCCCTCTCTCTCTATCTCTATCTCTCTATCTCTTTCTCTCCTTCCTCATGGAGAAACTCCTTCCCTTCACTTACACAGTCTCTGTTCTTCTCTTTTTCTTTTCTCTCACTCTTAGACACGTGGCTCCCCCCTCCTATATCCCCCTACTTTGGGGATAATTTAACATGTTACACACTAACTTTCCAGTAATGGCACTCTGGCTTTTTGAAATTCTGCTTCCCTGTTTTATGGCTGGGCGTCTAATGGTTATCTCGCAGCCCTGCCTCTGGCAATCATGTAAGGAATAAATAGAAGCTGACACAGTAATTTACTTAAATCTTCTCCACACTTTTGCAGCATTTTCCTCCAGAGGATACCCCCGAAACAACAATTATTTGAAATGTCATGCGTTCCTGCCCCTAGGCTACCGACAAATGAACATTAAATCTATTAACAACAAAAAAAGTTAAATGTTTACTTTTCTGCGAAGGTAAAGGAGAAGCTGGAGAGAGGGAAGGATGTCTCCAATAAATTTCTTCTCAATAATAAAGAGGTGTAGTTAATGTTCTCTCTAAGCAGAGTCAGCTTGCAGCCCACATCCTATGAGGACAGAGATGTGATGCCACAGGACTGCCACGCAGCCTTGCCAGGGCAGCTCCAACAGCCTCATTTTTCCAGGCCAGGGAGCTCAGTTTTAGGTCGGTATTTTTGCAGATTAAGTAAGATGTGTAGGGGGCCAGAAGCCATGAACAGGGTGGTTGCAGTTCTCATGTGTCTGGCTGCTGGTGCATGCCATGGGGACTGAAGTGGTGGGAGAGGAAGCATTACCCCCTTGGCAAAAGGAGGCTAAGAATATAGCTCATCTGTTCCACAGAAAGGAAAACCGAGCATTTTGGAACTCTGTCCCTACATCTTGTAGAAAGCCTAAGCCAGAGGTAAGGCCCAGCTCTTCCTCTTTTCTGTCCCATGCTCCCACCTCTTTGCTCAGGTTTCCTGAAGGCAGGTAAACATAGGTATGGAGGGTGGGACCATGTGAAGGTGGACTCAGCCCTGCACATGGGTCCTGGTGGAATGTGGTGTGAATATAGAGAGTCACTGGCTGTGGATGAAAGTTCCTGTGGGGATCTGGGCAGAACAGGCTTAAGGACCAAGCCTAAAGCCCAAGAACGTATTTTCCGTTCTGCAGATGGGGAAATACAGGTCCACAGCAGGTACCAAAATATAGTAACTGAAATAGAAAAGGTATCCCAGCTTTACTCTGATTGCTTCATGGTGTCATGCCCCACTGCTTGAACTTTCCAATGTATGGCTATTTTGGAAAATGTTCTTCGTCCATTGATTCAGCATAAGACTGTGTTGGGAACCACTGTGTTTATACAGTCAGGAACCCACCCCTTAGACTTGGAAATCCTCTGTCTTTGTGAATGAACTTCTGAAGGAAAATTTCTCACCTGATGTTGAATGCTGCAGACTCCATAGAAAAATTTGCTTCTCTGTTCTTCATTTTCTCTTCTTTTCAGCAGAAGAACCTTGGACATAGACTTCAACCACCTCGGAAAGAGTGGCACCTCTGACACGTTGTCTGAACCAAGTGTGATGGGGAGTGTGAACAGAGACCTGCTATCCACCTTTCAAAGAGGACATGTGAATATCTGACCAACCTTCTATTCCCTTGTGCAGAATGGCCAGGCACTTTTTGCAGTCACCACAGTTCACTTTATCACCAGGCAAGTATACCACATGGGTCTCTTTTCCCAGTGCACTGGGATCCCATTTCCTGGCCCTGGTTCTAATTCACAGAGCCAGAAAGTGGAGAAGATATCCTCCTATCCTCTGAATCCCATAGACCCCCTTGACATTTTGTTTATATGTGCTGTGATTGTTTAAGAAATAAGAAGAAAGATCATCTTCCAAGTGTGTGATGTGTGTGTGTGTGTGTGTGTGTGTGTGTGTGTGTGTGTGTAAAGAAGGAGTTGATTCTCTACTAACAATCCTTTGATCCCAGTGTTTTCCAGAAGAGGAAACTAGCTCATCCAGGAATCAGACTTTAGCTCTGGAGGAACAACTGCTTTGGGCTCCTCTCAGGCCTGATGCAAATACTTTGCCTGTTGTCCTGTACTGCTGTGACTGCACAGAGTGTGTATCCTTTCTCATCCAGAGAGAAGGGGTTGTGTGAGGCTTTTGTGGGTGTTTCCCATTTACTTTCCAAAAGGATCTATCTGTTTGACAGAAAGGGTTGTTGTCTTCTTCCCCACTCCAGATCCAGCTAAGTGCCTGAGGTTTAATGATACATGAAGAGCAAGGTAGATGTTATATCTGTGATCAGTCAGCTCCACAACATACATTCTCCATACAGGAAACCACACAGCTCATGATGTACAAAGCTTTTCACTTGGTCTTAATGCAGATGTCAAAGTGCACTGTAGACTCTGGGGTACAACCTGCAGGTGAATTCTGTCTCAGTATTGCAGTGGATTGGTTTAAATGGTTCCACTGCCAGACAAAAGTCTAAGCATCACAGCAGGTTTATGAGTTATCCTAACAAAAAGAAACACAATAATGGGGTCTAATATGTTGGGATGGACTCTTAGATAGCATGTAGTATCAATATAAGCTAGTGCCTGCCATTATAAATTGGAGGGCCTCAAATACATATTATTGTATTGCTGAAAAAAAGAAAAAAAGCAGGAACTTGGGAAGAGCATTCATTAAACTACATTGCGTTATTAAACTTCCTCCTGTAATGTCTCCACTTTGATCTCTTCTCTGGCCAGATTCAGATCTCAGCTCCCGATTTCCACCAAGGCAAGCATATAGGGGAGCTGTGTGCCTGCACTTTTCTTTTTCTAAGCTTTGTAGCGCGTTCTTGCGCTCTCAATTCCGGATAATGCTGGACCCCTTTTATCCAGCCCCTCCTCTTGCCCTTTCAAGTGAAAAGAAGACTCCTGTGCCCCCCCATCAAAGTTAAAGGGAGGCTTTAGAGAGGAAGGCTCAGCACGCTGGGGCTCTTGAGCCTGTGTTTAATCTCTTTTCCCGTTCCTGTGTGCCTCTGTGGCTTCCCTGCCAGTTTCTTTGTTGCCAAGTTTCTCATTTCCTTTTATTTGTGTGTGCGGGAGGTTGCCAGGCTCGCCGGAATGCATCTGAAGTCATCCTAGGGGGACACGCCCCAGCCCGCGCCCCGGGTGATCCCTGAGCCGCC
>VZRX01000289.1:200358-230944 GCA_013398075.1 Notiomystis cincta | reverse complement strand
GCAGGACAGATCCCCGCCCTGCCGCTGGCTTGCGCAGGGTGGCGTGCCCAGTGCCCTGCGGGTGCGGAGGAGGATGTAGGTCGGGGAAAAGGGCTTGAGAGAGAGCACCGTGACCTCTGGGTGCTGCCCTGCCCGGAGGAGAGCAGAGACGGGCAGACCTTGGCAGGGGAAGGGGCTCTGGTCGGTCTGAGTTCCTGCCTCACCTCGGCTGACCTCAGTGCAGTGCCCTCACCCTGCCCTGCTCCTTCAAGTGATGCTGGGCTGAAGGTGTGCCCTTCAGCTGGATCTGGGATGGGTTCCCAGGATCAATATGGGCTGCATTAGGCTCCCGAGGGAGAGAGTTGGACTCATACTGGTGAATGGGGGACTGTGAATATTGCTCCAGAGCTGGACATAACTCTGAGGAATGCATTGGTCTTAACAAGTGACAGGAGAGACCAAGTTTGTGTTCATGCTGCCATCCCTTCATCATGAAGGTACTTCAGTGGACAACCCATCACTCAGGGAACACGGAAAGGGGATGTCCTGGGTGGAATGAGACCTGGCAGGAGCACAGATTCACTGCTGCAGTTTGTCTCATCTTTCCTAATGCCTTAATGCCTCAGCCCTCCCACCAGAATGGAGCAGGTGGCACTGCCAAGACTTTCATCCCTCCTAGGCCTTATGGGTTCAGTTTGGCACATGGGGTTACCATCCATTTCTCTCTGAAGAGTATTGGGGAACTGTAACTCCAACAGAACCCCAGAAAGTCAGTGTTAGCAGCCTATTTGCTAGGCTGTGGAAACCAAAGAACAGGTTGGCACTGTGCCCAAAGCTTAGGCATCTTGAGGACTGTCATTTTTTTTGTGACTACTTTACAGCTTCTGAGAGTTCCCTGTACTTTTTTAAGCTGGGTATCTGTTGGTCCAGCTCTTGACACTAGAAAGCAAAGAAAAAAATCTCTTTCATGCTTCTTGGTCCTTGTTGAGTTTCACCTGATTCCTGGTAAAGTTCAGCAAAGGTATCTACCTTGGTAAAGGTTTTTGTGCATTTTATACATTTGTAGGCCTTAAGGAGCCTGAGCAATCTCCACCCATGGGCCCAAGGCTTATTTAAGCTTATCCATGGGCCTTCAGCCTCTGACTGTGTAATGTTGGATGAGTGGCTTTTGGTGGATCAGCCACTATGGGTCTTGTTAATCCAGACACCAAAGTATGCACTGGCTTCTCACCTTGGCCTTGGTTCTGCCCTGTGGTCTGTGACGTGCTGAAAACAGGAGTCACTCACTAGAGGAATTTCCAATGGAAAGGATAGCAAAGATGTGGGATGGTTTTGCTTGGGATGGGTCTGGAGTGCCTGGAAGTGGCAGGTTGCTGTGCAGCAGTCTGCAGCAGTCCTGGTGGGCCTGTCCCATGGTGCAATGCTAAGAACACTCAAGTTTTGGTGTTACTTTCTGCTCATGGGCACTGAGAGCAACAGTTCTGCTAGGAGCCTTGTCCTGGCTCAAAATCCTCAGCACTTCTGTGGGTGTGAGTGGTTGTTGCTGTGCTGCACAGACCAGAGCTGTCAGGCTCATGGACCCTCTGGCTGACAGTCAGCATGTCACTGCCCCAGTATCTGCCAGATCTCCCTGCTGCTTTGTTCTTGGGCCATTTGTGCTGCCATTGTCTCTGCTCCCTCTGGACAGGCCCATGGGGTTGTGCAACTCTGAGTTTGGGCAGTGTCTACCTGGATGTAATTGTTTTGGCTTTGCACCTGGAACAGTCTGTCAATGTGCAGCCCCGAAACTCCTGCAGGAGACCGGGGGATTGCATCACATATCAAGGAAAAGACTGACTGATAAATATATTGCACTGAGCAGAAAACAGTCATTTGCTGTAAATACCCTTCCACATTTTGTTGTTTCAACCCATTTGTTTAACTATCTTTGCAAAGAGGCTTCCACACTTGAATTTTTTTAAGGTACTTCTGTGCTGTACATCTGGCAGTTCTTGAATTGCTTTTATGGAGGATTCCTCTGAAATTTAAAAATACTTCTAAAAATGAAAAATGTGGTTTATTAATTAAGATATTATGAAGAAAGCTTCTGATAAATCCAATGTATTAGGAACACTTTTATTCAAGAAGATTTCAAGAAATATAGCTTTTGTTAAATCCCATTTCTATCTTGTCTTCTTGTCTTCTTTTATCAACCTCAGATCTTTTCCTTCTTGGTTTTCTTCACCAGGATGAGTTGCTGTAGGATGGCAGAGCAGAAGGAAAGCACACCATCTAACCACTCTGATTCTCCCCTGCTGCTGCTTGGCATCCACACATACTGTGCATTGCAAGAGAAAAGCAAGACCTGGAAGCAATCTGCTGAGAGTTTCAGATTCTCTGTTCCTTTCTTCCAGTCCATTAGGTCAGAAAGAGAATGGCTGTCAACAAGTGTTTCATCTGGAAGTGTAGCCCTGGGATTTCCCTAGATTTTTACCACAGCTTGAGCTTAAGACCAGTTTCCAGCTATCAGTCATTTTTGACCGAACTTATATTCTGATTTTTGGAGCTGATTTCCCCTTCCTGCTCCCCTTATAATGCCTCCTTTGCATTTGGGGTGTGGTTGTGTCAGGTCCCAGCTCTGGAGATGTTCCCACTTGTGCTGGCTCCTGCTGTCTGGACACAACACGGCTCTAAACTATGATAGAGTTATTCCTTGAAAAGAGAGGAGTTTTTGCAGGGGATTGGCCTGAAACTACTTCTGATCAGTATTTTAGAGATTTTGACAATAAAATTAAAAACAATCAGGGAGGTAGCTAACTGGAAGAAGGTTGCAAGTCCTTTGGAGATCAAGGTTGAAACTCAAAACATTTAAGTTGGTATGTTGAAGAAATAAACTAAACTTAGGTGATGCAAAGTGTGACAAAGGAATGGAGGAGCTAGTGCAGTGCCTAGGGGGGAAGGCAGATCTCAGACTGAGCGGGAGTCAGTAATGTTGAACCCTTGCAGCAATAAAATGTTTGGGTCTGCTTTTTGTCAATGCCAGGGTCACTGCTGAGACACGAGAGGTCCCAGCAGCTCTCTGGCCTGCTGCAGTGCAGTGCTTGTACAGTGCTGAAGGCTGCCTTGGAGCTGGAACCACAGCCTGTGAGCAAAGGTTAAGGAACTGGTTCATGTGAAAGCAGAGAAGACTATGGGTGTAAAATGCCCAGTTTCTCAGTGCACAAATAAATTATATCAGGAAGCAGATAAATAGCCATTTTCTGTGCTCACCTGCTAACAAACAGAAAGAAACAAGTATCCCTAGAATGGAGATGCTGATGTGGTAAAAGCTTTGGCTAACTCATGGAGCATAGAAGCACCAGCAGAGATCACCATGCAGCTGCTGGGATCTTGGCTGGAGGTGCTGCAGAATATACCTCAGACAAGGATGGGCTGGATGTGTCTGTCTCAACAGGGATGTATGTACCTGGGTCATTGCATCGCTTTTCCCAGCCTACATTCATATATTTTTCCATCCATTTCATCTGCCTGAAAGCTGGCAGGGCAGAGGGAACTTCAAAGGAATTTGTACTTTGAGGTTTTTCCTTTTTCCCCATGGAAAACCTCCAGAATCAATGAAAACATATTGCATATGCTGTGTATTCCCTGAAGAGAAAGCAATGCAGCAAGCTGTTGGATACAAAATGCTTTGAAATTTCCTGGTTGGAAGGTAATTGATTATCAAACAACAGTTATACTGTGCAACAGAGATCATAGCTCCTCTTTGGTGCTGGAAAAGCTGAGGAATAAACCTGCATCTCCTAGAGGAGGGACGCTGTGGGACAGGTGTCCCCTGCAGAGAGGTAGTTCAGTAAACACATGATGCTTTCACCAGCCACCAGCTCCTGGTGTTCCAGCCCAGACCGCTGGCAGGCCAGAGCTCTCCCCCTCTCCCTGCGACCCTGGAATGTGCGTGGCTCGTTAGCAGCAGCCTGGCAATCCGGAGCGCCTGCTATGGCAGCAGCCGCTTTCCCCTCGCTGTCCCGGCGCGGCGCAGCCCCGAGGGCGTTCGCCAAGGTGAAGCGCTCCCCGCAGCCCGCGGAGGGGGAGCCTGAGCGAGGGGATCCTCACCAAAAGAACCAGCTGGAGCAAACTTTGCTTCCTTGCGAAGTGCTTCCACCTCGCAGTCCTGCTGCCCAGCTAGTCACCCTGCTCCCTGATGTATATGCAGCCAAGTGCCAGGGAGCAGATGGAGGAAGTACCATCTGGCTTCTACCGAGCTCATTCCCAGGCTGGAGCTGGGGGAGCTGCTGGAACAAAGGATGGCATTGCTTGGGAGTGCCTGGACTAGAGAGTTTGTGAGTACTGTAGGAGTCTTAAGCTTGATCTTTCCATGCTTGTTGCCTTCCCAGCAGCAGGTTTCCCAAGCTGCAGCTCTCGTGTGTGTTCCCTGATGGCTGAGCATGGGGGTCCAGCCACTCTCCCTGTCTGGGGGACTTCTGCTGGACTCAACTGAAACCACAACACATTTTTCCTCTCCTCAGCCTACACTGCTGCCCTTGTGGTAAGAACATATGGGCCACACTCATGGGTTGGACACCCTAAATTTCTTTCACATGGCTGATACAGCCAGACCCTGTGGTGCTGGATGAGATTTTCCTTGTTCAGGTTCTGCTTTGTTCCATGCTAACTCCACACAGCTGGGCTGTGTGGGGCTAGTCACCAGGGAAAAGAGGCTGGCAGAGATGAATAGAGGATGTGAACAGTTCCCTTGGTGCCCTTTTCCCTCACTCTTGTTTCCCTCTCAGCAGGGGGAAGCAGTCTCTGCGTGGTCCTCTGCCGATTGCATCGGGAAAGTCATTAAAAAGAATTAAAAAGGAAACAGAAAGAGATGGAAGAGGGGGAAAAAATCCCCTACACAGCCCCAAACAGTTATAAACAAACAAAAGAACAGCAGGATCTTTCTGCTCAAAGCCCTGGGCCACCCTCACCTTGACTGCAAAGGACAGCAGTGCTCCAGTGACTTACTGGGAGAGTGGAAGAAAGCCTTGGCTATATTTCTGCTGGGATGGTGGTGATATGGGTTGTGGGGCTGGTTGTGAAAGCTGTCATCTGATTGTTCAGATGGGGAAAAATATATATAGATACACAGAATTAAATTAATTACACATGGTTGACTCGTCCATCTGCTGAAATTGGCAATGGCTTGGTATCCTGGCTTTTGGAGAGGGAATAATATGTAAGATACCATCCTGGGGGCAGTGTCTGTCCTCCATTTTGCTGTGGGAAAGTATCAGCCTCTGTTAGCAACTGTTCTAGGGAGCAAAAGAATGGGAGGGAGCACCTGGGTCCTCCTGTCCTGTCTCCCAGGAGGATTTGCCTTCCAAGGTTACAGGGTTGTAACTGGTCTGGGAAGAGCTGGTTTATAACCCAAATTCAGTACCATAAACGTTTTCCCCAAATAGTTGCCTAAATTTTGAGTCTGTATTGAGATACAGAAGTCTGGGCTCTTTCAGAGGCCAGCCACTCATTTGTTTTGAATCATGACCAGACATGGTCAATCACCTTTAAAAGGCTTGATATTTGAGTTCTGGATGAGTGCTTGCAACCTGGAGCCTGTAAAACTCTATGGAGGGTTGTCCCAAGATCCTCACTATCTTCACTTCCCACAGCTTCTGCTTCAATGCCAGTCTGTACCTGCCTGAACATGTCCTTTTAGGACTCTGGGGCAAAGGCAGAAACTTTAAGACAGCAGTGAGGTAATTTTTGCTGCAGTGAGAGCAGCCTGTAGGCTGGGGACAGAGATGGTGATGGGAGAGCCTGGCAGAGATTAGTTGAAGAATCTCATTCTGAAGCCCTACGGGCCACACACTTGCCTGGGTCTGACACAGTCACTGGTTCAGGTTCCTTCTCAAACCATCACACAAACAGCAGCATTTCCCCTGGGTTTATTTCTGCATGCTTCAAATGAGTTGGATTTTCTCACCCAAAGATTGGCCCCAGGAAAGCTCCTGGACCATTTTCCTATTAGCCCTCCTTGTTAGAGTCTCACTGAGTAGTTTGTAGCTGCAGATGTTCCTGTGCATCGGTTACCAAGGCTTAGGCTACAACTGTTGCAGAAATCCTTAAATCTAGCACAGTGGATCCCCGTGAACATTGAGGATTCGTTTGTTTATGTCTCACCTGGTGTAGCACAAGCTGAGGCAGAACTCCAAGGCCTAACACTGGGGAGTTTGGACCATATACTGAAATAGGTTTAGCAAAGTATGGTTTTCACTGATGGTGCCCTTAATACCTTGCATTACCTTATTTACATGTATATTCTGGAATCTACTGTATATTAATATGGGTCTCTGCATTTATACAATTAGCTGTATTCTTCTGGGTGTAACTGTGTCTATGTTGTTAAAACTTACAAGTTTATATCTTTATAGAGATTACCAGCATTGGGGTAAAATGCTATCACTTAGATGTACTCACAGTTGATTTCTTGTTCACTGGCTGATCCTGTGGAAATATCTGGCTCCCAGATAAGGTCAGGTAAGTGTGTAGTTTCTGGGTATGTCGAGGTGTGCATTGTTGTGTGCTGGATGCATCCCTCCCTGGGGGTGTTTCTGTGGGGTGTTTTGAGGCATTCACTGTGCGCGTCACCATGGGGACAAGGGGAGGGGGGGAAGGAACACAGTTTGTATTTCTTAGTGCTGTGTGACTGTGCTTTCCCAGTGCCTCAGAGTGAAGGTGCATGATGAACTACATACCTCTGTGGTGTGTGTTTCTGCATGACAATAATATGCACGAACACATGCACTCGAACATACAGGCACACACCCTCCAGGCTCCAGGGCGTGTAGGAGAGTGTGTGTGTGTGTGTGTGTGTGTGTGTGTGTGAATGCTATTTAAATAAAAAAGAAAGGAAGTGAATCAGGGTCGTTTCCATTTTAATTGTAAAACAGATAAGCACTAAACACTTTGAAAAAGTAAATGACTTGAGAATAATTACTATCTATTACTCTGCGTCCCAGGGGGGCAGTTGGAGGAGCCCAGATGGCTACAAAAATGGGATTTAGCAGAAAATTGAAGACATTATTCACCGTAACACATTATCAATTACCTTCATATCAATTACAATAACCTTACATTAGAAGAAGGGCCAGGAGACTATCTTCAGCCCCCAGCCTGAATAGTAATTGCACTACCCCTATGGATGGTGTGTGTGTGTATGTGTGTGTGTGTGTGTTTTACAGGGGGGGCACAGGGTTGTGCAGGGGTTTTGGCAGCTCCAACTGCTGGGAAGAGAAGGGGATGAGGATCATAGCCACTCAAAAGAGTTTTTCCTCCTCTCTCTTAACAGTCACCTCATTGAAGGTTTTCCTCTGTCCTGTTTGTGTGGTCTAATAGCTCGAAGGGCAGCTGATGTGGCTCCTTCCAAGAAATTCTGCTTGGCTTGCCATTTGGGAAGTTCAGAGTCTCTGTGCAGAGACTATTGTTTCGCACCAGTGTCCTCTACTTTCCTCTTCCCCCTCTCAGCCATTTCAGCCAAGCTGCTCACTTTGTTAATAGGGGCTGGTATGCAATCTGATGTTCTTTTCTGTAGGATCTGCCTTTCTTGGTATAGCAATCTGTGCAGGAGATGGGAATTGCTCCCTCTGCCAGACCCAGATGGGGCAGCAGCTCGGGTTTCCTATAAACACTCACAGAGATCACACAAGACCTTTCATGGGATGTGGAGATGAACCAACTAAAAACAATTTTAAAAGTCTCTCCTCTTCCTTTTCTCCAGGGATGCTGGAAGGTGTCTTGGGGAGGAGCAGAACCATGGCTGTTCAGCAGGCTGGCAGCATGAAGGTAGCTCTAAGGACATCTTGCTGCCTGTGGTTGTCTCTTGTTGCCAGCTGGGATAGCCCTTGGAGCTGGTGGTAAGTCAGTGCTTCTGACTGTAGCTGGCTGGTGCTTCTGGTTTGCCATAATGCCATTCTGAGGTTCCACCTCCTGGATCTGGGCTTGATCCAACTCACCCAAGTGTTTACACATGCAACACCCACATTGAGCTGTCGTGATCCCATTCTCTGCTGCAATCCAAACAGGTTTCACTGCCACGCTGTCCTGGCCTGTGCACAAAAGTGTGTGTAAGATAAGGATTTAGATACATCAGGGCACTTATGAGTTAAAATGTTGGTGACACTCCCTCTAGCCTCCCCCCTTTCCCAAATACGCAGTGGAGTGTCCAGTGGGTTAGTGCAGAGAGGACTAATTGCTATTAAAAGGCTTTAATCTGGGAGATTAGTGTTGGCTCCAGGCAGTGTTTGCACACGAAGGAGATGTTTCCGATGAGATGAACTAGAATTTGTCCCTGCTGTTTTGTTGATAGAAAATCATCTTCCCCTTGGTTTTTTCTCTTTATCTCTGTCTCTCTTGCTTTCTTGCTCTCTCTGATCATTTGCTTTTTCCTCTTTCTTGAAGTTAAGCTGAGAGCTTTATTGTATTTTGGAGTGACAGTCCTGTT
The DNA here is from genome assembly GCA_013398075.1 of Notiomystis cincta. Lineage (NCBI taxonomy): Eukaryota > Metazoa > Chordata > Aves > Passeriformes > Notiomystidae > Notiomystis > Notiomystis cincta. The sequence goes on along the minus strand of VZRX01000289.1, from coordinate 222,504 downwards.
TGACCTTTGGGGTGGGTCATCTTTGCACATATGTACAGACATGCATGTGTGTGCATAGAGATGTGACTGGACTTTCCTGATTCAGAGTCCTGCAGGAAACAGATCCTGATCAAGAGAAGTAATGATAAATAAATTTCCCCCTTGTTTGAGCCTCTTGTGGGTCAAAGAGGGGCTTGCAGAGCCCTTCCAATAACAGGAGTCAGGCCAGTCACCTTCTCCTGGGCAAAGGCTTGATCCAGAGACCATCAGGAAGAGGTGTTGCAGAACTGAAAATCTTAAAGCTCCTTGCAGAAGTAATTAGTGGGAGGTAATTAAATGATTACATATGGGAAGGTATGGAGTATTACTGGACCTCTGGCATGACCCAGGAAATGTCACTATTGACTTTGATGAACATTGGATCAAGCTCAGTGGAAATTAATCTGATAGCATGCCAGATGTGTCCAGGGAGCCTTTCCATGAAGGAGACACATTTGACCTGGGAGCACAGAAGTCTTTGTGCTGTACTTGCTGAAGGATCCAAAAGCAGAGGTGCTTGTTCTGAATTTACCAGAAATCCATGAGTATCCCTCAGGTCTGACTATACAGACTCCCAATCCCTGCTGCTCCTAGGGTACAGTTGGAATTTTCATGGCATCCTCAGGAAGTTAAGTGCCAATTCCCTTTGAAAAGCACAATGGAATAAATATGTTTATGTGCAACTTTAGTGGAAGGGACTTTGTATCCTGAAGGGAAGGATATGTGAAAACTTTATCAGAAAAGGAAGACTTGGGTAGAACCACAATGTTGCACAGTTCTTCTGGCCTAGAGAGGGACCAGACAGACACTAGGAAAGAGAAATGGTAAGAAAGAATGAGTCCTCAAATCAAAGAGGCAAAGAATTAAGGAGACAGTTGGGCCAGGGGAAGAAATTGGTTCAGGATCTGGGTCTTCCATTCAAAGAGGTGAAGGCTTTCCAAGGAGGTAGTGCTTTGCGAAGTGTTACATACCATTCTTCTGTGCAATGTCTGAACACCATGGGCTTTGCTCTTTTGCAGGATGCTGCCAGAATTTTCCAGAAACTGCAGTCATTATTTCACCACAAGTAGGTATTTTGAGGAGGTGTAAATGAGGGACTGGGAGAAGACAGGGGACAATTAAGTCACCTTTGTTTCCCTGGGGGCTGTTTGGCTCTCCAAAGGCAGTTGTGAAGCCTGTTGCTTGGCAAAGTGCTGTGCTGATGTGTTGTTCTTTGGGTTTTTTAAAGTATCTGAATCAGATATCAAGTGTCACAGCATGGGTCCTCTTAGGACAGCTTTGGAGTGGGCTGAAATTTTGTATAAACATAGTTATTTTTCTCTATTTCTCCCTGCCCCTGCCCAAAAATCCAAACTGTTACTGTTAGCCAGCAGGAAGGCAGACCTACTGCTCATGTAAATTGCTTTAGTTCTGTTGTTTGCCCTTGATCCCTCAAGTTTGCAGATGATGTTGGTGTAACCAGCATAAGGATCTGGCCTCTAGCATGTGTTTGTCCCATCTGCTGTCCAGCATGTTAATTTTCGTGGAAGACACAAACTTGCACGGACTGTGATTTTAAGGAGGGGCCCTTTTTCTTTTCATGAGCCAACTGCAAAGCCTCAGGGGCCAGATTCTGAAAGGCAGTCAATGCCAAGATCTGGAGGGACTGGGAACTCAGGTCCTGGCAATTTCTAGCTTGTGGTCCAATATTGACAAAACCACAGGGAAAGAAACGTGTTAGGCATTTGTGTAAAAACAGTGATGATTCAACTTTTTTTCAGTAGCAACATTCTTGGGGAGAAGGGCCAGACTTGCAAAAAAGGTCTCAGTTGAAATAGGGCCTGAAAAATCCTCAAGGGGTTTCGAAATAGTGGAATAGGGAGTATATTTCCACTGCAGTTGACAACCAAAGTAAAAATAATAATCCCGCAAAACAAAGCAAAACAAAACCAAAACCAAAACGAAACCCAAACCCAACAACAACAACAAAACCAAACCCAAACAAAAAAACCCCAAGTAACAGGTAGGAGAGAAGGAATTTGTTTCTTTGGCTGATCCTCTTTAGTTCTTCTATTTCAATAAGAGCAGAAGTATGTCAGGTGATGGGTCAAGTGATTGTTTCAAGTATTTGATGCTGCAAATGTTTACAAATATTAATAGACAGGCTTCTTAACATGCTCAGTGATCTTGCTAGCCTTGTGTTTTGGGTGCAAGATTGGAAATACATGAGATTTTCTAAATTGTCTGGCATGATTTTATTAAAAAAAAAAAAAGAGAGAAAAAAAAGAAAGAAAAGGGCCAAGCCAAAAAATAGAAAGTATTTTGAAAGTGTCTCAAACCTAAGAATTTAGAGTCCACTTAAATATTGTTTATTTTTGTATAATGTTTGTTAGGATACATTTCTTGACTGTTACCGGTCTTATGCAAGTGGCTTTCTGTGCATTTGGGTGGTAGCATTTGTAACTTGTTTTTTTTGCCTGTTTCATGAAGGTTCTGAAGCTCTTAGAATCAGGTAAGCATATGACAATATCAGTTGTCCATTCAGTTTGTTATCTTTTCAATGTTTCTTTGTCCAAGGTGGGCATTAAATAAGAATAAATAGCCTAAGAATTTATTAGAAGCTTAGAATTCAAAAGGTACTCAGAATCTATGATATGATTAATTATTGTAATGAATTTCAGTGAAACTTTTGATTTTAGCAGATATGGCACACCATTTTTTAATTGCTTATGTTGGAAATATCACAGGTAAGCTTCTGGTCACTTATGAACGCTCATGAAAATGGATCTTTTATTGTATTCATCTCACTGTGTGACTGGAACTCCAGGGGGCTGCATCCAGGGCAGCAGGAAGGAGTTGGCCACTTGGTGTTTGGAGAAGTGTTTAGAGCTCTCCATGTGTTGAACCTCTTCAAACCTACTGGCAAAACTTCTGCTTGACTTCAGAGATGTTTAAGTCCCACACCACATCCAGGAGTGCAGGTCCAGTCACATACATGACTTGCACAGAAGTGCCCCTCGAGACCATGGGAAGTGCATTTTTGGGGAGGGGACTGCACTGATGTGTGGAGCAGTCATGAGAGATGGTGACTGGTGGAGAGAGGATGAGGCTGGGGACAAGAGACTTAGAAGGGCCATGGGAGAGATACGTAAAGGACCATTGCAGGAGGTGGATTTGAAGAAAGAAGACTCTGACACAGGCATTGGAATTGGAGAGCTCCATGGACACGAGGCAGCAGGGAGCTCACTCAGCAGCCAACTAATCCCTTTTCTCTGAGCTGCAGCCAAGGGTGTAGCTGCCTCTTCTAGCCTGCCAGTGGCCTTAAAAATTTTGAGGAAACCTAAATTAAACCTGGCCCCTGATGGGTGTTCTGCCTTCCCAAATCCAATTAGCCAATCGTGACTTTTCACTTAGCTGCAGTGACTTTAATTGGATCAGAATAACAACAGGAAGGATAGAAAATTACAGGAATTTACTTAGCATGCAGAATGGAGCCTTGCAGCAAGGATCATCATGATCTCTAGCACTGTAGAGGCAGTAGAGTTCATCAGAGGTGTAAAAACTCCATAAAGAGTCCACACTATTATGTATAAAATTTTTAATCTCCTTATAAGCTGCAAGCATCCATATGGAAAGCTGTGACAGGTGTGGTGGTTCAGCCTGCTGTTTTCCTGTGCAGCAAAATTTGACTGCATGTAATAACTCCTTTGCACTTGGTGTGTGAAAGGGCTTTTGGGCAAGTGAAAGGCCTGTGAATGAAAGGCCTCCAGATCTTTAAAGCTGAGCACAGCCTTAGAGCTATGCAGAACTGAGGCCTTTGAACAGTGGATTTTTTTTGACTGTCATTCAAGGATGCAGGGGCTGTAGTGAAACACAGCAGCTCCAAAATGTGCATTCCTGTCATGTTACTGGCCTGGGTAGCACCCTCAGATGAACTTTAAAAGCCAAATTCCAGAGTATCAAGACGATGACAATGCCTTAGCACCAGCACAAGACTTGGCACTGACCAAGATGATCTAGCAATGCTACTAACAAGAGCTAAACTTCTTCTGAACAGATGTGTCATTGGCTTGCTCACAGGCTTGTGGGAGACAGGAGACAGGGCTGCCACATCCAACATCTTTTGAGCACAATTTGAAATGAGAGTTTGGAGATCAAAACATACATAAAATGATGCCAGCTAGTGATTTCTCTTTTCGTCTGCATTTTACTGGTCGGGGTTGGTGCTGACCAGTATATGATGAATATAGAGCCAAGCAAAACTTAGAAAAACCATGAGGAGAACAGTGCATATTTCCCTGCTTTCTATGCAACTTAAGGGACCTCCCTTCTACCAGAGCAAATTGCATCATATGGGCCACACTCCGTGCATGCTGATGCTACTTCATATCCAAGGGATGCCTTGCAGCCTCAGTGAATGTTGATCTGGATTTAACTGACATAACAGGGATCAGATTTTTGCCCACTGGGAGCTGTCAATGAATGCAAAGTGTGACGTAGTGCTTATCTAGCATGCACACGAGGGACCCTGCTGCAAATCAGGAATGACTTCACTAAATCCAGTGGAGCTGAACAGCCATAAATGAGCAGAATGAGGCCCACGCGTTATCCCAGGCTAGCATGCTATCTTTAGCAGGCCCTAATGAATTCAGCTGCAGCTTGTAGTCATTAATCCCAGTGGAAGGAGCAGCTCACCATTACATGACCTAGGACTTCAAGCACCGGGTTGCTGTCCTATGGCTCCAGGCTCCAGGGCTGGGGGAAACACAAATTACCCTGGATTCAGCCAGAATCTTGCTAAGGCTCTTTCAGCACCTTCCAGCACAAGTAAGAAGGGAGGAAAGGCTGGGGTAATAGATGGCACACAGGGCCCAGAAATTGTTTATGATGCAAATATGTTTAAAAGTACTGCCTTGCCTCCTCTGGGAAAAGGAGCTTAAAATTGAAGTCTAATGATAACAAATGATTGTTAATGAGTTGTCTAAACATAATAGATGGAAAGAATTAAAAGCCTAGAATAAACAGGGTTTCATTAAAGAACAATAAAGAAACAACACAGATTTCATATCTTAGAATAAATGGCCCCTCATGGTCTCGCTGGGAGCGGAGGGCGCTGAGGTGGGTGCATGGGCTGGGAAGCTGAGTCCTCTCCTGCCTGGATGCACTCCCTGGACTCAGAGCTCTGGTGCCTGGGCAGTGTTCACTGGCAGGAGCAGCTTTGAGGTGGCTGCCAGGGGCTTCACTTCTCCACAGCCTGTGCATGTACCTGACCTGCAGCGTGCCAGGAATCCCACCAGCAGCCCTCAGGTGCTTGAAAGCAGGCACTTGCTCAAGTGTCCAGCTCAAGCACCTCTCAGCACCTGTCAGCACTCTGAGATGGAGAGGAAGACAGGTTTTGCTCAGAGGTGTTTACAGCCAGGGGCTGGCTAACCCTGGCACTGGAAGCCTCCATGACCTCAATTTAGGCAGTCATGTAGCCCTTCCTTAAAATGCCAAATATTGGTTGCAGGGCCCACAGAACTCCCTGGGGAATCTGAGCAGTTTCTAAGTGAGTCTGCAAAAGTTACTGAGAAAGGCAAGCTCAAACCAGCTGTATAACAATCTGTATGTTGTCTTTTAGGCCCTTCAGAGACAGATCTAATTTTTTTAGGAGCACACAGATAAAATTAAAGTTGAAAATCAGTTCTCTATAAAAGTGTGCTACTGAGAATGTGAAATTCTGCAGAGATTTCACAAATGGTTCATCAGAGTGCTAGATGCCAAGAGCACCACACCATATTTCATCTCAGTGTGTGGCAGATGGCATATTGTGGATAGATTTTAGACCAAGATTTTATTAAGGACATCTGAAGAGATGATCGATAATACCTTGGTGGGTTTGTTTCCAAGACTGTCTGCATTTGGTGACATTATTGTTGTTATTTGTGTGTGGTGGAAAACTTTCAAATTTCAAAGTTGTTTTCAGACTTTAGAACAGATCTCTACTTCAGGTTTCATATTAAATCATCCTCTGGACAGGAACAGTATTCTGCAAGCCCATTTTATACTCTGGGAGTCTGATTTAGCTTTTACAGTTTTTCATTAAAAGGAAATGTGGGGCAATAGACAAAAACTGAAATTATGTGGCAAAAAACACATCAAGATTTCCTCAGGAAACATTGCATTTACTATTAATTTATTTTTAAAGCCCCTTTTTTCTCTGGGAATTAGAAAGAAAGAAAAAAAAGAAAGATAAATCTCAAGACTCTTTCCCCCAGCCCCACATTTTCCGTTTGTTGACTTGGAGATCTTGTTTGTATTTCAGGAAAGATTGCATGTTCAGCAGAGTGTACGTGAGAGCAGGAGTTTTTGCTGTGGTGATGTGTCTGTGTTTCAGAGTGTGTCCATGTCCCAGTGTAATGTACTTGTCTTTACTGATATGCTTTATGCTGGTGGATTGCAGATCTGACAGGCTCTCTCTGTGTGTTTGCAAAGCTGCACAGGGCTCAGCACTGGAAGACCCCAGTCTCGACAAAACCCCTGGAACAACCCTAACATTCAGCTGGGGCTGGCTCCTGCCTTTATTCATGGTAATTTGTACTTCACCTGGTGTCTGGTTTGCCTGGGAATACTTGTGAGCTGTGCCACACAAGTGCATGATAAACCAGGCTTGAAAAATCCAGGCAAGAATTAGTGCTATGCAGAGTTAGAGCTCAGCAGTGTTTCCCAGTTGTAAAATGGCTCGTGACAAAGGTGTCTTTCTTTTTCTTGATTGAAAATATGGACTTTGTTTTTGAAAGATGCTATTTGGAAGTTTCTGTTGATACTGGAAAATGAACAAGTTTGCAATATGGCTTTAGGAATATGTTTCTAGAATTACCTAGAAAAAGTATCCTCCTCCTCTCTTCAAATCAAGGAAAATCAAGATTAGAAATGAAAGGAGACTTTCCATAGGAACAAGAATGTTGTTAACATTTTTATTAATTAGAATTAACATTGGTGTTACTGTTGTTACCTTCTTGTTACGAGTATTATTACATGTATCTCCTTGTGTGTTTGGGCTTAATGTAGCATAGGCTGCCTTTCTGAGGACATTTGGCCCTACAGCTGGGTGTGTGAGAATATGGGGTCCTGCTGTACCTGTGACATTGTCAGTCTTAAATATGAACTGTGCAAAGGCACTGAAAGAGGTGGGTGAATCTCTGACCATATGCATTGAACTCTGTGTGTGACTGTGTGGGACACGTCCATGTGCATACATTGCTAGTCCTTCAGAGAGGAGGTCTGGAAACCCCAAGTCCTGCTCCTTGGCAGCTGCTGAACTTTCTAACACAGTGAGAGAAGAAAGAAACCTTCCAAATTCTTCTTGTGCAGTTGAATGATACAACAATGCAGACTGGAGGTTCATATCTGAGCCCCTTGGAACCAAGGTATTCTTGAGAAAAACTTGAGCCAAATGGATCCAATTCCCCAAACAGCTCAATTTTGGTAAAATTTGGTTTGATTGAATGAGACTATATGAAAACATTCTGACTGGCTCTAGTGAGGAATATCACAAGTGGCAGTTTGAGATTGATCTGGGGATTCCGATGCCTGGTATCACAGACAAACAAAATCCACCCCATGATTTCATATGCAGGAGTGTATTAATCCCCCTGGACACCTATATTTATTGAGCTTATCCACAGGAGTGTGCCCTGCTGGCTGAGCAGCTTGTGTCACACCTCAGGGGTCTGCACCGGGTGGACTTGATGCTGCTGTGTGGTGCTCAAAGCAGTGTTGGTGCAACAGTGTTGGTTTAATGGTTGGTGTGCAGGTCTGGGAGAATCACAGAATTACAGAATGGTTGAGCTGGGAAGGGACCTCTGGAGCTCATCTTGTCCAGGCCCCCTGCTCAGGCAGGGCCACCCATAGCCAGTTGCCCAGGACCATGTCCAGGCATCCCTGCTGGTCTCCCTGGCTGTGGTTGCAACTGCAAGGGAAGTTATAAGGCTCAGTTAGGCAGCACGGGCCCTGTCAGTAAATCATTGTGCAGTTCAGGCTGTTTTTTCCCCTATTGGAGTCCATAGAGAATCAGACAGACTGTGCTGAGCTGGTCCCATCTGCACCCAACCTGGACAGCAGCTTTATCTTGCCTTGTAAAACTGCAGAGCTCTGTGACAAAAGAGTTAATCTCTGCCTTTGTTTCTCTTCCTCTCTCTCTTCTCTCTTGCAGCCGACTGAAAGGCAAGATGAGAGCAGATCCATCAGTGTCAGCTGCTTTCAGCACATCAGCACTTTTGGGGGGTTTATTGGGGACTAGTCCATCAGCAGTGCTTCCAAACTGCAACCACGCTGCAGACATGCCCCTCCTCCTGCACGGCAACCAGGCTGCCTGGGGATGAAATGCTGGGACCCCAGTGCCACTGGCCAGGGGCTGGGTGATAAATGACTGCATGAGGCACCTCCATGGCTGGTGAAGTCCAGAGGGTCGGCCAGAGCCAGGCTTCTGGGGAGGCAGCAATGAAACCATATTAATTTCTGGGCGTGCGTCCATGTGTGTCTGTGTGTCTGTACTGTCTGAAATAATACACTTGACACAAGCACACATGCTTCACTTCCAACACACAGGGTAACACAGGAGAGGGCTGAAAGGGAGAAAGCAATCTGATTGACAGGTTAATGAAGCAGTTCATAATAGCAATGGATATTATAACCTTAGAAACAGCTTGTAAATACCCAGTTGCTTTACATGTATAAACATACTCCCATGCTCAGGTCTGTGTATATACATTTGCCTATTTATGAAATATATATGCATATCTAAAAGGTGCAGGAATGTGAAATCAATGCTCTGAAGCGAAACCAAAGAATAAATAGAAGCTGGATAAAATTAAGCTTCATTAGCCTAGCAGCCATATATATCCCCTGCCTTTTATTTTACTCCTAGGGCTGGAAGTCTTCCAAAGCAGTGGAGAGACTTAGAAGCATGCATCTGACTGACTTGCACTCCTAAGCCCTCTTGGTATGCTTGAAAACTCCACCTTTGTGGGGTTTGTATAATTGGTGGTGGGTTTTTGTCTTCTTCTTTTTCTGTTGTGTTTTGTGGGGTTTGGGGGAAATGTGTGGGTGTGTGTTTGTTAGTTTGATTGCTTGGGGTTTTTTTGTGTTTGTTTTGTTGTTGTTTTTTTTTTAATCCCAGTGTCTTGGGAAGGGCAAGCCCATCCACGCAAGGCTGGGAAATTGTGTTAGCATGAGAGGAGTGGAGTTTGAACCCATATTTAATCCAGGGTTTTGACTTATTCCTCATCACTTTGGTATGTCACCCTTTGAAAAGCTACATGTATCTTTTACTAGGCAGATATTTGGATGTCATTGTTTGCTTCTGTATTGTATATATCCGTGGGAATTTCCCAATGTATTCTGGACTGGGGCAATGACTTACACAACAATCCTTTCTCTCTTTTGTGAGACCTATTAGCAAATATAAATAGCGACATACTGAGCTCTTGTGGAGGGGCAACAACCCTGGGAGCTGAAAAAGCAAGTTCAGCATGACTAAGGACCTTTAGCTTTTCATTTCATGACTCTGCTTTTACTTGTAAGCCTCAATTTTACAGTAAGATAATTCCCCTAGGTTCTTCTCCTAGCTCCACTCAAAGAAAAATAGGAGAAGATTAGAAGATTTCTCATACATACAAAAAAGTGTTAGACTTGCCAGTTCCCAGCACTCTTTCTAAGCATCATGACTGTGGATGAAAAAATTCAAAGAACCAAGTGTACTGGGAAGGATCAGAGCCACAAGATTGATAGAACCTAGACCTACACAATGGAAAGTTGATTTTATCACACTGAAGTTTAGCTCAGACTTTAACTCTGTGAAAATCCTCAGCAAATTCCCATCTAAGACTGTACAGTTAAGTTTCTGGCCTCAAGTCTTCTGGAAAGCGTTGTGCCAGATATTTTCTTCCCTGATGGGAATTCCAAGACAAAGGCACTTAAAAGGTGGGATATGTGCAGAGACTGTTGCCACCATGCAAGAAGCATGGATACACAGCAGCGTGCAAAACCCCATTCCTGCAAGTCTCTAGCCACACATGGTTGTGCTTTTGCTACTGCAGCAAGGGATCCTTTTATTTATATGGCAACTTGCACTGTTGATCTCTCTCTTGACCACAGCTCTTGACGAGCTTGTGATCTGAGTTTACAGGCAAAACAGTCAAGCCAAGCATTTCTGTGTTAGTCTTACAGCTGTGGCACAGAGGTAACTTGTCTCTGAACATGTGCAATGCTGAAGACAGAGCTGGGAATGGGACTCACACGTCCAGCATGGTAAGGTCATTACTTCTGTTTGTCTAGACTGGTCAATTATGCTAAAGCGACACTGGCTGAACATTTGCACAGGAGCAAATAGCTGAATATCTTTGTTTCTAGGAGTATCATAGTTTGGAAACTGGGAATCCTCTGGGTTTGGGTGCAGTTTGAATTGCTAAGTCTACGAATACTGTTCTGCCTAGCATCTCTTGTTCTTTAAGCTCCCTTTCCTGCCCTATAATTAGTGTCTGCAATTGCTCTCAACAAACATTTTTAACCCATAACTGTAAAATAGTGGAGAACAAGTTAGCTTAAAGATGAATGGAGGTTTAGAGGTGAGAGAAGCTTGATCTGTAGCCTGGAGAGCTAGTGTCCTTGCATCAGGGACTTGCCCTTAATTCACCACTGGGGAGGTTTGAGCAGACTGATACTGCTCGTGCAATTCTCTCCCCTAGCCCAGAGACCAGAGAGGGGCTGGGTGTTGGTAGGCAGTTGGTACCAACTTCCTGTGGGAGCAGTAGGTTAAGGAATGGGAGCTGGCAAGGTCTCCCTGTCTTTGTGGTGAGGAGGAGCAGGCTATGCATGACAGTTCAGATGTCTTCTACCACCCAGGCCAGCCAGCCAGATCCGTGAGGCCTTCCCAATCAGCACAGCAAGCTCAGCTTTGCTGCCGTCAGCACTGCTGAGAGCAGAGGCTGAGGATGGGTGAATCCAAATATCCGGATTGCATGGATATTGGCTGGAAGCATTCCACCATATCCGTGTGGCTGCCTTTGCGTGATATTCATGCTCATCAGAAAATTAATTATTCCATTCACCAGGCTCTGTGAGCTGGGAGGATTACCTCTCAATACCTGGAGTTCCTCCTGGGGGGGGAGAGGTGTGTGAGTGAGAGAGCGAGCGAGCTTGTCTGTCTGCGTGCCTGCGTATCAGCAGGGTATGTTGTGGACACAGATGTGTACAGACAGCAGGAGATTGTACCTGACTGCAGTACAGGGAAGGGACTGCACAAACAGTGCAGAAATAAGGAAGATGCCTTGCTCTGTGTGTCTGTGAAAGAGAGTGCCCTTGGGGGTGCTGAGGGGCTTTGCATACCAGAAAGAGAAGTATTTTCTTCCAGGTAGGTGAGCTGTGTACAGGTAGCAGAGGGCGCAGGGCCTGGGTAGGTGGCAATGCCTTTTCTTTGTCCTTATGTGTGTGAGGGACATATGCATGGCCAGGCTGCATCATGCTTTTTAAATCTGCTAGGTTTAACACAGACCTAAACCTGCCCATGGTTTCCTGTGCACTTGTGCTTACAACAGGAAAAAGTTTATGTGTACACAATGATTGCTGAAAAACTGAACATGTGGTGGAAAAACTGGTGTCAGCTGGCATCACATTAGTACCTGTGATTTTGGATTCATTGGATTTTGACTATGGCCCTCCTAAACACAGCTCCAGTTCTTGTCTTCCTTTTAGTACAGCTGGTCAACCCCATGTACATCAGGGGGTAACTTATATCAGCAAGTAAGCAGAATCAGGTCTTGTGATATTTAAAAAGAAAAGCTTTGCAGGTCAGTTTGAAAGCTTTCCTGCAATCCTCCAAGTAACAGGATGTTTTTTCCTGTGTGGGCTGGTATGGTCTGTATATGTGCATGAGCTGGGGTTTTCCAGCTGCAGCAGCAAGGAGTGATCTTTCTTGGAAAGCAAAATCGCTTTATTAAGGCTTGGCTTTGAGAGTGCCCTGATTGGCTCTGCTAGGCAGCACAGCGCGGAGTTTCAGGCTCGGGGTATTCTTGGAAATTTGTGTTATTAATTGAAAGCTTATTAATGGCAAACACAGGATGACATTTTACATGGTTTAGTTATGTTCTGTGAGTCATTGGTACAATGCAGTCTCAGCCACAAGGCAAGGAATCTCCTGCCGTAACTGATAACAGGGGAGCAATAACAGCTCAGTTCCCACTAACTGGTCCTGAGGCGACAGCCACAAATGTCTCATCATCTCCTCTCTCAGGAGAGGAGGTCACCCTCTCCTCTGAGGTGGTCAGTCAATCTGGGGTTAAGGGAAATCTCAGAGGAAAGCACATTTAGTCACTGAGGTAATAAGCACTGGTTTGTTACCAGTGGGCTCCAGAATTTTGGCCTCTTGAAACCTCTGGAGTTGCCCTTAAAAATAAAAAGGCACTGCTGACATCACTAGTCAATAGTCCCATCTCTAGAACAGGATATGTGATGTTCTAGATAATTAAATTTTGTTGTACTGAACTGTGGCTGGGTTCTCTAGAATAACGCCTGAGTCCCATTTTATCTGAGATATGGGTCAAGTCTGGCTTGTAAGGCAATAGGGAAAGCATTTGTATTTGGAAGGGAATTGAATATTACTTCTAATATCCTGCAAAAAAAGTCAGTTTCCTCTGTCCAGCTTCATAAGATGGTCAGTGCCATATACCATGGAATTATAGAATATGCTGAGTTGGAAGGGACTCACAAGGATTATCAAAGTCCAACTCCTGACCTTGCACAGGACATCTCCAAGAGTCACACCATGTGCCCAAGAGTGTTGTCCAAACACTTTTTGAACTCTGTCAGGCTGGTGCTGTGACCATTTCCCTCAGGAGCCAGTTCCAGTGCCCAACCACCCTCTGGGGGAAGAAGCTTTTTCTAATGTCCAACCTAAATCTCCCCAACACAACTTCAGGCCATCCCCTCAGTCCTGTCACTATCAGCACAGAGCAGAGATCAGTGCCTGCCCCTCCTCTGCCCCTCTGAGGAAGTTGTAACTGCAGTGAGGGCTCCCCTCAGTCTCCTCTTGTCCAGGCTGAACAGACCAAGTGACCTCAGCTGCTCCTCATTTGGCTTCACCTCAAGGCCCTTGACCATCTTCATAGCCCTCCTTCATGCTATCTAAAAATCAAAATGAGATTCTTATTGAAAAAAGAAGAGAACAAATGTCTTAGATTCTTAATGTATTTTTAAAGAAAGTGACATTTCCCAGTCAGTTTGTGGATGTGTCTGTGTTGTCCACCTAGTCCTTGAAAGATACATTATTTTAAATCAGATTTCTGAACACCATCATCCAGAGTCTTGTTTATCTTTCTTACACTTATAGGCATAGGCCAAGCAGGCATTCTGCTAGGAGAGGCCCTTCTGTAAGCCACAGCCATGGATCTGCAGCCTCTTTTTTCTGGGAAGAAACCACGTTTGTACAAAACCCTCAAATATCTCCATCAATCCTCTTGGTCCCCCCTTCCCCACTGCTATGTGTGCATCTTGTCCTGTCTGATGGAATTCCTTGGGCTCTTTCCCAGGCACACTGAGGGTAATTAAACTCAGTGTTGTCAGAAGGTAGGACTCTGTCTGCTTTTGCAGTGCCAGGAGGGGATAACCTAACCCTACCCCTAACCCTAACCCAAACCAAATAACCCTAACCAAAATCCAAACCCTAACCCTAATCCTGATGGCCCTGTCCCATCCACAGGAGCCAGGAAAATGATGCTGGCCCTTTTCCATGGGAAACAAAACCCACCACCCCCTGTTCTTGATGTCAGTTCGGAGGTGGCCTCTGGCACTCCAAAAGCAGACAGAGTCCTATCTGCTGGCACCTTTCCTCTGGGAGAAATCCTGATCTGTTCACACATTTAGGAGGGGGGCCCTGACTTCCAGCCAAAGGAGCCAGGATACAGATGCTGGCTCTTTTCCATGGGAAACAAAACCCAGCACCCCATGTTCTTGATGGCAGTTCAGAGTTCCTCTGCACTCCCTTGTCCAGCAGCAGAATGATTTCCAGAACTGCACTGGGAGGAGATTATAGGCCAAGCACTTAAACTCTTCCACCCTGGTTAGCAAGAGCCCCACAGCTGTGGATTGTCTGGTGCCAGCAAATAAACCAGATGGACGACAGGGATGGAGACAGGCCAAGCTGGGATGGAAAGCATAGTGTGCCCTCCTGTCTTAATGGGCTTCTGAAAGATGAAGTAGCACAAGCTGAAAAGAGCCTTCAGCTGCAAAGCTCCCTGTGTTGAGGTAATGGGAAACAGGACCTACTCTTTTTTGTGGGACTTCAGATGTGGCTTGTTGGGATCTCCTCTAACACCACAGGATGAAGGGTGATGTCATTGGTGCCTACAGGAAGGTGGGACATTTCCAGGCTTCAATGGGGAGAAGAATCCAGATCTACAGCTACAAAGAGCAGGGGGCTTGGGAAGAAAAATCCAAAATACAGAGTGTACCACTAGATGCTAGAGTGTATCACTGGAAGGTGCCTGCTCTGCTTAGCAGGTTGCAGGGAGATAAAGCCCACCCAGTCTGCACAGGACAGTGATGGGTCAGTGCTTCTGATCAACACATGCTGCTTTTGCAAGGGGCCAGACCTGGCTGTTCCTCCAGCACTTCATGTCTGTGATTTGTTATCTGAGTGATGGCAAGGCCTACGACTCAGATCCAACTGTCTTTGTGCAAAGTGCTTTATGTATAAGTTTGATGAGATTCAGGACCAAAAGGAGCTTTCTCCCATTAACAGATTTCTCCCATTAACTGAAATTCAATTTATAGATGAGCTATCTCAAAAGGCTGTGAGAAAACCACAAGGCCTAATTTCACCAGATATTCAGGGTCCTCAGACTCCAGCTCTCTTCAAAACTCAAGGTAATGCAACCTACCCTTATCTGTGCATCTCTGTTGACCATTTGGGTACCCAGGCTTGGTGTCCCCAAATAATGAGTGACCTGAAAAACTCATGCATCTCTTGAGTTTGAAGGCTACAGAAAATGCCCCAGGACTTTGTATAGATAGGATTGCTTGGTATCATACATGGAGTCCATTCTCAGTGCTGAGAATTTAATTTTGTCCTAGTGTTATGCCTTAGGTCCATGGCTGGCTTTCTTCCCAACAGGCTAGTTGGAATTTTTCAAAAGGTTGCAGCAAGTATATTCAGCACTAGAATATGCCTACTGCATGCTTTGGGGTACTTTGAGTTTAGGGTATTCCAGCTTTAAAAAGGAGATCAGTCTCTCACCACCAGAAAACACAATCTGCTGGAGCCTTTCTCAGAATAAAGGGTTGAATCTCAGTTCAGTGCCTCTTCAAGCTAGGCCAAGCTGCTTGCAAGTCTGTTTTGGAAGGGATTACTGAACACACACCTCAGTGTGCTGGAAAATCACCCCTGCTGGTAACAGGTACTGTCAGGCAGATTACATTGTGTTTATGGGGTTCAGTGTGGAGGGGTGGATACAGGACATCCTTGCCAGGCTGTTTATGGCTGTAGGGGAGCGTGCCCTTTCTAGGTGTGATCCTCACCTCCACCATTTGTCCTTCTTCCTCTATTCTGCCATCCCTGAAGCAGCCTGGATTGGTTATAGCCCACATGTTACAGTGGCCAACCTGCAAAGAGAGAGCCAGAAAAAGTTAATGTGGAGTTCTGGTCTACTCCCAGGATGCATTTGGGCTGCAGCCCATAATGGTATGTATAATTGCAAAGGCCTGCCAAAAAAAGCAGGCTGGATTTAATTGAGTCAACACACTGCTATTAATAATAAAATGGCAGAGACTTTGCTATTAATCACTTGTGCTGGCTTTATCACAGGCAGTCTCGGCTATCTGGCTACCAAACAAGACCTTTAAAAAAAATGGTGCAGTGGAAAAGTTACTAGTGGGAATACACCTGCTAACAAAATAAAGCTTGTAAACAAAATGTTCCTTGCAGAAGAATGTTCTTTCTGAAGGGGCATCTTAGCTGGGGGGCAAATGGGATTATGGCAAATGGCTATGTCCTACAGCAAAGCCCTCTTTTTATAGGAACAGATCACTGGGAGGATACACTTGGCAAATGGTGCATCTTTGGAAAAGCTATGCTTGATAAAGGACTTTGTACTTTAGGTGGGAATAAAGGGAGAAATGAATCCTCCAAAGGAAAAGGTAATTGCTGCAGCACAGCCCAGAGAGGAATGCATCTGTTACTGGTAAATGGAAAACACCATATCCAGTGAGCTACTGAACAAAAATGGAAATGCAGACTAAATAGCATGCCTGACACCAAAATTGCAGCCCTCCTTGTAGAGGGCTGGATAAACTGTGGTATGTTGGGGTGGATGGCTGGATGTAGGGCTCTGTACCCTGAAGTGGATGCTGCCAACACCACATGCAGCACCTCTGAAGGAGTAAGGTCTGGTCTTCTGAGGGATCTTCAAGGCCTAGAAGGGCCCTCTTCCCTACAACCTGACTCCTTGTGGAGGAAGGGCTTGAATGGGGCTCCAGCCCTTTCAGGCATGCACCATATTTGCTTTTGTGTCCATGTTCCCCGTGGCCCTCCTGGTGAACTGTGCCCCAGTGCCTGAGGCTGGTACTGTTTCCTCATGGCAGTGCAGTGCATTTTTAAAAGCTGCCCCTGCTGAGGTTGTTATCGTAGGAAACATGGGAATGACAATCTTTACTTTTGCTTCTGAGTGGAGCAGCTTGTGGTGACTATGGCTGGGAAGGCACCAAGTGGCAAAAAGGTCTGAAACCCAGGAAGAAGGGAACAGGCTTGAAAACCGGAGCAGGGAACAGGATGTGTCTGTAGGCAGAGCCAAAGGATGTAGAGCAAGTAGAAGAACAAACAACACAAATACATTATGTTGCTTTTAGTCTAAGAGGTTGTGAGGCTTAAAAAATTACTCTTTGAGCAGACAGCAGGAAGGGGAGAATCCCCTGACTTCCACATTTAAGAATGCCAAAGGAATGGATCTTTTCTTCTCTTCCAAGTTTTCCTGCAAAAAGGGATAAATTTTCTCTGCACCAGTGCAAAAAATCTCTGTGCCTCATGCACCAAATAGTCAAGCAAAATAAATGATTTAACAGGCTAAAAGGCCTCTTTCTGCTATGAATTAACAAGATCCATAAATGAATGCAAACATTACCCCTCAAAAGGAAAGAGAAAAAAGAAAAGAGAAAGGAACAAAAAAAAAAAAATCCCAGAAAAAAAATTATCCACTTCCTGCTGTTTTCCTTTCCTCCCCATAAAGCGAGTGTCTTATCCTCAGAGAAATTCACTTCATTGTTAGAAATAGCCAAAATTGGCTTGCAACTAGTAAAGATGCCAAGAATTTGCACCTTGCTCTGTGACCTAAAGCAAAAATGACATGAACATTGACAAATTTGACAAGGAAATTTGTGCAAAAAACAACTTCTATTTGGCTAGCCAAGCAGCAAATATGTCGGATGATATGCTTTATTAAGCAATCCATTTTTCAGCAATAGCTGCACCATCTGCAAAGGTTAGTGTGCATCAGGCTTTCCACAGAATTTCATCTGCGTCTGCAGCTAGGTGCAACACACGACCACATTTTTCATGTACATACAATTTTGGATGCAAATAGAATACTTGATGAAAGAGGTGACCTTCCGGACTGACTTCCCCCATGCAGTAAAGTCACAGGCACAGAAGCAGCTGAGAGGAACATATCTCTGCCTGGAGGGAGGCAGGGAGTGGCAGAGAGGAAGGAAGGGGAAAGTGAGATATAAAAAGAAGAGGGAACTTCAAGAAAAAGTGTTTCCCAAAAAAACGGCTTGGCACATTGCATAGCAGAGGCTCTGCGCTTGTACCAGTCCAAGTGGAGAGGAAACTGTTGTGTGAGGTAGCTGCAGTTTTCTTCTGGATGGTATCCAACTCTCCATCTTATAGCTTTTGTCTTGTTATCTTGTGTAGTTCCTGCCACTACACTCTCTAAAGATCATTGTCTTTCATTGCTCCCTCTCACAGTTTGCATTCCAGACTTGCCATCTCTTAGGGATGGACCATTTACCTTATTGCTACTGCAGCCCCTGCCTATGGCTGCTGGATCTCCTTCTGAACATCCTTGGCTTAACAGGATGCATTTTCTAAATCCAAGGAGGGGAACCATTGCTTCCAAGTATTAGTCAGACATACCTATTTTCTGACCCTTTTGTTTTTTTTTTTCTTTAAGTCATGATGGTCTGGCCTCTGTATTTTCCTACACTATTTTCTAGTGGCTGGATATGGCCTTTCATGTCCTGTCTGCCCTACATTAGGTGAAATCAACTCTTCCCTAGTCCCCAGTCTTCTTCCCCAAGTGTATGCTGTACACATGGCTCCCTACGCCTCATTGATGGTTGCTGGTTATAAATTCATGTTCTCAATCCCTGCTCCACTTAGCTGAAGTTGGATGCCATCCCAGTGCCTTGCAACTGTCCCTGGTCCAGTGGAAAGTTTAATCTGCCAGTTCATGCCGTGCCGTCCTATGGGGAGAGCTCAGTTCAGTGCAGCTCCGCACTGCACAGAGAGAAGCTCATTAGCAGGACATGGTAGTGTCTGATGACACTGTGGTCCAAAAAGGCATCATTAGGCACAAAATGTTTTCTGTAGCTCTCTGAGATTTCCTGGTAACTTAAGGAATTCAGACATGGCTACTGTGGGGACACAGATGAAATGGGGAGCAGAGATGCGCTCTCCAAGGACCGTCTCCCATCTGTGTCTTTTGCCGGAGCAGATATTGGACAAAGCCTGTGACTCCTTTTTGACTCCTTGGATCCTTGCTACAAAAGATGCAGATGGGACTGGCTGGGCCTGGCAGGCACACTCTTCCCTGGTTGGCTGCTAAGTGGTGTTAAGTGATGAATGTTAAACTTAACAAGGGGACTTACAGATTTACGTAAGGATTTTACTGCCTGCCAGGTATAAATGATGGAGCAGCTTTGATCTTTAGGGGGATCAGTACTGGAAGTGATTTAAACTAAAGTTAATAAAACTGCTTAAAACTGTACTCTGTAGTCTCACAGGCTGAAGGAGCCCTTGGTCACTTGACTGCTCTAAGTAAAAATTGTTCACATTTATGAGGGAGACCAAATCCCACTGGTGTTAACTGTGTTTCCAGCTGAATAATAAATGGTATCTTCCAAGAGTCCTGCAAGTCCTTCCCTATGTGCACTGCAGGTCCCACAACCTGCTGGAGCCCCTGAGCTATAATCCACAGACACAAAAAAAGAGTATAGACCCTTTGCAGTTCTGTGGGCTTTTCTCCTCCACTCTCCACTTCATAATCCCTCACCAGGTCTGATCCTTTTGCCATTTTGTAGCATGTCACAAGCTACTGTTGGAGCTGTTTAAAATTTTGCCATCAAGTGAAATTCTGGACTTCTAGGTGTGTTTTACTTTTGGAATTTGCTGGCCAGCAGTAACAAGTACATGCCATAAACATTAAAATTTCACTGGCTTCATGGCAGACTTTGCCACGATGTACCTTTAGAAACTGGACATCAGATTACAGATTTTATGAATGGTCCTGTAATGCCTTCTTTCACTGCAATGCATCTTAAGAAAGTTCCTTATGAAGGTGAAAATTACAATTTTTAATGGGGGATCTGTTTTCTATCTCCCAGGAATCTCAGTCGCCTCCCACAATATAATCATGAGTATTTCCACTGGGGATTTCCATAACATCCCACAAATAAATGATGTGAGCTGCAGTGGGCAGGATGCTGAGATGTTGGTGCAAACAGGACTTGTGTGAGCTGCAGTGGTTCAGGTGAAGAAGTGGCTTTTTTGTATCTATCAGAGAAGTTGATGGGATTTCCTGACACCCCTGCATTAGCCCAGCTCATTAGGTTTACAAGTGAGAACAAATCCACGCGCTAATTGCGCTCGCAGCTATGAAGCAAACAGGCCTTCCCTACATGCCAGGGGATCTGCTGTCAACTGGAGTCACCAGGCTGTCCCTCCACAGACACACACAAATGGAAGTCGTCCTGCTATTGCTACAGGGTTTTCTAATTCTCCTGCCATTTCCTAGAAACTCTTTAACAACTACCAGAATGCCTTCTGTCTGCTTGGTAACAAAACAAGTAGCCTTTCATGGCCCTCTCTAGAAACCAGTGATTGGCAGCCACTGAAATTGAATTAGCAGTAACTCACCACTGGTAGAAAAAATACTTTTTTGTTTTTTATTTCAGCCCGGTGCACTGTTAGTGATGAAACTCTGCAGCACAATGATTTGATGAGGCCATGATCTTGGAAAGATGCAAAAAGAGATGGGCTGTTTCAGGCGGATCATGAGGAAATCCTGAATTATAAAGGTACAGTCAGCTCTGGGATGGGATTTGCTCTGTGGGAGAGCCAGCTGGAAACTGCCAATACTTGGGAGGAAGTTGCATGAAAATCTTGTTACTTGTACCTTGTTTTATAATTACCTCTTGCAGAGTGTGTTTTTTTCCTGAATTACAGTCCCTGTTGGAGACAGGTTATGGGCTTAGACAGACCACTGGCTGGACAGCCTGGTATTTCCTGCATTCTTACCTCCACGGATCCTCTAATAGCCCTGCTGCCTGGCTTTGTCCTGCTATTGTGTCTCTCTGCGAGGATGGTCTGTGTCTGACACTGTCGGGGGATTTCAGCAGACAGATTCTACTGGTATTTTCAGAGCCCCCTGATATGCTCCTCACAGTCCTGTAGCATTTTCTAAATTCCCTGGGGGCCGAGGGTCATCTCTCTCTTTACATGGGATAAATTGATAATGACACAATGAAATCGGTCATGATGAAATGCCTCCAATTTTATTACAGTGGGAGGGGATTTTGGATCTATGTTTCTGTTGTGTTGTCTCAGGAGGTGTGCTTACACCAGTGGCTTTTTGCCAAAATTTCCAATGATATTTTGAAGTCTCCTATTCCATCCCGTATCTTGACACTAGATTCAGCAAACTGTTTTCAGAGGTTTTCTGTGTGTTTCCAGGGAAGACATTCCTGTTGCATCCTGTAGCAGCCTGTCTCTTTTCTGTGGCTGGATTTTTGTGGGGCTACAACTATTGTTAGAGAATGAGGAAAGTGATAGATCATTTAGTGCAGACTATCATGGCTAGAATTTGCTCCTCATCCACCTGTCAGTGCAAGAGAAGAAGTAGTTTGGGAAGCATCATTAGATTTGGAGCCATTTTCTTGTGGCTCCTATTTCTTTCTTTCCTTGTACTACTGCATCAGACTAAGGGCTAGATCCCAGCAGCTTTCTTACTCCCTTGAAAAAGATGCTATATTTCCTCCACCCTTGAAGTGTGGGGAAATCAGGCATCTTGTACCCTGAGACTCCTTTGAACCCGACCCTCTGCTCTCAGCTCATTTCTGCTTCCCGGTATTTTTCCTGTGCTGCAGTGTGGAGTAAAGCACTGAAGTACTCAGACATGATAAATCCATGCTGATTTACTAAACAATTGAGCCCAGGTCGGATAGAGAGCAGAGAACCCTCCAACAGAGTATCTTTAAATGAACCACCAGCAGGTATTTCAGCCCAGTTAGCTGGGCATTCAATTATGGCCTTTGCTACAGAGTAAAACCAGTTTTTCCAAAGGACACTGGTAGCAACCTCTTAAAAAAGGAGTTGTGGCCCCTCCCCAGTGACCTTTCCTTGTCAAATGCTACATGCTGTGATGTTCCTACACAATAGAGAACACTCTGCTCTCTGTGTACTTGGCAAAGGAAGAAATGGCTTTTTTAATCTCATTGCATGAATTATTGGCAAAACGTTTGAAGTGGCTCCAAGATTCCTCTCTGACTGACTTGCATTTTCTCAGGAGATTTGTGTAGTTTGGGAGTTTGGAACCTGTAACTGAATAACTCGTAGAAAGCATTTGCTACTTTTTGAAAGGATGCTGTGTCCTTGCAGAAAAACCACTTCATCTGCTGCATCAACATCCCTTTGCAAAGGACAAGCCTTGCTGGCTGTCCCCTCAGAGGTTGCCCACGCCTTTTGCTGCCCTGTCTGGCCCCCAGCACAGGTATTGCCTGGAGGCAGTGGGGCTCTGCCCTGCCCAGGCCTTGGGCAAACATCAGCATGTGCCAGCACTTGCCCTGAACAGTCTGTAGAGACAGGGCATGGAAACACAGGCAGCAGCGTGGGGTCATGTAGAGAGG
>VZRX01000289.1:107858-195358 GCA_013398075.1 Notiomystis cincta | reverse complement strand
GGATACTCACATTATTTCTTATTATTTGGGTGCACACAGTGTGCACTTCACTTTGAAGCATGAAAGTATTATTTATCTTTTGCTACTCTAAGGTGTGGCTACACACAATACACTTTGTGGGCATTGTTGCCTGTTTAAATGTTCAAACAAAAAAAAAAAGTTAGTTTCTTTGTGTGACTGTGCTGCACTGAGGTGCCTGCTGGGACTCGGGCTCCTGTGTGCTCGAGGTGGTGTGTGACATGCAGAGCAGGCAGTGACCACAGCTCTGAGAGGCCACTGAGTGAGGCTCTTGGGGCTGCCTTGTGCTTTTTCTAGGGGGGCTGTTGAGTTAATTTGCCTTGGACCTTTGGGAAACTGTTTGTAGATCTCAGAACTGAATCTCCCAAGGGATAATTCAGTGCCATCCTCACCAGATGTCTCTTTTGCACAGGTCAGCTGGTTGTTGCAGGCAATGGAGCAACTGTGGCTTATCTATACTTTAGCATTCTTGCTGGCCGTGGTCAGATAGGCGCAGTGCATGGTTGCTTGGAGGCCACTCCACAGGGACGTCCAGGCCACGGTACAGGGAAGGTGCTTGTGCAGGAGCTGTGGTGTCATGGCAGCAGCAGGTTCTTGTGTGTGTCCTCCTGTGGGGGGACTTTCCCCTCGGCCAGGTGCCTGTAGCTGCAGAGCAAGCAGAGCCCTGGGGGAGCAGGCGTGGTGCTGAGGGGCTCCTCCCCGCCTCCCCTCGCAGGCCGGGCTTTGTGGCAACGGTTCTGTGGGTCCCACGTTTTTCTGAATGTGGCACCATGGCAATTTCATTGCGACTGTAACTGGGGGTTTGTGACTGCTGTCGGTGTAATTATCTGTCTGGTCAATAAAATGAAGGGTACTGAGTGCTGGCAGTTTGGGGGAATGAAGACTGACTTAATTACAGCAACCAAATCTCTCACATCTCCTGTCCACTGAAACACCAGCCGCCTTCATACGCTGCCCTTTAACAGAGCTGCCTATCATGCATCTAAACAAACAAGTAGGGAAGACAGAGGGGAGATTGTTTGTCAGGGATGTGTCTTTGCGAGGGAGGAGCAGCAATATCTGCAGGAGGGACTGAGGTGAAACCCAACATCAAAGGCAAGAGGCTGTCAGCACATTTAACTTTACAGAAAACCTTCTCCTAATAAAAAAGGAATGACCTCGTTACTACGGACACTAACAGTTCCCAGGGGAACACCAGGAGACTGCTGCCTGCACTTTTAATATTCACTTTACAAACAAATGGGAAACCTTGAAAGAATTTCGGTGTTGTTCTTGGCAAGTTGTTGCAATGCTGTGTCCTTATAAAAATCATTTAAGAATTTATGTAGTGTGAGTTTACTTTTCATCTGCTGCTTTTCGTTGCTATCAATCTCCCTCCCTCTCACTGCCTGAATCCCTGTGGGAAAGACCAGGATGCCCATGCAGTGAGGTGCTGGCCACACCAGCAGGTTGAGCAGGAGGCACTGTTAAGCTTGGCTCTGACTGATGAGGGAGAGGACCTGGTTTTGGAGGAGATGCTCAAAAATTCTATCTGGACCTGGGCCAAAGAGAGCAAGCCAAGTCCTATCAGGAGGGTGAAAGGCAGGGGAAGCTTTGAGTTGGCTGCAGAACTGGGGCAGGGGTGCAGAGGGGAGAGCTGGGTCGTTGAAAGCTGGAAGGACCCTGAGTGTGACAGCCCTGCAGGCAGCCTGGTGTGAAGCAGTGTGGGGATGCAGGGTGGGCCAGTTCAGAGCTCTGCTCCCCTCAGCTTCTCCTGGCAGGAGTCACCAGATGCAATAATGCCAGGAAAGCTAGAGTGGAACGAATCTGTGTCTTTTCCAAGACTCTGTGAAAGAATCAGGGAGAAAATGCTGCTGCAAACCGAAAGAATACTTGCAAAGTGAGAGGCTGTTCAGTCAGCCAAATGTCTCTGCAAATTACATGAGCGGTTTCTTTTCACGGGCTAGGCTTTTTCCTCAAGTTACCACAGTCTGAGTGACCAGAAATCTTCTCCGATGTTTCCTTGGTGTTACATTTGCTGTGTGGCACCTGAGGGAGGTTTGCAGAAATGGTTTCATTAGTGAGGAGAAATACTCTGTACTGGAAATAAGCCCTCACAGCTGACGCCTCAAGCTATTCAGCAGCCGTCCACAAACCCTTACCCACACTTATCTGGTGTGCAGCCCGGGGAGTAGCCCTTCCTCTCCTGGCACATGCCCATGGTTATGTGCAGAGTCAGGCACACCCCAACACACTCATGAAAATGCAAATAAGCACACATATATGTAGTTTAATTCCCATGTGCCTGTCCACACACACCACGCCTCTGTGCGTGTCAGTATGTTCCTCTTTTCTCGTTTCCATTTCCTCATACAGAGCAATCCATCCCTGGTGCAGATTTGCTTCCAGTTCTGACAGTCACGTGAAACACAACTTTATTCCTTGAGTTCACCCTCTGTACAGCCAGCCCTGTCACCAAACTGTGGGAAAGGCAGCTTATATTTGAATATCATATCTGTAATTAATACTTTACCTGTTTCTCTTGATATTTGCTTAGCATCCCTTCATCCCAGGCTGTCTGAACTCAGGTTTCCTGACTACTGCTGCAAGGCAGAAGGCAGATGCCTGCTGCTCCTCGAAGCTTTCTAGTGGAAGGATGAAGTAGAGAAGAGGAAAATGTAATGATGGTAAGTAGCTTGTGGGAATGACACCGTTCATTGGTACTCTAGGTATCAGAGTACTCACTAACGGGCAATTTACAAAAGACACTTCTGAGCCATTTTGCAGGAAATCACTGACTGCTGTGAGCTGGGGAGTGCAGGCGGCTTCATGCAAGCGTGAGCTATTGCCCAGGAGCTGTCCTCTGTAGTTGTGAGCGATGCAAGAAATACAAGCAGCTCTTTGCACTGCCACACTCCTCTGTGGATGTCTGAGAGCAGGTGTTTACCCTTTGCAGAATCCGACCAGTTGCCCATGTCAGGTGGGCTCAGCAAGGCTGCACAGAGGTTTAAGCCAACTGTCTTCTACAGCCAGGAAGAGGGGAAGCCTCTTTCCATATTCCAGCTGAATATCTCTAATAGGCATGTGGATCTAGCATTTTATTTTCCTTATCTTGTTTATTCCTAAGTATTAGAGTGGTAATGGATAAAATTTTTTCTAAAGGTTTGTCATAGTCAATTTGTCATTGAAAACTTTGACTAAATGGTCCCTTCTGAAGTGCAGAGATGTTCTTTAGAGCACTACAATGAGATCCAAGGAGACTGGTCAACCGCTACTTCTTTGAAACCCAAATAGAGTGGAGCTGGAAGTTTCATGTACTTTGTAAAGACCTTAGAAATCTATGTAGAAATCACTACAGGAAAAGCCATATGTTAATACAGAAAGATGGGTCAGATTTCTCTTTGCTTGAATGATGTAAATAAGCTGTTCTGGGAAAGTGCAAAGGGAGTTATCATGTGTTAAACCTCAGAGCCAATGATATGAATCACTGAAATGCTGTTTTGCAAAGGTCCTAGGTATTTCCATAAAGTTGTACTTCACTGGGGTTTTCTCTTCACTTGTTGTGGCATGTTAATTTATTCTGATTATCAGTTATGGTAAGTTTCATCCAAACACTAAGAGAAATTTGAAGATTTTGATTAAAGAGGAAAATACTTCAAAGTGCAAATTCTCATTTGTGCACATGCCCACATTTCTGCAAATAATTCCACATGTCCTGGTGGTCATTTTGTCTTTGGTGGGACACACCAGCACAGCTCAACCTCTAAGTTCATATTACTGCTAGCAAGTGAAAAGTAGGAGGATGAGCTTCCAAAGACCATCCTCAACAACTTCACTTGTTCCCAGATAGACTTTTACATGATATCCTTATAGCACCTTCCAGTACCTAAAGGCACCTACAGGTAAGCTGGAGACAGACTTTACTTTTTACAAGAGCATGTAGTGGTAGGACAAGGGGGAATGGCTTCATACCAGAAGAGATCAGGTTTGGATTATATAGCAGGAAGAAATTCTTACTGTGAGGATGGTGAGGATGGTGAGACACTGGTACAAGTTGCCCAGAGAAGTTGTGGATGCCCCATCCCTGGAAGTGTTCAAGGCCAGGGTGGATAGGTCTCTGAGGAACCTGGTCTAGTGGAAGGTGTCCCTGCTCATGGCAGGGGGGTTGGAACTGGATAATCTTTAAGGTCCTTCCCAACCAAATTATTCTATGATGTAACCTTGAGCAAAGATACAGCTTGGCAGTGAATTAAAACCCAGTGAGGAATGTGCCCAGAATTGCAAGTGCAAGTGGTCATACAAATGCTGGACCACGAGGAAGGATGGCTTGTAACTAGTGGTTCAAAGAGAACAAGTAGGAAATCTGGGGTCACTGCCCAGCTCTGCCACAGATTTCCTTTATGTCCTTGCCTCATTCACTTACTTTAGCTGTTCTCCAGCTAAAGGAGACAATAGTACCTCCCTAATGGCCTTGGGAAGGTCTCTTGAGACTGTAAAGAGGGAGGACTTGGCTCTCTCTCTGTGAATACACTCCTGAGCAAAAGGGATTCCAGATTAGAACCGCCTGGGTCTGCTGCTGCTCCCTGAAGTAATTATATCAAATACCTGGAGCAATAATAAAACTTCATAATGTTTTCCCATTTGGGGTTGAAGGACATATTTTGTTCAATAATCTGGAATGCAAAGTTTGGCTATAGTTTTGAGCCCTAGTTTCTTGGTGTGTTTGGGTTTTTGGTGATTTTTTTGTTTGTTTGTTGGGTTTTTAAAAATTATTTTTGGCCACTGAAGTCAAATTCAAAGTGCTTACTCCCTCCTTGTTTTAAATCAAGAGCATATTCCTGTAAGAAACAGTTAATGACTCATTCAAATTTTGTTCTGGATCATTTTTATGTCTTTATTCCTCTAACTGAAAGTTTACAGTGCAGCCACACACCTGGCAGAAGTTCTTGAGCTCTGTCAGCTGCAGTTTTCCAGGAAAATCTCCTTGCTGGATAATTCCTGATGAGGCTGCAGGAAAGGACAGGTTTGTGTAGCTGCCTGCATTGGAGTGGAATATTGCCCTCTTCCCACACCCAACTGCTGCCTTTAGAAGTGTGAGACACTGAATAACCCAGCAGACAGGTATCACTACAAGCAAGGAGGTAAGAGCATGTCTTCTTGGTGAGATGCTGTTATTCTCTGGATAGGTCTTCTGCCTTTCTAGGTGGGACAGTGTGGCCTCTTTAATCCCATCACTGGATCAGTGCTCCCAAACTACACTAGTGTAATCATCCTACTTGAATTAAGCAAGTAGCTCCTGGCTTCTGACTCCACAATCCAGCCTTAGGTATCCCCTCTCAGTCTGATGCACCTCCCTCTTCCTCCCTCTCCCCTGAAGCCCCCTGCTTGTGGGCTCCTTGATATTTTCCAGTCCTTCCCTAATGAGCACTGCAGAATTACAGCTAATTAAGGATGTAAATGATGCTGGAGAGGGAGAGAGGGGGAGAGGATGGGAAGGGGCGGGGGGAGGGCAGCTACTTGCTGTGTGCAACTCTGCAGTAAAGTGTCTCCTACCTCAGCAGAAAAGTTATCACGGGAGACAATGTCAACTTTGCGGAGAGGGAGGGCCCTTCGCGCGGCTCCATCCCCGCCTGCAGCAGCCTCCGCCTCTCTTTATCTGTCAGCGCTGCAGATGCTGATGTCCTTCCTCCCAAATGCTGCTTTGTCAGCTGAAGCTGTCAACGAGCCCTGGTCTCCCTCTCTGACACTTGCCACCAGCCTCACCTGTGTGTCACCTGAGGGCTGAAGGGCTCAGAACACCTCCAAACCT
The DNA here is from genome assembly GCA_013398075.1 of Notiomystis cincta. Taxonomy (NCBI): domain Eukaryota; kingdom Metazoa; phylum Chordata; class Aves; order Passeriformes; family Notiomystidae; genus Notiomystis; species Notiomystis cincta. The sequence continues at coordinate 189,552 of VZRX01000289.1, read as the reverse complement.
GCTGGTGCTCCGGGTGAGCGACCTGTTGTGCTCCTCTTGCTTGCAAAGGGATTTTGTCCCTCTGGTGTGGGCCAGGTCCACCTCCACATTCAGGGGTCAGAAAGGATGTCACTGCTCAGGGGGAGAGTGGGTTTTGGCCATTTCTCCCAGGCACTGGGGCACCTGCCTCTCTGGGCTGTCACCTGCCAGCGCTGGCCCCAGCCCCTGCTCTCCGGGGAGGATTAGGGCAAAGTGCCTTGTCTCTGCAGCAGTGGCCAAGCACTGGGACAGCGTGTGCAGGGGACAGCGCCAGCGGCAGCCTGAGCTGTCAGCTCCGGCCACGCGACCCTCAGGTACGTGGTTGCTCACACACGTGAGCTGGCCTGGTTTGCTTTAGGAAATGCTCCCAAAGGGAGCAGCGGGGGCATGGAGGAAAGCAGGGTTCATTCAGCAAGGGGCTGCAAACCTCCGTCCCAGCAGCGGCCTTGGCTGGCAGCTCCTGCCCGCGCCAGGGAGCCCGAGTCAGCCGGCTGGCAGCCCTGCTTTGGGGGGAGGATTCTGCTGGCGACGAGCAGCTGTTTGAACCCATTCCAGTCTCGCTGGGTCCTCCCGAGTGCGTTTCCAAGCACTCGGGGTCCCTGTTGGCGTATTTCTCTGCACATTGCCCGGATCAATGAGTTGCGAAGGGATGCCTGCCCTGGCGGCGCAGCCAGTCCGTCTGTCTGTCCCCGGCCCGGCTGAAGCGGGACGCACGCCCCGGGTCAAGGGGCCGTGGCATGGGGTGGCAGAGACGGCAGCAGAGGTTTTTGTTGTTGTTTCCCAGAACGCTGTGCAATATATTCCGATTTTTTTTCTTGTCATTAAGCCAGTGCCTCGGAGATGATGATGTAGTCCCTATGTGGGCCGCAGAAAGCACTTCGAGCCGTGCTGGAGTCGTGCTGGGTGGCTCTGATAGCAGAGCTAATGGGAGCGAATGGGATGCAACGAACTGTTCTAATGACACCAGCCAGGGAAGAGACAACAGTAAGAATAAATAAATGTTAACTATTTTCCTCTTCCAGACATTTGCATCTATTGCCATTAAGTTCATTTAAATAAGAGAGAGAGCGAGAGAGAAGGGGAAACTTACTACTACTCTTAATAACCAGTGTCTAAAAATAAATTAGGATGCTGGGATGCACTTAAGGCATTTTAAAAATAAGTCTGATTTTTCCCCCCTTTCCTCTTTTTTTTGAAGTGTTGGAGGGTTTTAATTTGGGCCAAGTAATTTTGGTGCAAACGCTTGGGCGCCTTTCGTTGGGAAATTGGGAGGAATGCAAACAAGATTTCACTTCATTAAACAGGGGCAAACAGTAGAGAAATTGCACTTACTTATGGAAATGACTTTTAAACATGAACAGCATTTACTTGCATTGCCTTGTGCTGAATTTTTTTTAAAAAAGATTATACATGTGAATAATTCACTGCAGGCCAATTAGATGATGATTTCATTTTTAACCTCTCTTCCTTGCCATCTTGCTGGTTGTCCCTTTCATTATAATTTCCATCCTCTTCCTTCCCTTCAATAAATTAATAAAGATCAAATAATCCCTCTTCCTGTGGTGCCATGAGATGGCTTCTTGGAAAGGGTGTAAGGTGAGAAATCAGAAGATCTCCATCTCTACTGAGCTGCCCTGGGATGCGGCAGGAATAACTCCCTGGGATTTCTACAGGCAGAGCTGCACCCATGTGTTCAGGAATAAGGAATGGGAGAAATGAAAAATGGACAGGAATGAAACTGGGAGATGGAGAAAAAAAGATCTTTGTGTTTTTTGCATGCAGATTCAGGCGCTGGAGAGAGGATGCCAGCAGGACTCACCCTCTGTGAGGCTCCACTGATGCTGACAGGATCACACTGGTGTGATTTGGCTCTGGCCAAGCTACAAGCAGCACTCAGGTGACTCTGTGACATTGCAGAGGATAGACTGATGCCCTGAAGCTCTTCAGCATCCCTGGGCCCAGATGCAGGCAACACAGATGTGGAGCCACTGCTCAAACAAGGGAAGAATGGGCTGTAAGAGGAAGCCAGAGGAGGGTGATGCTGACTTTTGCCAGAGGCCTGTGGTAAGTGGACCTTACAGCAAGTGGACAGACAGAGAGCTCTCCATGGGGCCTCACTGTTTATCCCCATCCTACAGATGATAGAGATTCTTGCTGACATGAACAGATCAGGGCTTTTCCCAGCTCACTGTGGAAAGCAGTCTGTGGGGTTTCATGCCAAAACTTTCAGGGTGCTGGGAAGAAGGAGCTCCAAAAGACACTGGCTCCCTCTGGTCCCCAGTTTTCTGCTTCTGCATTTCATCAGATGCCTGCCAGCTTAAAGGGGCATTGGCAGACTCTGTCCATGGAAATCCCAGTCATGCTTATAGGAAGGCAACATCTATCCTCAAAATAGTTTTTTCCAAATATTTTATTCCTGGAGCTCTTTTCAGCAATTAAATTATTAAATACAGAGCCTAAAAGCCTCTAAAAACATAATAACAAAATACATAATTAGTTCCATGTAAAAAATCAGCTGACCTGCCTGTTTAGTTTCTTACATGACTTTTACCTGTATATGAAACTGCTATTTTCCTTTCATCTCCCCTAAAATGAAGGAGAAACTCTGGTGCCTTCCCAGTGAAACTTCCAGTCCTGTCATGGCAAGGGTGAAGGTAAATTGCAATATCTTCCCTTCTTGCATCACCAACAGTACACCTTTCTTCTTTGCTAAGCAAGAGGTTTTTCCCTGATGTCAGTGGAGTCACACTGCAGAAGAGCCACTGCTGATGGGGACTGTTCCAGTGAGTGTCTGTCCTGTCTTCTCCCTACAGGTGGAGGAAGAGAGGCATGAAGCAGGTAGGACACCTGGTTACTCCTGTATGCCCTGGCCAAGCATAGGCAGTAGTGAGACAGCTGAGACCCTGGTCAGAAGTAGGACTGCCCATAATTTCATTTCTTCTTCAGCTCTCACTTAAAAGTTTATTTTAATGAAAAAGGTCTTCCTGGGAAACTCCTGGTAGTTGTCACAGCACTGCATCACTGCTTCCTTCATCCCTGTCTCTGCTGCTTCTGAAGCCATCATCATCTTCCTCCAGGAGCTCTTATCTTCAACTGTCCCAGCCTGATCCCTCCAAGCCGCTTCCCACGATGTTTCATGGTCGTTTTGTCAGTGTGTCCTTTCTCACAGATCAGATTCCCAGCCTTTCTGTGCTTCAGTGTTTTTATGGCTCTTCGCTGGTTACAGTTTTATTGGGAAAGAGGTGGCTGCAAGCAATGACCTGTGATTTCCAGGGAAGGGGAGAGCAAGGAAACTTCAAGCAGCATGGCCTCCTGCTGGGAGCTGTCCCTTTTAGAGCCCTTGTGTCAATTATGACTTCCCCACTCTATTTGTTTACCCTGGGGAAGCCCAGCATGCTCCCTTCAGGGCTTGAGGCAGGCAAATTCCCTGTCCCAGCACAAAGGTCTTTCAGCCTAGGCTCAGGAACTTTTCTGATTCAACCATCAGGACAGCATCAGGACATAAGCTCCATGAAACAGGTTCTATAAGAAAATGGATTTCACTTTCACTCTGGCTTCTCTGTTGTACCTGACACCCTCCAGCTGGGGTTGAAGTTGAGAAACACAGAGAGAGCAGTGAGCCCACATTACAACAGTCACTGATGCCTTAGCTCTGTGACTGATGCTGCTGGCTGTAGTGTAGAATACAGGACATTTCCTAGCTGTTCCTGACAGCTATTCCAAACAAATTCCAACACAGAATCTTTTATCCTGAAATATCCATGCTTGGAGTCATTCATAGACAGCCTTCTGAGAATCTTTGTGGAGAGATAAGTCCAGAAACACCGGCTATGAAATAGCATTTTGTGTGCTGAGCTGTCTCTCTGTAGGAGCAGTGCTTCCATCTGCCACACACCTCTTGAATTCAGGGATAAGGACCCTTCAGGCTGTTGGTACCTCTGTTGACCTCAGCAGGTTTATCACCAGGGACAGGTTTAGCTCCATGCACTCATTAACCTGCTTCCCCTGAAGGACCTCTGAGGCTGAGGGCTATGTGGGGTGGGCACCCACATCAGCCCATTGCCATGGGCACCCTCTTGCTGATCAGCTTGTGCAGCGCCTGGAACCAGGAAATGGTCATGGGTCCTGACCATCCCCATGTCCACGAGAGCCAAGGTCATCTGCTGGGAAGGAAAGGCAAGGCAAGACAAGGCAAAGCAAACATCCTCTGTGCAGCCAAGAAATCTTGGGCTGAGGAGGACTTCAGAGGTTATTGGTGTATCTGACTCTGAAACGAGCTTTCTTCAGCCTCTGATGATGGAGATTGTCTCTGGGCAGGGGATCAACAACCTCAGGAAGAGGTGAGCAAGTGTCAGGCACCATTACTGACATCCCTGCTGACACCCTCCCTTCAGGCACATCCCTGGGGGCTGCAGGGGGCAGGGCTGGGCTCCCTGAACAAGGGTCAGAGAAGATGCTGGACTGAGACCTCCCAGCAGGATTTCTACCCACAGCTGCAACTCTTGAGATGCACCTTTGTTTCCCATATAGGCTCTACAGAGAATTAGCAGTGGCAGAGTGCTGTTGGCAGTGGAGAGCTGTTGGTCTTGCTATCAAATACCATCAGGGCTCGAAAAGTAAGGCCAGCAGCATCCCCTGGGTGTTACATTCTTCTTTTCTAAGGCCAGCAGGTGTTAGCCTTGGAGTGAGGTGAGCACATCCATTTCACCCTACCAATGGTGGAAACCATACTATTAAGGACTGGTCAAAACATAACATTTTTCACAGTGAACTTCAAATTATGTTCAGTTTGGGCAGAGCAGGGACAGTTTTCTCTCAACAATATTTCTATGAGAGTATGTTTTTGATAGCAGATGAAAAATCCTTCCATTTAAGAAAAAAAAAAAACCTTTTATGTAGCTTTTAAAAGAATTTGAGGTATTGGTAGGTAAGAAAAAAATAATCTGGACATCTTTTCCAATTTATTGTGTTTAAAATATAAATGCAGAGTATGTTTCTGGAAATTATCTTCCATTGGAGAAAAAACTGCAGGGCTTGTAGGGCTTTGTAATAATAGGAGAAATATCTAGAGGAAAGAAGGAGAAAAACCCCCAATATTTCTGGAAGAGTTTTGGAAGGAAACATGGCAAATATAAATTGGAAAATGTAGAAATACTCCCTACCTTTCAATTCTCAAAGTCTAAGGAGACTTTGGATATTAGTGACTCCTTGCTTTATGGAAATGATGGTGCCATGCTGGTACTGTGCCCTCATAGTGTGTATCAATTCACTGTAGAGGAGTACACAGACTTTTACAAATGTATTTTCTTCTCTTTTTTCTCCACCACACCAAGACACAGAGAAGGGAGTGGTCTTACTCAAGGTCGCACTGTTCAAACTATCGTGGTAAGAGTCACTCATCAGTTGCTGTGAGGAAGAGCAGAGGAAAATGTTGTCCATCATGGCACTGTCTTTCAAGTCCATTCTGTGATCACCAAACACTCTTGCCATCTCTGAAGAAACAGGAGAAGAAATAGAGGCTGGTCCAGACACTGAAGTCCTTGCAAAGGGAGAAACTTGAGATGTCCCTGGCTGAAGATACCCTGGGTTACTGCGAAGATATTACAAATTGAGGCATATGCATACTGTGGCTGTTTTTCCTGACCTTAGGGCCACATACAAGGGAACAATTGGTGGGAAAGCAAAGGGGAAAAGAACAGTTATTCCTCTGGGGCTCTGACAGAAGGAATAAGAATGTGGGGGCACCTGGGATAGCCACGGAACAAAAAACCTGAAGCATCTTTTCACCCATTTGTTCTGCATTTTCCACTCTGTGGGTCCTGCTCCCCTCTTTCCTCACCCTCCCCCAGCCTGCCTGGTGATTCAGGAAGAAGAGGCCAAGGAGAGTAATATTGTGCTGGAGATAGGACTGGAAGGGCAGTAATTTAGACTCAGAGGCTTATAGTATTATTGCCTGCAAAGCCATTCATGGGAAATGATTCCACCCATCCCCATTCCACTCCCCCCCCCATCCCGCTCTCCTTGCTCTGCAATAACAATAACAGAAATGCCTTCAGGAGGCTTTTCTACTCAAAATGCAGGCAAAGGAGCACTTTTCTCCACCACCCCTCTTCTTTTCCTTCTCTTCTCCCTGCACTCACTTGTCCCCCCTGCCTCTAAGCCTAACTGCTGCCCCCTCCCTTCTCCCTTCCCCCCCCACGGGATAAAAAAATAAAAATAATAATAGGGGTAATAAGAGAGGAGGTAATGGAACGTTCTCCAACTGGGCACATGTCAGAAGCCATTATATGTGGTGCAGATTTGCATAATTCAAGAAGCATCAAATTAAATTTGCATAATTCCTTTGATTACACTTGTTATTAAATGTAAGTGACATTGATTTACAAAATGGCCCAATATAAGGTTAATAGCAAATGTCACCTTCCAGCAGGGTGAATAGGGTGCGTGTGTGGTGGTGGTGGTGATGGAGGAGGGGGAGAGGGGGGCCTGGGGAGGAAGGCGAGCAGACAATTGATTTCTGCTCCTCTCTCTTCCTTAAAGGGCTCAGGTCTCCTTTGCAGAGGAGCCCTCGACTCTCGGAGGGCTGCACTGGGCTGTCACAGGGCTGCAGTGCCACCAGGACAGCCTGCCCAGGGGCACTGGTGCCATCACTCTGCTACCTCCTGCTCTGCACTGAGTCACAGCATGGCCACTGAGCCAGGTCCCAGTGGGAGCCAGGTCCCAGTGGGAGCCAGGCAGCGTGGCAGGAGCAGAGAAAGCCAAAAAGTGTCTCTCCCAGGCCCAGGCGTGCTTGGTGGGCAGGAAAAGTGACTTGGATGGCATCTTTGCCCGAAGGTCTCATTGAGGCAAGATTTTTAAAATAATATGTGAGCTGGACCTGGGTGTGTCCAGCTGGCAGGACACCCTGTACATCTGCTGGGCAGCACTGGGAGGGAGTGAGAGGGATGGTAAGAGCAGTGCCTGAAATGCCAGCTCTGATGGCAGAGATTACACAGTAAAAACACATCTGTGATTACAGCAAGACCTGGAAGTTACATGAAGAGCTGCAGCCATAAATGAAAGACACTGTGCAATACATAGAGAGCTATTGGTGATACAGGCCCATCACCACTGTTCCCTGCCTCAGCCTGGTATGACAGGACTTGGAAACAAACACTACCAGGGTAACCTGGGGGCTGTGACAGAAGTAGTATGTCCATTTGGGCCTTAGACCATCTTGAACACTTGCCTTGTGAGTAGATTCCATCTCTGAACATCTTTTTACCTCTCTTCATTCTGTATTTTCTCCAGAAAGGACATGGGATTTCATGCAGGGACACTGACTGGTAAGTTGTGTGGGCACCTGAAGACTGTAGTAATAAAATAAAGTCATTTGTGTACCAGAACAGAATGAACAGCAGACTTCTAGTCACAAGCACTTTCAAAGACACACATATCTAGCCATAACCCAGTTTTGTTTCTGCTGAAATTCTTTTTTTGCAAATCAAGAGGCTGGCTGAAGGGGGAATAGGGACGCACAGCTACGTTTTTGGTTAGGTTATCTTGTTCAAGGTGAAAAAGGATGCTTCTTTTGGTGTTTGAGCTCTGTAAACATTGTCTGATAGCATCCAAACAAAATTAGAACTAAATCTCTCTCTGAGCCAACTCTCAGAAGGGTTTTTCAGAACATTTCAAAAGAAAAGGCACCCACTGTTTGCAGCAGGAAGGATACAGTGATTGGTGTGAAAGTCCAGGTAGCTGCCATTTGCAGCTGATTTTTGTACTCTCATAAGCCCTCTGAAGCTCTAGAATCCATGCCCAGGATGAAATCAGTGCAATCACCTTTCAGATCCCAACATAATCACATGAAACCAGGTCTAATAATCTAGATAATTATCTACTGAATGAGGGACACGAAATGTATCTTACAGGCCTTTGGGCAGTCTAAATGGAAGCTGCAGTGTGAACATTTCTAATGCCCTACAGACTGTCCCACACCATCTGAAGAGCATTGCCTTGCTACATTCCAAGTACCCAATGCTTGCTCCACAGCAGAATTTGTTATGACCCTCCTGAAGCCAGATTCTCAAAGGTGCCCAGCAATTTGGAGTGCCAAACTTCAGACAGTTGAAGAAAATATCTTTTTGAGGTTAAGAACATTTATAATGGCTTATGGCTCAGGCCTGGGTTCCATTCCTGTTGTGAGGAAAGAAGATGAAGTGTCTGGATTTGGTGGACAGACTTAAAAGGGTGAATGGAATATGCAGGACCATTGTGCACACCCCAGATTTCTTGGGGGCATGCAGGAGGTGTCTTTGTGCAATGTCAAGGGATTGGTCCTTCCTTTGAATATTTGTGTCTTTTGAGCAGGTGTTGTGCTTCCCTCTGCACAGCAGCCTCCCCTGTGGCCTGGTGACAGGCCCCTTAATGCAGAGGACGCAGGTTGTATTCCCAGCCCTGTCAATCCTGTGCTCTCTGCTGCGTCCCTCCCACGCCGGGCACGTCTTGGCTGGGGAGCTGCAAACTCTTTGGAGCTCTGCTTCACATCCCTCTCTGTGCTCTCACAGACTGCTCGACACAGCGGCTCCCAAGTGTGTGCCTCTCGCCTCCCTTCTGAGGCTGGCAGGGATGTTGGAGCAGGTCCTGACCCAGACCCCCTCAGGCTGCAAAAGCCCTTAATGCATTACCTGGAAACCAGCTGCTGGCAGCACAGTTGTGCAGGGTATTGCAGAGGATGTTCCTGTACAGCAGCTCTGTCTTGAAACTCGGTGTCAATCACACTCCCTGGCCATCATGCCCACTCTGACAGGGGGATGCTGACTTGAACGAGGAGAGTGAGAGGCTTGTTTTTAACATGGATTGAGGGGCTGTGAAATTTGCTGCCAGGTTTGGAGGTGCAAGGGATCCCAGCCCAGACATGGCTGGTGCTCACGTATGCAATTGCATTCTGAGCTATTTTCATGCCAGCATAAGCCGTAACTCTCCCAGGTCAAAGTTGGCATGGGCAGAGGCAGTTAGCACTGGCAGCTGCTCCTGCTGCTTTGCCAGGGGAGAGGGTCATTTCTTTTCCCTTCCTCTTGCTAGTTTGGCAGCTGCCAGGCTGGTCCAGAGCTCCCCTCGCCGTCAGAAGGATGGGGAGCCGGGCTGGAGCCCCCGGAAGCTGGCAACAGGCAACGAGGCAGCAGAGAGAGACTCTTATTAAGGGTAACCCTGCTCTGGCTGACAATTGCTGACATCGTCATATTTAGCACCCGCATGCAGCAAGCCTGAGAGACACTCACGCACTGGGTGAGCCAACTGCAAATTAATCGTCAGTTCATTACTGCTCTGTGCCTTTCATCCTGACAGCAGCCTTTCAAACGTGGATATAATTGGAAGGGTCCATGTGGCAGGAATTTGGTGAGGGCTGGGAGGGAGAGACCTCAGCTCCCCCTCTCCTTTACTCTCTCTCCCTTTCTCAGGCTGAGTTCTGGGAACAAACAGCAAGCTTAGGACAGGCTGATGAAGGAAATTAATCTCTCCTTCCCCTGTATCCTGCCCAGGCCACCTACACCCCTCAATATACACTGTCTTCATACCAGGAGATCTGTTTGCATCCAGGAGGTTCCCTCAAGCTGTAATTACCCTCAGCTTGCAAACAAAGTGTACAGAGTAGTAGGGTTGCCTGTGAGATCTTGAATATGTGCATCATTGTTATTGCTGGTGGTGGGTATTTCTGATGTGGTTATAACTGTGCTGCTGGGAGGTCCTGTCTACATAGGCACAGTGGAAAGTGAGTCTGCAGACAGGAGGGTTTTACAGGCAAGGGCCAAGGCTGAGGACCAGAGTTTGCAGGAGGAGGAGAGGGACAGAAATTACTCCCATCATCCTTGGGTACTCATTCTCTGAAAAAAGACACAAACCCTTGGATTTTATTCATTATGGCGTGGCATGGAGCTCTATTCTGTGCCTCAGTCTCCCTGATGGTCAGAGTGATGGGAATATGCTCACCCTTGTCATGGGAACAGCCACTCCCAGGACATTGTGAAGTTATATCTGCTTCTCTAGAGCGCATGGCAGGAGGAGGCTGCTCCAACAAAGCCATGGAGAATGAAATTACTCCAGGGGTGGACACTCATGGCACTAGGAGTGTGGAGTGGGTTGATATTTTGTTTGGATTTTGACTGTTATTAGAAAGGGATATTAAAATAAATTGTTGATGCAATCCCAATATCCTGTTTGCCACACCTGAAAACAAAGGGAAGGGGTTTCTCAAAACTCTGTTTTTTTTAATATGAAACCACACTTGCAAAGTGATGGAGCTGGCTAGGGGCGATCAGAGAAAAAAGCTTTCTTTAGAAACCCCTTTAGAGGGACAGAGCATTGGAGCATTTCTGGGAAACTGTTTTCCTCATTTTTACAACTTTTGCTAGTTGATGTGCAGGCATCTTCCCGATGGCCTGTTCTGGTGGGCCCATCCTCTCCCAGCTCCCTCTGCACAAGGGGTCCCGTTCTGCCCTGAGGGATGCAACAGCTGAAGGTCTAAGGAGGCCACCCAGTCTCAGAGGAAGGCTGGAGGTCTGTGCTGACCAGGTGCCTACTGGAAGGGACATGGGAAGGGTTAAGCACTTCCAACAACCTGTTTTGTGACTTCCTGAGTTGTGTTAATTTGCTTCCCTCAATGGTCTAAAGGATGAGGCTGTGGTGCTTTTCTGTGAGACAGAGGGAGTCATGCCATGGGGACTCTGGCCCCCCTTCGCCGTGTCCCCCCCTGCTCCTCCCGTGCAAAAGTTATTGTCGTATTCGGTGGAGTCTCAGGTAGGCAGATGAATGGGAAATGTTCCTCTCCATTACTAGCTGCACTTGACTGGAGTCTCATTACATTACGATGGCGCTTTAGCAGGCGAATGGGCCTTGCGTCTGGGTTCCCAGCACCCCTCATACCTCCCTGATAACGTAAATTACCCTCCGCCTCATTGCCTCAAATGATCAAACATCAAATTGCTAGTAAAAAAAAAAAAGAGGAAAAAAAAAGAGGAAAAAAGAGAGAGAGAGGAGGGAAAGGAGAAAAGCTGAACAGAACCATGGGTTGAATCTAGATGGTTTGTCAGCAACAAGAGACGAGTCAGCGGCTCTTAAACACTTGCCAAAGATGAATCCATTGAAGGTTCTGAGCATGGTAATTTTGCTGACAATAAGTACACTTGTAAAATCCAAACAATGCTTTATAATTCCAAATTACACCAGTCAAAACCTGCTACTTCATTCTTTTGATCCAGGGAGGGGGAGACCCACACTTAACCTGTGTTTCTCCACCAAATGCTGAGAGAGACAGAGAGGCAGAAATATGCACACAGCACAGATTTGTCGTTGGTTTTGTGGTTGAACAATGTGCCAAATCCTCTCACCCCCTTTTATCCCTTGCTTCTTGGCCCCTGTCAAATTTTCCAAGCCAGAAGAATAGGTCCAGGATGAACAAAACGAGGAAGAGGAGAAAAAGAGAGGGAGAGGCACTGGGAGGGGAGGGAGCCGAGCAGGTACATGCAGAGCAGAAAAATATGGATCTGGGCAGGGTAACGAGGCGCAGTGGGAAGAGGAGGCTATACGTCTTTTCTCAGTATTTAAACGTGTGCTTAATATGGCGCTCAGTGGAATGGTTAATCTGCTAATGCTGGTAGTGTTTGCTGTAGTACTCAGAGAAATGTTTACTGCAGTATTTCATGGGGATTGTGTTCTGGATGGCACAAAAGGAGGAACCGCTCTAGCGTACCGGCAAAATGTTCATTGCAAAATATACTGGAATATTAAGAGGTTTATTTAGTGGCGTACTTAGTATAATATGAAAAGAGTTAAGTACAGAATGTTTTATTAATATTTTTGGGGTGTGGATGAATTTCAGTGCTCAGGAAGGTTATGGAGAAGCAATTCCAGCAAAGGCTGGTTTTATTCATAGATTTATAGATCTTAAGACCATAAAGGATTCTTGGATCAGCTAATCTGACCTTCTGTATAACACAGGTATATACAGTGTGGACATACCTCCTGATTCAGCAAAGCACTTTAAGCACTTGCTTAAATTTAAGTATTTGAGTTGCCCCATGGAAGGCAGAGAAAATAACCCTATTGAATCAATGGGACTATTCATGCTCTTAATGGGAAGTGGGTGTTTAGACATTTGCTGAATTTGGACCACAAGAAGATAATGCAGCTAAATGAGTAATTCATAGCCACCCATTTATTCAACTGCTTATGCTTTCTTTTCTGCTTGTGGATTGCTCTGGAGCCAATCGCCATTTCCTGCAATGTATTCATTGTCTGAAGTCATTCACTGAATAATTTCAGTGAAAACTCTTTCTTGATAGCTTGCTCATAAACAGTTCATTGTGAATATAGGAATATATGCACATACATTTTAAGAACGTGTGAGTGCCTGCACTTGTGTGTGTTTGCATTAAATATGTGAACACCCACAAATGCAGGGTTAGGATCTTCAGCTACAATAAAAGACACAGTTCCCTCACATTGGTGAGGCTGCACTGACTCTGACCACTTCCCAGTTTCAGGTTGCCTTTGTTTTGAGTGGACCTGTAATGTTTCTGACCCCTGGCTGCAGGCAGTGAATCTTGAGGTCCAGTTTCCAACGCAAATATTTACCCAGGGAATTTTTTAAGTGCATTGTTGTGATTTTTCTCCTCTGTCTATTCATTACACTCTAGTTTGCAACACATCCCCCACCATAAAGTGATTTGCTGGGAATTTTACAGAAAGTGAAATGGAAGAAGGTACAAAATTAGTTGGAGTGAACTCAGCAAATTCTAACTAACCACAGCCTGTGCCAGGCCCTTCATTCCGTCTATTTGCTCAACTTGTCATTAATCAGTTCAGAATTATTTTGAATGCACTGCGTAGGGATTTTCCAAATCAGCCAGGGCATATCTTCTTCAAACAAGTGTGTTTGCAAACTGCTTGTGGCATGGAATCTGTCAATTAAGTGACATGGCATGTTTTAAACAGGAACAAAACTGAAGAGCAGATACTATGAATGAGGCTGGAAGCTTCACCGGTGGAATTGTGTTTGTGCAGTGGCCAGTTCCAGTTCTCATGCAGACCTTACTGTGCATTATGCATTACAACATGGGAATAATTTGTTTCTAGTGCAGGATGCCAAAAAGTCACACTGCTTTTTAGGATCCACTTACGTTTTCAGAAAATCAAAGGAATTGCCATGATATTTAGGAGTAGAGTATGAATGACTAAAAATTAAGAACCGAACTTGTCATTTCCTGCATCCAGTTTAGTTTTCTTTTTTTATATTCCCCTCAGCATCAGAGAGGGATGTGATGGAAACTAGAGGTGAGCTGGGCAGTGGCAGCACTTGGAGAGTTCATCTAAGTGTGGTTGATATGTGTGAGATAAGCCAGAGTTTGAGATTTTCCAGCAATGACATGCGGAGAGCAGGGACACCAGATCCACTGTAGGACACGTGTGCTGGTGATGCTGCAGAGCTGATCAGATGTCCCACATTCTCCTTTTGGGCTCCCACCAGCTGTGGCATCTGAAATTGCTGCTGAATACCCCTATCATTCATTTTCTTTTTATTTGTCCAACTGAAAATTAAGAGAGGTTTGGTTTTCCCTGGTTAAGCGAAGGTAGAAGTTTTTCCAGATATTCCAGTAAAACAAAAGGACACCGTAATTTTTCCAGCCTCCATGGGATGTGTTTTTACAGATGGCCACTGTCCTTCTAGGAAAACAGTTGTGTTTCACAATGGGAAGTTATTTCAACATAAAAGTTCAATTATAACGATTCTTTTTCCAAAATATAAAATGAAATATTTTGACTTTTCAAAATCACCTTGTTTTTTTTCTATTCTTCCATTACAGGGGATGATTGGCCAAATTCAGCAAGAGCTAGCACAGCCTGAGGCTGTAAAAACACAATTCAATCTGCAGACAAATTTCATTTGGTGGAGTAGGAAGAGAAAAAGTCCTGATGTTGCTTTCCAAAAAAAGTTTAGTTGGTATGGCTGTATCTGAGGTATCTTTAAAACAGAGTGTGCATCCTTCTGCCAATATTTGCATAGCATTCAAAACAACAGGAAGCATTTGGAGCTATTTAGTACTAAGGGAATAGGTTGCAAGCACAGGAGGGATGGAGCTTGGATGGGCCCTGGTAGAGGTTTATTTACACTGTGGCTCAGTTGCAGCCCAGTCTGCCTCTGTCAATGTAGCTCTCTTTTTAATGAAGAGTTTACCACTTGTACATGCAAAGAGACATTTAGGTGTTAGTTTTGTTTGCCAATAAAGACTGTCCATTAGCTATCTTAATCCTCTGTCTGTCCTAGCAGGCTGAATCACAAAAACAAAACCTAGAAAAAAAAGAAGGTCCATCTAAAATAGTGCTGTAAATGAAAGAAATCCCCTTCCCCTTTTTCTTTTTGTTTGCAAATTAAAATATCTTGTTTTACTCAAGCATCTGCTTCTGAAAGTTGATGTATTTTTTACTGAAAAAATGGAAACTGGTGGCAGAGAATTTGCAAAGGGAATAAAATCACTGACTGCTTACAATATTTTGCACAGAAATTAAAACAATTTCAGGAGCTATTCTGGGCTGAGCTTTCATCAGGTACAGAGATAAGTGGGACTAGTTTTTTGCTTATCCTACTCATGAACTTCCCAACATTGTTTTGGATGAAATGCAAAATCAAATCCTGCAAGATGTGATCATTTAGGATACTGTGGCATATTTTGAAACAGTAGGACTGTTAGCCCCAGCATTTTGGCCAAATTCCAGCCTGGCTAATTGCATTCTGCCGGCCTATATTCAAGCCTGCAGCTTGAATGGAAAAAAAAATCAACTCCAAAAAAGAACCACCACCCCCCCAAAAAAGAAAGGAGTTATCATTTGTCCTCCAAGAAGTCCTGCTGTGTAATGACTGATGCTTTTCTACCCTAGAAGTAGCTGCATTTTGGGAAACATTGCCTATATCATCCTACTTCTTCTGTCCATTGGATAAAAGCTGCTGTGGAGATGACCAGCCCCTTTGTGGGAGTAAAGCAGCAGAGCCGACCAGGGTGGAGCTGGGGTGCTTTATGCCAGCCCTGCCATAGCAGCACAACCTTCACTCTATAAAGCCCAGAGTCCTCTGTAAGGGCTGGACCCCCTGTGATCTCCTGGGCTCTTTGTCTTTCCAGCAGCCATGGGCTGGGGGTACTGGGAGGATGCACAGCGAGAGGAGAGGGCAGGGTGGCATCAGGCGGCAAGAGGGAGGACTCACCAGCGGGCTTGACCCGTGTCTGTAATTTGTAAAGAGCATTTTTACACCAGATCAATGCTTTCCTCAGCATTTTAATGCACCCCATTGGTGTCCTTAAACTCTAATGATGCAGTCTGTGAGAAGCTGCCATTTATTACCCACAGATGGGGTGATAATTATTGACAAGATTGTAACTAATAATTAAACCCATTTGCTCCTTTAAACAAGTTGGTGTGAATTATTTGCAGGGAGTTCTGTAGCAGGCCTGTGGTCACTCCTGCCATGCGTGGGGTGGTGTTGCCCAGGAGCAATCCCACGGCCAGGGAGGAGGGAAGGCTGCTCACAAGGCTGGGCTGTTCAAACCTGTGGCGGGAGTCCTTCCTCTCTCCTTCTGTGGTGCCTGCGCTCCCAGCTGTGTTAGTGAGAGGTGTGTGAGTACCACCCTGCTCCTCCTGGGCTCCAGGGCTGTGCCTTCTGAATCCCAGCTCCTTCCAGGGCTAGAGCTGGGGACTACTGCTGGGTCTGCTCAAGGGACTTGAGCCAAACATGGAGCCATGATGGAAAAATGTATCCATGAGAACTTTTCTGAAGGTTTGTCTTTCTCTTCCTGAATATCTTTAGCCTGCCCCTTCTGCAAGCTGAAGATCAATAGTTACACATTGTGTGTTGTTAGGTTTATTATTCTTCAGGTCAAAATCCCATTCCCATCCCAAAGCAAAGATGCTAGAAGGGAAGCCGAAGGATAATTTCTCCATGTTTTCGTTCCTTGGGTGAGCTGAGATTAAAAACCAACTGTTTAACCCTCTGTAGTATGGTGTGGTGTTCCCATGATGCTGAGGACTTCAGCCACCAGCTGCTGCCCAGCATCCATGGTGGGGTGGTGAGTACATGTGAAGGAGTGAGCTGGGGACCATGCAGGGGGACAAGTGCTGCCCTGTTCACCACTGCCATGGGGTACTGGCCAGAGGAAAATGTGAACAGTCCTTCTCTGCAAACCAAGGCATGGCAGATGTGGGGAGCAGGACAGCCTGTGCTGGCCAGTGTGGAGGCCAGTGGGGACAAGGCAGGGTGAGCAGAGAGCAGCTCTTGCAGCACCACACTGTTGGGAAGGCAGGCTGGGGGAGCTGCCTTCCCCTGGTGTACATTTAGAGGGAGGGTGTAAATCTAATCTCAGTGCTAGGGTCCATTAGCATTAGAGGGGAGTACTGTCTATGCATTCATTCCCTGCTCTCACCTCTGGATGACAGAGTACCCCCCTCCGTTGTCTGCTTTAGCACAGGGAAAAGGCTGCCCATTAATTCTCCAGTGGCGGTGGATAATGCCATCATAAGTCTTAGGTGCCTATGAATTTTGTGAGCATTTTACAGTAATAAATACCCCACACTTGTGCATATAATTAGTTGTGTATCCCTCGGTTGTTCCATCTGCACTATGATCTATCTGTCCTTTTACGGAGGTGGGCCTGGTTCCTCCCCTTGCACTCCTGGTTTAGCATCGGTGTGGCATGACCCAGCGGAGGAACTCGGGACCTGGCAAAGCCATTTGTGTTATGGGAAGGAGAGATGTGATCCCAGACTCAGGGATTTATTGTGCTTGAAGTGGAAACCTGAACTGAGAAGCTGAATGAAAAGCAACCAATTTGTCTCTCCTAAGTCTCAGTATATCTGTGCTGTCAGTGCCATCTCACCCCCCCTTCCCATGCACACCAGTTTGTGCAAGCAATGAAAAGAGTGTACAAATGTACATGTACAAAAATTCATCTCTGTATTTGTCTTCAGCATCTTATGCCTTCCCCTTCTCCAGTGAAAAAGACTATGGAAAGACTAATAGCCTCACATCTACACATTGCAGGATTGTATCTCCTTTTTAAAAACTCCACTAAAGCCTCACACTAGCAGAACTTACCATGCAAAGGTAAGCAATCACCCTGCTGTCTTAAACCTACTGAAGCCTGGATTCAACAGGAGAGAAAGTCAGGCTTTAGGGCTCCGAGTACTGGGTCAGAAAGACTGTGGCCACATGACACAAATGCTGATCTGATGTGAAGCTGATCTGCTAATGCAGATCCTTTCAGGGAGTGCTGACAGGTTAACTTCTCCTGACAGACTCAATGTGCATTCGGTATTATTTGTCTGTGACTCTGGCTTTATACCTTAAAATATCGCCTGTCATCCCCTCGTAGCTTGCAGAAAGCTGAAATAAAATTGAAGCTGGCACAAAAGCTGTGCAATGTGTGCTCTGGCTAACTTGGTAAGATGTGATGCTGCAAGGATGCCTGACCTAGGCCAGGTGTGTGCAGCTGGCTGACCCCAAACTGTGCGTGCACATCTGGCAGCAGCACCCACAAGAATGGGGCTGAGGCAGCCTCAGCCCCATCAGAGGATGCTCACAGTGTTAACTGTAACCATCAGAGGGGCTATTTACATGCTTAAAGTTAATCACAAGCATAAATCTCTATAGGATCAAGGCTGCAGAGGAAACTGAGAGAAGACAATGAAGAGGCATATGTCAAATGAGGCTATGGTCAAGAGCTCACTGAGACTTAAACATAATATTTGAGAAAATGAGTCCATTTGTTTCAGGGGCATCCTGAACATTGGCATATAGTAATTCTGCAATGGATCCATTTAACTAGTCCTATAGCTGAAATATCCTTAACAAATATTTCCTATAATAGCACTTAAAGATGAAGTGCAAGGAGAGAAATTTTAAAACATTATTGCTGAGTTCCAGTTTTGAGGGCTTTCAAAGTACCAAGGTAATTTTTCTCCAAATTTGGCTCAATATTTAACAAATCGAGTGAGATCAGGAAGTAACCTGAGGTCAACATTTTTAACCTGACTTGTTTGTTAAATTGCCTCAGCTCTGCAACAGCAACAAGAACAAGTACATGCTGCATTCAAAGGTAATTCAAACAATCCCTGGAAACTTCATAATAAAATCACTAACTGGGGAGCAAGACTGAAACAATGGAAACAAGGAAGAAACCTTTCTGTGGGAGATGGGAAAAGCTTGCAGACCTAGGATCTGGAATCAGAGGAAAAGTCAGATTTCAACCTTGGCTGTAGTGATTAACTACCTTAACTCTAGTAATTGTTAATGAGTGTTCAGCATGAGCCAGGTCAAATTGGCATTTGTAGAGAAGCTAGATGGTCAGGTTGCATCCAACCAGAAGCAGTCCAAAAAGGTGGATGTAAACCACGTAGTGTGGAACCAGCTGTCTTCAAAGAATTTCTCATCCTCGTGGCAACCTGCAGAGTGGTTGCTGGATCACAGCTCTTAAAGAGAGGCCTTCAGGTATGGTTGGGTGCCAGCTGTGATGGAAAGCAGCTCTTGGCAGCCCCCCTCTTGCCAGAGCCACCTGCACCTCTGGCCCTCCAGGATCTGAGAGTGAGCACTGTCCCTCAGGTTGCTCCATCTCTCACTGTAGTTTAGCAGCAGATGCCAATCGGGCCCTCCACGTCACCCAGCCCTCTGCAGATCACCAGCAAGGGCTCTCTGGGCCACAGTGGCACACGGCCCCGTTTCAGAGGCAACGTGCTATAATAATGTATCCCTAACCATGCTTTATACCAATAAGTAGGCTATAACCCTGTCAAGGTGTGCTGGTGACTCTATAAACCATGAGACCTGAATGGTCAATGGTCGAGTGGTTTAAAGCTGTCACCAGAATACTGAGATAGCCTTATAAGCCTTGTGCTGCATGGCTGGGGATACATTATTCACTATAATATATGGTAAGAAATACCTGCACAGGGTCTGAAATGAACTGCTTTAGCCACTAGCCAGCATGGCTAGTGATCAGGGAAATCCGTCAGCCTTTTCATGTGCAATGGGAGGCAAAAAGAAACAGACACTGGAGGAGGAGAACTCATTTTCTCTGTATAGAAACTGGGTTTGGGGTAGGGGATGGAGGTGAGCAGAACCAAGCATGGCAAAGCCTCTCACCTGCACTTTCTGCCATAGGTGAGCACCCAGGGCTGGTGGCCTTCAGAGCTGTGTGGTTCCACATGCCTTCACAGCCCTTCTTCTGTTTTGTGGAGAACCCAGGAGCAGGAGGGCTGTCAGTTCAGTGCTGCTCAGGGAAAGCAAGTGGGAACCTGGTGTGAGGCCCAGCCTGAAGGCAGGAGTGCATGGGCAGTGGCCAGAGATGTTGGGAGAAGGACCAAGGTCTCATCACTGGCCAGGAGCCTCTGCTTTCTGTCCTGCCTCAATACAGTATCACAGGGAAAGGTCTAACTAGTGGCAGCTACACTGATGGGGAGAGAGGGGGGCTGCCCCATCCATGCCAAGAATGTCTTGGGTCTTGGGCCCCAAGAGGCAGGGGATGGAGGTATCTGTACGTGTATGTACAAGCAGGCAGATGGTCCCATGGCCAGGACCTGGGGCTCTGAGAGGATATCCAGCAATTTTACACCTTCATCCCTCCAGCCATGGCCAGGCTTTGTGTACATGTGTGTGACTGCAGGGGTGAAGTGGGAGAAGGCAGGGGTAGGTCTGAGTGAAATGGGGTGAAGGGATGCCCCAAATCAAATGAAGAAAGCAATGAGGGCTTTGAAGGGGCTCTGGAGGGTTTACAGCTAAGCCTCCATCACCAACAACCTTAGCAAATAAAAGATTCCCCCATCGTGAGAGCCTATCCTGCTCCAACTACAGGAAGCAAAATCCCTGAGAGCATGCCTGTGTGAGTACCCTTTGGTGGCAGCGGGTGAGGGGGGAGAAACAAGGAGGGCTTGGGGGATTTCATTAGGAGATGGGAGGGGAGGGAGGAAACCCCTCCTCCTGAACAATACATGGAGCTAAAATTGCCTGAAGGGCTTGACTGGCTTGCTTTATTTATTGCATAATGCATATATACATACATATATACACATGGTTATATATGTATTTTTCTCCCCCAGGCTTTATTGGTCTTTCTCAGGAAAGGACCCAGGGCATCCTTTCCCACTGCAGCAGCCTGGAGACAATAGTGCCGCCGGGAAGCAGGGGAGAGCCCAGCGATTGATGCCTGGGATCAGTAGCTGGGAGACTGGGCTCTGGGCGGAGGAATCCGGGGCCGCCGAGCGCAGGGCTGGCCGCCCGCTCGGCTCGCTTGTTATGTTAAGAACCCGTCGGCGAAGAAGAGGCTGTGGGGCGCAGGGAGGAGAGAGGGACAGGCTCTGAATGCGGCCGCCCTGGCATCCTTCTGTTCTCCATATGGGTACATTGTCTGTCCCCCTCCCTCTGCACTGCCGCTCCTCTCCCTACTGTGCTCACGTCAAATGTTGGTTTCCCTTTTTATTAAAACCCTCGGAGCGGACAGCGGGGTGACAGGCACCAGGAATTTGTGAAGGATGGAAGAGGAGGAGAAACAAGTTCGTGTTTGTTGAGGGGAAGCTGTGTCCGTTTGTCCCCCTCCCCAGCGTCCCTCGTGGCTCCCCATCTGGTTGGGCTGTGGCTGGGGACGAGCAGGGTTGGAAGTTGGGACTCTCAAGGCAGCGGGAGACACAGCGCTGGGGAGGGCACTTTCCCAGGGAAGTCTGCCCCATCCCACTCACCCCACCCCGAAATCACAGCCCTCTGTCACACCCTTGTCCCTGGAGGGCTGAGGTACTGCTTCCTACCGTCCCCCACCACAGACCAACACCCCATCAAATAAAGGTTTCCCTGTGACACCCATTTGTCCCATCTCGCCAGCATGAACAGGTCAGTGGGCTCCCAAGACCAGGGAGGGACTCTGTGTCTCCCTCTGTCCAGCTCTGGGCAGCCCCCACAGTTTCTATGTTCTCAATATATTTTGAATCCCAGTTTCTTCTAAAACTTGCACTGAAAAAGATCTCACTTCATGCTTTTCTGTCCTACCTGATTTCTTTTTTAGCAAATATTGTTTTAAAGAGCTACCGTGCCCCAGAAAATACTTCTTGTTATCACCCATCCGAAAGTAGTACAAAATACATTAGAGAGTCTCTTCTCTAATGTTTTTTTTATATTTGATGTCAGTTAAGATAAAACTAATGGTGTCAAGCAATTTAAGGAAGGGGAAGATTAAACAAAATCTATCCTCTGCAAAAACAAAGCAATCAATATAACATTATCCTGCTGTAGTGTCTTTCAAAGTGCTTTGATTTGTGGATCCCTAGAAAATCTCTCACGAAGGCTCAGCAACCCCCTAGAAAATTTGCAAGCCCTGATCACTGGAGACCATTGGTGAAATTGCTTTTTTCACCTTCCTTGTGAGGAGTCCATGTTCTACCAGAAATCTGCAAGACCACAGGTTGAAAAATGCCATTCTACAGGATACCAGTTCAAATGTAATTAAGACTGACTAAATAAGGACCAACTAAATGTAATACTATTGTAATTGTAATACTCTCAGATCCATTTTACTTGGAGAATCTGTTTTGCCACCTCTGGGAAGCACACACAGGAGCTTCATCACTCTGGTCCCATCTTGCAGGCTTATCTGCTGCTGATAATATCTAGTTCCTCTGTTCACCACATAAGAAAAATGCAAGTGATTATAGATAGCTGGAAAACTTCTAAACATGTTTTGCTCTTGCAGAAAAAAAGGGATTTTGATTTTAAAGGTACTTTCCCCTCTTCCTCAACAATCATAAAACCAAATTAATAATCAAACCCATTATTCACTTTTATTTCCTATTTTTGATGCTACTTTGTGTTGTCTGTTTCATTTTGCATCTCTTGCTGAAGTTAAACATTTCTGGACAGGGGAATATCACTTTTTTTTACCTCACCTAGTACAAGAAAAATAGGAAAACAGGAATAAAAATGGCTTGATATTTAGTTTACAAAATATTTGAGTTCTGTAGGCCATATGCTGATACTGTCAAGATAAAACTCACGAGAGCTTTAAAAATTCAAGGTGAGAAGTTTCAAGAGCTAAACAACTGCAAAACTTCAGAATTTCCTTTTCATGAAAAAAAATGGAAATACAGCAGTAGCTATGCTTGAAACTAGGGCAGACAGCATTCACAAATATTGCAAAAAATGTCAAAACAGAAAAGCTGGTTTTTTTCCAAGTTGTTCTACAGATCTTTAGAGATGCTGCTCCATGAAATAACGAGTGGTTCATTCACCAACCCATCAGCTTGGGAAATATATGCAACACAAATTCATTTGTTTCCAGCTAATTGCACTTTCATTTCCTCCTCCCATCGTTGTGAGGCTGTGCAGGCTGGGGTTCGAAGCAGGGCTTCCCAGGCTGTGTTTCATGTGCCACCCCCAGTACCCAATCCCCACCACAGTGGTACCCAGCCCAGCTAGGAGGCACAGCTGCCTTCTTTGCTTGTGATGTTCTGGGAAAAAGATATTTGCAACCCACAGTTTTAGAGCAGGAAGGGACTGACAATCAGTCCTCTTATGTTTTATTTCTGGCTCCTGTCATTGGCACGCTGTACAGCTGTAGTCAAACAAATGAACTTCTCTACATCTTAGTTACCCTTTCTGTAAAATGAAGGTAATAATATTTATCCAGCTGGGATGCTGCAAGGAGTAATTAATGTGTACAAATCACTGTGAGTTCCTCTAACAAAGTGCAAATTGCATTAGTCCCCACAGAAACTGGTAATAGGTTTGTGTCTTCCTTCACTGAAAGTCTGACCTCAATCCCCTGGGGTAATCTTGAGGAAAAACTCTTGCTACTATTTGTATTACAGCAGCTCACAGGACTCCTCCAATGCCAGAATCCCCATCAGGCTCAGGGCTGCATCATGTTCATACAGTAACATACACCCCACACCCTGAGCCCTGGTATGTAAACTGAGGAAGGCTGGGAGAAGGGAAGCATTAACTCTGTTTCAAAGGTAAACAAACAAGGCACAGAGAGGAAGCCTTTTCCTGATAAGTACCAATATAAGTCTTTTCAGAAGATTTACCTCATTCTGCCTTCCTGACTCGAGGAAGTGAATTTTCACTTTGTTTTGCTGTACATCAATCTTTCTCATTCTGGTGAGTGACAGACCAGACAGATGGCAATGGATGGAGCTCACTCTTTATGGGATGCTCAGAGATAGCAGTGTTAGGGCAAGTCAAGGCTCACACACGGAGGACATTAAGTGGCCTTGGGTAGGGATAGGTGGCCACTGGTCCAGTTCTTTGTCTCATGCTCTTTTGGAGACCTGGATAGATTTAGTGTTCTAATTTCTTAACATTTTCTGGCATCCTTCTGCTATGGGAAAAGAGAGAACAAGAGAATCCAAGAAAGACTGGTTAAATGGGCTTTGTAAATCTTTTTCTGTAAATACATAGGGAAATGTGGATCTCCAACAGCTCTTCTAGCATTTGTCATGTTCTTTTTTTGGCTGGTGTAACTGTTGTTGCATCCATAACTTGAAGAGAGCAGTAAGTTGTTTCACTACCAGTGTATTGGAACATTTTGTACTGAGGAAATCCCAGAATCACAGAGTGGGTGAGGTTGGAAGGGACACAGTGGGCCATCTGATCCAACCTCTGTAGTCCAGCAAGTTCATCCTAGAGCACATGGCACATGGTTGTTTCCAGAAAGTTCTCGAATATCTCTAGTGAGGGAGGCTCCACACCCTCTCTGGGCAACCTCTTCCAGTGTCTGGTCACTAGCACAGCAAAGAAATTCTTCCTCAAGAAGGAAGAATTTAAGCTGGACTTCCTGTGCATCAGTTTCTGCCATTGCCTCTTGTCCTATTGTTTGGCACCACTGGGAAGAGCCTGGATCCATCCTTGTAACGTGCTCCCTTCAGATCCTTACATAAGGTAGACAATATCCACTGCTCTCACCTCTTCCATCCAGGCAGTTGTTTCATTGTAGAAGGCAATCAGGCTGCTCAAGTGTGATTTACCTTTAGTGAATCCATGCTGACTACTCCTGATCCCCTTCTTGTCATCCATGTGGACAGAGATGGCCTCCAGAATGAAGTGCTCCACCATCTTCCCAGGAACAGAGCTGAGGCTGACTGGTTGCCAGTTCCCTGAGTCTTCCTTCTTGCCTTTTTTGAAGACTGGGGTGACATTTGCTTTCTTCCAGTCCTCAGGCACCTCTCCTGAACACCACAGAATTTCTAGGATGATCATGAGCAGCATCACTGTGGTGTCCACCAGCTCTCTAAGCATTCATGGATGCATCCCATCAGGGTCCATGGACTCATGGATGGTCCAAAACTTGATTCCATTTCCCTCCCACATTATAAATCAGTTTAAATTGTGTCAGTGACAATAATGAGCTGATGATCCCACTCAAATCTTGTGTTTAGCCATAAAATAGTGTTCTGGGAAAAGCTGCATGCTTCAAAGGCACTGTTAACGTTCCATGGAGGAGACCAGAGTCCATGATGAGCTTCCTGGCCTGGCCCTCAGGTGCATTGCTACTAAACCCCTTCTAATGCCAGTACCCAGATGGGTCAACAGACTTTTTTGGTGAAGATACCAGCACAGTTACTTCCCCTGTTCTCTGAAAGGTCCACAGACACTTGGTGTATGGAAGTCCAACCAGCAAGGGGAGCCCCTGATTCCCAGAGGCTACTCCCACTGGTTTTAGCACCAGGAGGAAAGATAAGGAGGTATGGCCCATGTCATCTCACCACCTATGGGATGAGATGAAGGATAAAACTTGGCATGATCATACAGCTGGGGAGATAAACACAGGATTAAAGGCTCTGGTGATCCAAGTAATTCCCATTTCATGTAATTCAGAGGGCCATGTAGAAGACCATACCCTGTAGTGCCATTAAGCCATAGACTCCTTCAGTGGCCAAGCAAACACATGTTGGAAAGGAGTTACCATGAGAAAGGGCACCTTCCTTTGAGAGATCCTTCCAGAGCAGCGAGCAGGACTTCCCCTCCTCCCCTTTCTTCACCTGTCTGCTACGTGCCCAAACACTGCACACCTCTCTGGGCTGGGGTTCCTTCCCCACTGGTCAACCTCTGTCCAGAGAACTGGGAACTACACCGTTTATAGGCGGTATCTAGAGATGCCTTTTTGAACATTGCATGCACAAGGATGGGAGGAGGAGGGGAGGGGAGTGGGGGAAGAGGAGAGGTACAGACACAGCACTCCTTGGCAGTGATTTATAGACTGGGTCAGGCACAAATTGACTCGTATGCAAGAAATGTAAATGGAATCGAGACTTTTGATGGAGAAGCTCATTTTCAGACTTAAACGCTTTAGATTAAACACACTCACACACAAATGCTGGCGGGGAGGGTGTTTTATATAATTTACATTACAAATCAATTCATTATCCACAGAGGCAGGTTGCACTGATTTTCAAGGATCGGAGATTTGATGAAGAGGATTCATTTCAAGAAATAAACCTTTTAAATTAACCGCAAGATGAGGGAAATTTCTTTATTTAAAAAATGCACCAGCCCCTTCTTTGTTTCTTTTATTATTATTAATATTATTTTCCATCCGGCTCTGGGTCATTAAGGAGGGTCCAGAAGTCACAGATTGCCTTTCTGAGGGAGGAGAGCTGAGAACTTCGAATGTCACACATTTTGTCTGGCTCCAAACCTTTCATTTATTGCAACACAATTTCTTACCTGTGGTTGGCTCCGCACACCATTGTGCGCTGCGCGCCAGGACTGATTTAGCAGGGAACGTCCTCTCCACCTTGAACCTGAGAGGAGAAAAACCCCTTGAGAGTGGATGTGGGAGAATCGTGAAAGACAGATTTTCAGCAGCCTCAGAAGGGAAATGCCCCTTAATCTCTGGGTGAAGTCCCCTAAAGCTTTAGCAGGGTGTGGGATTCTGGAAAACACAGCTATAAACAAAGGCAGGTGGCTTTGGAAGGGAACATTTGAGAAATAGGGGTAAAGAAATGGAACAAAAGGAAACTCCAGAACCAAGTCCTCACATCCCATCCTGCCCCAGCAGTGTGCAGATCACAGTGGACAACAGCCACACTGGAGGCAAAGCAGAGTGAAGATAAGTGAAGGATTACTCTGTTCTTCCTTGGCAAGGCTGCAATGTACCACCATTGACAAAGACTCCTAAACCACTTAATTTGTTCCTCTCTAGTCCTTCCCATGACTTCCAACAACTGCTCCTATAACTTGCCTGCAAACACAGCCTCCCAGCTCCCCAGCATTCTGCCTGGAAGAGAGAGGCAAAGCAAGAGTGCTGGGTGGAACACAAGCATGGCCTGTCTTTCCTGAGAATTTTTTTTAAAGGTACTTTCATATCAAAACCCAAATGGTTGGGTGCCTTTCCTAGTTGAACAAGAGTCAATCCTCTGGAAAGACAACTGCTCACCTGACTGCAGACAACCACCTCATTTGTGTGTGAGGGACCTGGGCCAGAGGTTTGTAACAGATGATGGCTGGGAATGGGCAACTTTTGGGTCCTGGAGGTACCTGCATCCTTCAGAGTTCCAGCAAGCCTTCCAAGACCCCACTGTGGGGCCTTCCTGAAGCCATTCTCCCCATGGGAGGATCCTGGCCACTGTGAGAGTGCGTGGCTGGACACCAGTGTCCCAGGAGGGGAAGAGCAGTGCCTGCCCCACCTGAGAGTCCCAGCGCAGGGCCAGGGGAAGGCAGCAGTACCTGGGCTGGAGGGGAGCCAAAACACCGGGGTTAACAACCCTGATCTTGGGAAAAAAAAGGCACAGGATCTTTAATGACCACAAATGGCTAAGACTTTTGCTTTATATCTCTTCGGAAAAGCAATTATGCACATTTTAGCTGGGGAGCTTTTATTCTCATGCAGATGGGTTAGACAGGGGTGTCCTCTCCCAGGCACATCCAGACCTGGTCAGTACAAGTGCACAGAACAACATGAGACGTGTTTGACCTTCACAACTTTCCTTTACAGACCAGCAAGCTAAAACCCTGAAGGAATTTTCCTGAGTGAGTTTGTCCAAAGCAACATTCACCACCTCATTCAATATTTGCCTGCAAAAAAAATGCCAATTATTAAGAGACAGTCCTGGCTGGGCATCAATAGGCAGCCAGGTGTGAGAAGTTGAAGAGAAATACATCTCATTAATGTGGAATTGTTTTTAGGTTAATAATCTTGCGTTAATTTTCCTTTAAAATATTGTCTTTGACCGTTAAACGCTCGCACTGTTATAAAAAGAACGTAATAAATGATCTTGAAGCAAATTCTCCTGCCAAATGTCATAATTTATTTGCATAATTAGCTCTTAATTTTAATTCAATATGCAAATCCACGCTTCCTTTAAATTGCAGCAGCCTGTTTCCCGGCCCTGGCTGCCATGAATTTATTGTGAGGCGGCTGTTTGAAAAGGCAGCTTCACTGCCTTCTGGGGATGGCTGCCTGGGGGAGGGGGTGCCCACCGCCAATTCCAGTCACTTTTTGTTTGGGTTTTGTTTTGGTTCGCTTCTTATTAAGTTGGACCCCAGCCTGCTTCAATCCCTGAGCATTCCCATTTTCCTCCCAACAAGTCCTGTTTCACTTTGTCTTCCTTCTGCATTCTCTCTCTTTTTTTTTTCTTTTCTTCTTTGGAGAAGACAATGTTGATCCTCCATGTTCCCATCCCCTTGCACCTCCATGAAAGGCTCTGGCTCAAGGCAGCCTGGCAACTGCTCTGCTCTCCTCCCCTCTTCAGCTCTTTTTCCCCAGCCCTTCCTTGCTGCACAACAGTCCCTTGCTCAACGTCTTTTTTCCAGTGCCCTCCTCCTCATGGAGGTAGGTGAGGGGGAAAGGATTGGCTTCCCTGTGTGGTTTCACCCTCAAGTCCCCATCCATGGCCAGAGCAGCTGCAGATCACCAGAATCCCATCTCACCTCCATGGCACACTGGACTGTGCTGCACACTGAGCTGTTCTGAACCACTGGGCTCATGGCAGGGGCCCCACAGTGGGGCTGTTGTGGCTGTTCCCATGCATTTTCTGCAGAGCCAGAGCCAGACCCAGACCCAGACCCAGAGCTAAAGCCAGAGCAGGGATGCTCCCCTGCCTTACACCCTCCCTATCCCAACACCTCCCTGTGATTACTCCAAGCCTCTGCATCTGAGAGATGAGAGGGAACACAGGCATCAGGCCACACCCAGGCACAGCTCTTTCCCAGTGCCCTGGGATATGCAGTCATCTGGCACCAGGCAGCACTCCTCTGCTAGGAGGAAAATATCCAAATAAACCAGCTTACAGGTTTATGCTCCTTGCCTCTCTTCCCAATCCAAAACTGAAACAGGATTTCAGCAACCTCCAAGTGCCTCCAGGCAAAGAGAGAGACCTGGGGACAGGAGACTTTGAGAGGAAAGCATAGAGGGGTTTGAGTGATAAATCCTGCTCCCTCTGTCCTGCTCCCCAGCTGCCCCAGGCTGTGTAACCACACTTGGGGTGGTGAGGAGCACAGGCACTGCTCCTGGCAGCTCTCTCAGGTAGGCATGGAGCCATGGGAGCTGAACCTCCAGACGTTTTTAGGCACCTTGTGTCCTTGACAAAGGCTGACCTGTGAGGGCTGAGGGTGCTGTATGCTTGCTTCACATCTCAGGATCTGACCCGAGCCATAGGGAGCAAGAAGGGCACCCAGAGACTCCTGCCCTTGCATTTCTCAGCGCTGAGAGAAGGCTGGGAGAGATGGGTGATAGAGTAATGTGACCAGAGTTTTGCACACAGGTTAAGGCATTAAATAAAAGGGACAAATTAGCCTAGGCGATAGAGGATCTTTTTCACTGTGGAAGGACTTGGGGGAGAGGGAGATAATGAAATGTTGCTTCATCAAAGCAGAGGCAGTTTGCAAGCTGCTCTCCCTTGTAACTCTATCGTGTTCACCTCCCAGGACGGGCTGCAAGGGCCGGCAGCCCTGCACTGGTATCGGGTGCCCTCCCTCCCCTGGGAGCACGGGAGGGGATGCTGGAGCCTTTGCAGAGGGAGGGGCTGGCGGGGTGGAGGGTTTGTTTTGGGGGCTGTAGGAAGGAGAGGGTGTTGGTATCTCATTACAGGCCTTAGATCTCTGGAGGGGAAAAGAAAACGGAAAAAAAAAACCCTCAAACTCAAACCACAGGCCTTTGTTAGAAATGCTGTCCGGGAAGGAAGGAAGAAGACAGGAACAGCTCAAATTCAGTCCTTCGATAATTAAAGCTTGCAAAAGAATAAAAGGGGAGGGCAAAAAAATAAATAAAAAGGTCCTTCCCTCCTCCCACCTGCTCCCAAAACAGGGCTGCTGTGACTTCCCCGGGGAACAAAGAGATGTGATGAGAATGGGCTTTTTCTTGATCCTGCAGTGTCTGGGAGGGAGCAGCGGGGCAAACGTGTGGCCCTGCAGATGGGAGCCCCTCATCAAAGCTGGGGAAAAATAGGGGGGAAATGTGTTTTTCTGTTTCACTGATCATCAGAGCAGGACTAGGACTTCCTGATCCGAGGAAAATTTGGAAACTGAAGACAAAAACATTTCCATTCCAAAACTGAGCAAAAATAAGTCAAACCTTTGTATTTTTCTGCTAAGCAAAAGAAGAAGAAAATTCAGCCACTGGGCAACCCACAGACCCCTATGCCTTGGTTTGGCTGATCAGAGCATCTTAAGAAATGCATGTAAACCCAGAACAATTTGGGATTTGTTTCTGCAACACAGCAGGGGTCTGGGGTGTGTGTGGGGTGGTTCCCAGGGGCTCTGTGGGGGCAGGCAAAAGGGATTGGTGCATGACATGTAAAAGACTTCCCACTGCCTTCAGCTGAGGATACCCCTTTCTCCTGCACCCACCTGCTGCGTTCTTGGGATCTCATGTACATCCCTAGGTTTAGTAACACCTTTGTGTCCAAGGATTTGGGTTTTTCTCACTCCCTCTACTGCCTCTTTTATTTCTTACAGTTTCAGACCTTGGGAAAAACCAAATAATGGTTTTTCCCAAGTGGACTCTGCTGTTTTCCAGATAAGGGTGATGCTGCTGAAGCCTGGACTGCAAAGCACCATGTGGAAGTTAAGGCAGAAAGGTGTTACTTCCAGTTTCCCCCATGGCATTGAGCAATGCATATCAGTTGCTCTTCTGTGCCTCAGTTTCTTCACCTAATGCCTGAGAACAATTTCAGGGTCTGGGCAGTCGTGTAGGAATCAGCTCCTTGCTGACAGGCACTAACAGTGTGCAGAGCACTCTTGCCAGTGGGGTGCTTTACCAGACGCAGCAGGGATGCTGCTCTGTCATATGGCACCTCTGTGGCTTTCTGATTCCCTCTCCATTCCCAGGCACAGCTCTGCAATCCCAGCTTTTGCACCTCAAACCCCAAGAGCCCAGAACCTTCCCACTGTGTGTTGTACATCACAGAGATGGGACACACAGCCAAATACAGGTGGCTGGGAGCCACCATGACCCAAGTGTGGGGCTGCAAGCAGAGCAAGCATTGCTCTGTGCTCCTGTCTGCCTGAATGGAGCTTTTTCAAGATAAAGATAAATAAAAGCCCCTTAAGAGCTCAAGAAATAGAAAATAAAAGTGATACAATGAGACCATTTTAAAACAGCTGATGTCATGACTCCTGGAGGCTGGTTTTGCAAGGCCAGCATTGCCAGTTTTGCAGGGCTGCTGTGGGGTGACACCAGCTGACTGCTGCACTGGACTAGGGAGAGATCAGAGCCTGCTTTCTGCCCCAGCACAGCCCTGCTGGGTGATTTGGGGATCATGTCTCCAAGGGCTGCCTTTCACCTCCTTGGCTTATCTGAATCAGAGCTGTTGGGTGAAGATGATCTCCCACTTGCTGCAGGGATGGGCTGCAGCGGGATCTGTGTGTCATCTGGCACCTTGAGGCTCTTGGAGAGGGCAGTGATGTGTAGGATCCCAAAGCTGATGGAGTTGTGTACTTTGGTTGCACTCCCTAAACAAGCTGCCTTATTATGCTGTCAAACTGTGTACCCACTCCTAGGGACCAGGAATGTTTTTATCCTTTAAGGCTAAAGGAGAAAAAATACTCCAATTCTCTCTCCCCATCCTGCCTGATCCCCACAGGCCAGCCTGGTGGTTCCCTGGTGCTCAGTGCCCTCTGAGTCTCCACACTAAGAGGGCTCAGACACGAGGCCAATCAAGCAGCTGGATTGCCTTGCAAGCCTTACTGCTCCATAATACCTGCCATTCTCCATGGTTGAGCCTGTTTGTGATGCCAGCCATATTCAGGGGTTATACTGCTGCACTCTTCATAGTCCATGCTGCCCTTCTGCTAAATGCTGCCTTCTGTCTTGCTTAGCTAATGGTTAAAGTGCTTGCCACATCCAGCCAAGGCTGGCCCTTTGGCTACCTCCCTGGCTGGCCTGGCAGGAGGGGCTGGCAGGACTCCCCACAGCCACCCCAGCTCCCCAGGAGCGTTCCACACAACGCCTGTGGAAGTGTACAAAATGTCAACCTCAGCGTAGTTTTTAACCTGGAGTGATAGCTTTACTGATTTGCCACTTTACTACTCTTGTTAATGAATTTTTAATCTTCTTAATGACATTAAACACGGAAAGTAATTAAGGAAAACAAGTTTGAAACTGCTGACTTAAACCCTTTATTCAGAACTATTTAATGTAGAATTAATTTGATTTTGCCCATTATTCAAATGAACACATTACCTTCCTGTGCATTGGCCTCTTTTCCTTTTTTTTTTCCTCTGTGTGTGTGTGTGTGTGTTTTTGTTTTATTAAATATATCTTATAATGCTTTGTCCCTTTTGCTTAGAGGTAACCAGAAAGTTCCTCCCTCCCAATGACAGCAAGGGTCAGCCTTTGGTGTCTCTCATGGGTCTTGTAAAGTCTCCTTGCATCAGGAGTTCAGCTGTGGTTGGGGATGGAGGCAGCACGCCTGAGATACCAGGCTCTGCCACCTGCTCGATTAGGGGAGAAACGAGCTTTGCCTCTCCGTGGGATCTGCTGGGCTGCATCCTGAGCTCAGGACGGCACTGCTGCTGCAGGGAGTGAGGCCACGCTGCTTTGCACCACACCCCTGGCCCTGCAAAGGGAGAGTCTGATGGCAGCACCTGTGGAAAAGCAGATTCACTTCGTCTTAAAGTGAAAGAGAGGGGTCCTCTCTTCACTGGCATCATAAGCTAGATCCTTTCTTTCCACCTTTCTTAGATATTTTTGCCCCTGGCCCACAAGTACAAAGACAGCAGACGTTCACTGGATTGCCCCCAAGCTGACCCTTCCTTTCTCCAACCTTGTATAAGCCCTGCTACCACCTGGAGCCCAAGCACCTGGCCTTGGACGTGTTTCCATCCAGACGAGGATTCAGTGCTATGAATCAGTTACATTCCTGCTGGGATTTTGCTAACTTTCCTGCACAGTATCTCTCAAAGCCTGTTACTCCAAAATGCTGGGAAACTGCCTACAGTCAGTAAGTTTTCAGCTGCCAGGTCTCTGGCTCTGCCCCACCAGCAGCTTTGGTTCTTGAGAAGCTCTACTTGCACTCTGTGACATTATTACAACCTTTAGGTTCTTCATCTGATTTTCTGCCTCACCCCCTGTATTTGGAAGCAGTGGAACCCCTACAAGTACCCTGGATTCAACCTCCAGTCAGTTCAAAATCCAGCTCTGCCCCAGGCAGATGCAGTGTTCATTTGATGGCAGAAGCAGACTAGATTGCACTGCCAATTGGGCTGAAAAGGGCAACTGGTCCTTGTATCCAGAGGTCCCTCATCCTCTTTGCTATCAAGAATCCACTTCTATCATTCCAATGCACTGTATAAATAAGCTGTTTTCTCTGCAGCCACCTGCCTGGCAGAGTAGGTAATGTCAGTGGAGCCACACAGGCTAGTCTGCTTCTGAAACAATGAGAGTTGTCCAAATATTTGTGTGCACAGGAAGGATTACTGGATGACAGAGCCAATTTGGGGCCATAAATCCAGCAGATGTGGTGAGAGTCTCAGCTACAAAGAAGTGCAGCAAAAGCACACATCTGAATCTCTCTCTCAGAGCTGAACTGGGGAATGCCAAGGTTTTGTACAAAAAACTTCCCGTACCTTTCCCTGAGCAGAAAAAAAGTTATTGAGTATTGTGGGGGGGAAAATACTCAATAAAGCTGCATAGAGCACCCAGGTTCCCCCTTCTTCATGGATCTGCATGAAACAGTGACTACAGGAGAGCAAGCCTCGAATCTAAAGCTCAGTATTCTATTGGAGCAATGTTTTTGTTTTGTGGGTCAGTGGTGAGCAGCCAGGTCCTCTGTGATGTTTGCTTCTCTTTGCAAAGACACTGATTCAGTGTGCACTGGAAGTAATGACATCCTTTCCCTTGGCTCCAGTACATAACTGGATCATTCCTCAAGCTGGAATATTAAACATGCCGGCAGATTGTCATTAAAACCCTCTTTACTTTATTATGTGTTTTTGCTTCAACAGCCAAAACTGGAGGAAAGAAAGAGAGCAAACAATTTCCCTGCGTGCTGGCTGGAAGACAGTCCACGAGCGCTGAGCTGACTCCAGCAGGACCTTTTCCCATCACAGGAAACAACGCTGTAGAGCCCCACGTGGGATGGGAGCATTGTTTCAGACTGTAAACGGTCCCACCATGGTACCTGACCCCCTCATAGTCAAGACCGTGCTTTAATGTGACAACAGATGTCATAATCCCTTTGGGCTTTTTGCAGGCAGCAAACTGAGGCATTGGATAAATGAAATGACATGAAAAAAAATCAGCTGGAGAGCAGAAGAGAGCTCAGGTCCCCAGAGTAGCTGGTGACTGATCTCTCACCTTCAGTCTCTAGTGCTCCTTTACTGACACACCTGGATGTCACACAACAGACTCAGCATGTCAGAGCTGGATTCTGGAGCATCACAGTGATCTCCATGCTCTGCTCAGCACAGACTTGGGACCTTGCTGAGGAATGAACACCCAATTCTCCCCACCTATTGCCTTCATGACTTTAAGCTTTGCATTAATGAGCAAATTATTTTCCTGTCATATCTGGCACCCAGCTGCTAACCAGCACTAGAGTATGTGCCAGGTCCTTGGGCAATGGGTCAATCCTCTCTGTATGCCTTCAACATCATGTCTGCTGTTTTCTCTGGTTCTTCCATGTCTTGCACACCTCCTCTCTTCCTACTAGCAGGATGACACAAATGTGAGGACATACATGCAACACATTGTCACTGTAATGCAAATTGCCCTTCTACATTTAGCAGAAAGCAGTAGAAAGAGAGTGCCACAGATACCTCCTCCCAACCTCACTGGGCCACCCAGACTGGCTGCCTTTGAGCAAACTGGCCTATTCCCACCACCAAAAGAGGCTCTCAGTATTAGCTGATGGCTGGAGTTGATGGTGAAGTCAGTACTGGGGGACAAGCCCAGCCATAGGAGGGGGAAGTTTTGAGACATGAAGGGGGACAGTGAAGAAGGGGTGAAAAGGAGGAGGGATGGAGAAGAGAAAGGTGAGGGAAAGGAGAGGATTTCAGGTGTCCACATTCCCTTCCTGGCACCAGGGGCAGCAGCCTGCTTGCAGGGCTCTGGCCCGTGCTCCATTTCCAATTTGGCTTGTTTGAGAGCATAAACCTCCCTCCAGTCTGGGCGCCAATAAAAGAGGCAGCTCTGCAGAGTCTGCACTCCGCTGTGGCAAGCTGCCGACTTTCATTTCTTTTTACTACTGACTTTGTGTGTCTCTCGCCCCTTTCTCCCATTCTGGGGACTTTATGGACTGAGACGCAGCATCCACCTTCCCCAGAGCAGGGGCTGGCTCCAGCCCTGGAATTCCAGGAAATTTCCAAGGTTATCTCTGGACAGCAGCAGCAAGCAGCACTGTTTGCACCACCCAGCCTGTGCAAAGAGAGAGCCGTGCCCCACCAACGCAGGCATCCCATGAAGTTCAAATCCCTGTCACACACTGTGGCAAGAGGCTTCTCTGTCAGAGCCCCTCCTTCTCCTTCCAGAAGGACATCTACACATCCACAGTGCCTATCCCAGCTGCAAGGAGGCACCAGTATGTCAGGGCATCTCATTCAGCCCTGTTCAGATGAAGCCTGACTCCTGTCCCAGCATGTGCAGCTCCACACAGCCAAGGACAGCTGTGCCCCACTGCTCAATGTCCCACCACCATCACACAAATCAGCGCCACATCCATGACTGGTCTGAGGTCTGGATGGGCACCACTGCCTTCTCTGAGTGCTGTGCAGTCTGGTCCTTGCCTCCATGCCTTAGTGGAGGTGCCCACTGCTCACCTCAGTCACTCACAGGTACGTGCTCGGGGAGGAAGGCCCCTGTGCTACCTCACACGCTGATGACTCTGCAACCTGATTAGGCAATTAAAATGTTTCAAAGAGGAGAAGGACAAATTACAAAGAACAAATGAAAGTGAAGCACAGCCAGGAACAAACCTGGCTGGAAAATAGTACCTTACACACAACTCACCACAGTACTACATGCCAAACTGGCAGGCAAAAAGCCAACCATCCCTCTGAATAGAAGTTTCAGCTGAGAAATGTGGGGTTTCCAAAAAAGGGTGTCTTTTTCTGTAACACTTTCCACCATTTTTTTCATTTCACAGAAGGTGCAGTCCCTCCCTGTCTCTGAACAAGCACTCATTTTCTCAGGAATGTCCATGGATAACAATTTCCCAGACACAGGTTTGTACCTTCATGCTCCAGTCTTGTACCTTTCCTGCCCCAAAGTCCTGCTTGTGTTTTGCTCTGTCCAGCCCAATACATGGAAGCAGGTTCCAGAAAAAAGACCCAGAATATTGAGAAACATGTGATTTGGGTTTACCTTGTACCAAGGTAAACTGACCTACTGACAATCCTCCATATCCACCCATGTTGGTGCTTCTGATGTCCCAAATGCAGCTGGGCTGTCACAGGCAGCTCCAGAGCAGAACAGGAGCCAACAAGATGGGTTTTTTTCCTCACACAAGTTGCAAATTCTGAAGTCAGCATTAAGTAGCTTTGCAAATCTTGGCCTCCAGCACCCCTGCTGGCTGCTCCCTCCCCTGTTCAGCAGCCCACATGTGGACATATAATTTCTGACACGTGTGTCCTGTATATCATGCTGACTGCACATTTCATTAGGCCCCCATGCATAGTTTGTAAGACACACTCCAACATGTACATGTCCAAATTCCCAGGCTGTTGGGGTTGTTTTGGTCTGATTTTGCCATGCTCATGGATGCAGTTCAGGACACACACATGGAGATGCTCCGTGGTGGTTCTGTGGATGAACATACATGAGTTGGCTTTTGTCTGCGATATCATGCATTCAATCCTCAATCCACACATATCTTATGGCAAAATCACAGACAAATTTTGACATTTATTCTGCCCCACCTGTGCCTCTAGTGTATACATATATGTGAAAGTATTTATGAAATCATAAGCCATACCCATAAGCCATAGGATAGTGGCAATATCCACTTCACATATAGTTGGTTTGTGAGTAGGGTGGTTCTTTTTATTTTATTTTTTGCATGGGTACCAGTGAGTACATGAACAGCAGAAGAGGACAAAAGAACACACTGGGAAACCAAATATCTTGGTATTTGTATTTGTGTTTCTTCTTCATGAGTCTTTCTTTGCCTCAAGGAGCCACTTATGGGGCTGAAATACTGCAAGATCTGGTCTTCTTGTAGTATTCCTACCAAGCAGGGAGTGAAACACCCTGAGCAGAACAGATCTTACATTATTTCAGCTTCACAGAATGCTCCCTGAGGCACCGGTGAGAAACATAAGCACAGAAAATGCTTGCAACAGAGATGCAAGTGCTGAACTCCAAGAGCTCCTTCCTCAGAGGAACAAGGGGCCAGATGCTGTGACCACCCTGGCTGGGGCATGCTGCAATGCTCAGGTGGGTGTCCTGCAAGAGATCTGCTTTGAATCCAGGGGACAGTGTTGAGCCCAATCCAAACTGCAGGACTGGACTGTGTGAGTGTTTGCAAGTTCCTGGTCCACGACTGGAAGCAATTGCTGTTCACAGGGTACACAGGAGAGCTGGGGACAAGCTCACTGTCATTTACACACTGCTCTTTCAGCATCTCCTGGATCCAGGAGGGAACTGTGATTGGACTGGAGGCATCTCACACACACCAAAACCAGCTCACAGCGTCTGTCTGCGCCACCCTTGGGCCCAGAGGGTTTCAAGGACTCTGGTGCACGCCTTAGTCAGAGGATGCCCATCTCTGATACCACACAGCAGAGTCCTGCACTGCCACCCTGAACCTAGACCTCAGGGAGGCAAATGGGAGCTCTAGATTTGCTGGAATGGTCTTTAGTGCAGGCCTGCTCATAGCTGGGTGATAGAGCTCATGCTTCTTGCAAGCCAAGGATGAATTCATCATTTCTCTTTTACATGTCCAAAACACTTCCACGTAGCTCCATGAAAACCTTTCAAATAAGGTTTACAGACAGACATTAGCAGAAAAACACTGGCAGCACACCAACAATACAGACAAATCTCCCAGAAATCCATGCATTTCAGGCAGCAATGCCTGTGCTGCTAGGGGCATGAGGGCTGCAGCCTCTCGCCGCCTTCCATCAGCATCACTGATTGCACTTTGCCAAATGAAGTGATCGAGGCCATACACTTACAGGGCAGTTCCCTTCACTGCATGGGTGGCTCTGGACATCAGAGTAGACAAACCTGATGTGTTCAACCCTATCTTTTTGGGGATGGTTCAGAACTTTGCTATTCTACAATAACTAGACACTTTTCGATAGAGATAAGTATTTTCCAAGTAACATCTTCTGCCTTGTTATAAAGTTGGGGAAAATGTTCCATTGCCTCCTAGAATTGCTGATCTCTAGAAATGGATAGAAAAGTAGAAATTCCAGCTTACAGGAAATTCTGTTATTTCTACATTTATTTTCATCATGAAGTGAAATGAAAAATGAAGTGGACAGAATGGGGCAGAACAGAATGTTAATTCTGAAGGAAATTCAATGCAGAGGCAAGAAAATAATGTTAAAGTTTCTGTTTTGATAGCATTGACAAAACAAAATAGCTTATAAATATAATGAGAAAAGCAAACACAAATAATCCATTGCATTTTGGGTCAGTTGAAACTTCTGCCAAGAATTCCAGTCAACATTTAACATTTCCACAAAATGGTTCAATTTGGAGGATTCTGCATTTTCCAATGGAATACTGGTTCATCAAAATTCTTTTTTGATCAGCTCTCTTGATTATACTATGCTACTAAAGAGGGATGTTTTCTGCTGTAACCATTTTTTTCTAGCTGCAGGCATGTAATTTACACTTATATTTCAACTGACTAATACCACATTAAGCATCCTCTTCAAACTGGACTTTCATTATCGGAGATTACATAACAACAAAAGAAAGCAGCTATAATGGACAAAAACCTGGAGTGTGTGGTGGGGGAGCCTGTGATGCTGTGCCCTGCAGGAGGAAGCTGTGCAGCTTCGGGGTGCCCACAATGCTGCAGCACCACTGTGCCACACACCCCTTGGCAGAGCAGCCTGTCCCCGTGAGCCACACACTGGGCTAAGGCTGGACAACAAACCACTCTTCCTTGTGTTTGAATCAGCCAGAGTCAAATGGAAAAGCCCTTAAGCTCTGGGCACTCTGGTCCTTCTCTTTTTCCCAAATTATTTTATCTTTCCTTTTTCTTGGTTTTTGTTTTTCTTTCTCTCTTCCTCCCTCAAACTCTCTCCTTCTTCTTTCTTCCCCATGATTATCTCTCTTTTTCCTTAAAGTGTCATGGCAGACGTTGCCCTGTCTTCCAGGCTGCATGTTTGCAGTTCTTTAGGCTGAGTGATTTTGCATCCTTCCCAGCTGACCAGTCATCCCTGCCCCAAAAGTGGGCTTGTTCCTTCCAAGGCCTGGCTTTGGAAATTCCAAATTTCCCCTTCCAGTGGCTCTGGCCTTCAGCACTTCAGCAGGGACGTCATCCTAAACCCGCCCTTCGAGTGACACAGCGGGCAGCACCAGCCAGAAGCCCTCCCCACCCAGACACTCTATTCACACAGCATTTCATCAGAAATAAAAAAGACAAGTTAATCTGTTTGGGCTGAAAATGAAGGAAACAATGGGGGTAAAAAAACGGATGGAGAAATGATATTTCTCTCCTCCGGCAAAGGGGTATGTTGGGGGTGGGAAGGAGTTGGGGGGTGGGTAGAGGGAAGGAAGGTTGCTTTATTTTATTGATTTAAAAAAAAAACACACACATATCCCACAGGCGCCAAAAAGCACAGGGCAATGATTAATGTCCCCTCAGAAAAAGAAATTATATAGAATAAATTAAACTACTGTGGCAGCAAATTGAAAAATAAGGATGTAAATGAGGTTTGAATACTTAATATCTGAGAAGGGG
Source organism: Notiomystis cincta (assembly GCA_013398075.1). Lineage (NCBI taxonomy): Eukaryota > Metazoa > Chordata > Aves > Passeriformes > Notiomystidae > Notiomystis > Notiomystis cincta. The sequence goes on along the minus strand of VZRX01000289.1, from coordinate 150,177 downwards.
AAGCGAGTCCCGGGCACGGAGAGAATGGTGAGAAATTGTCAGCGACCCACGGGGAGACGCTCCCTTCCCCCGGCCCAGGAGCCCCTCTGCTCTGGCAGGAGGCCAGCAGCAGGGAGCTGGCACTGGGAGCAGAGCAGGGTGGGCTCACACCTGGAGATGGAGCCAGCCACGCTCAAGCCTGGGGTTGCTCCACCAGCAGAGCCTCGCACAAGCATTTTCACACCATGCAAAGACCGAAACTGGGCTCAGCTTCTTCAGGTAGCCTCATAAGCAACATTTCATGGCACAGGTCACTCAAGGGAAATCTGGGAGCTGCAGACATTTGCCTGCATTTGCTGTATGGCATGCAGCCTTTTCCCTGAGGAAGTGTGAGTTGACATCTCCTTGGCATCCGTGTCACCTGCAGGTCAGTGGGGCTGTGCGCTCCCCCGTGCGCTCTGGACAGAGATTTTTGCTGCCCAAATGCACCCAGTTAGTCTGAACTGGATGCTCACATGAGCAGCAGCCTGGTTAAAAGCTGGAGCACGCAGACCCCCTGCTGTGATAAGCCAGCCAACATCAGGAAAGGTCAGCATGTGCCAGGACTAAAGGAAGGGAAACCACATGAGGCAAGCGACAGAAAAGCCATGGCAGACATTCTATCCTCACACTGGCCTTGTTTGTTTGGAAAACCCCTGGCCACAGTCCTTATTCCCAGGGCTCCTCCAGCTCAGCTCAGCCAGGATGTAAGGGTGACCACTTTCAGATTTGGATGCAGGCTGCCATTTGCCATGCAGAGCTGCAACAGCTCCATTAAACCCGCTAGCTGTCAGCTTGCATGTCACCCACCGTGTGGTGTGGTCCCCTTGAGTGACACATTAGCAGGTCTACAGAAATCAAACTTTGGCTCCCACCTCTGGCAACGATTCCTTGTGCCACCACTGTGAAGTCACTGCTTTCACTGCCCCAACCCTAGTGGTGGGACAATGTGGTGCAGGGAGATCTGGCATTGGAAAGCATGGAGGAGGTTTACGTTCATGTATCAGGGCTGTGGAGCTGGTGCTTAGTGCTGGGACTGATGAAGGATCCTATAGGAAACCTGTCCTGCTGCTGCATCCTGCCATATGCAGCTGGCCCTTGGGCTTGTTACTGAACCCCCACTGGGATCCTGCTTCAGGGTAAGGACTGTATTTCTATCTTCTGCCAAAGATGAGAGAGAAACCCAGTTACTTACAAAAATGGGACGAAAGAAAACTGCCACTCTTGCCCCACTGGAACTGACCACAGGAGGGTGGCTCAGCCCAGGAGCCACCAGTGCAGGACCCTGCAGAGTCAGGTGCAGCTTCTGCTCCTGGGAGCTTGCTCCTGATCCGGGGTCAGGAGCAGATCTGACTGCAAGAAGGACTTGTCCAGCGGCAGAGAAGCAGAATGAGAATGGGGCAGAGTACAGGGGTAGCAGCCCAGTGGGGGTGCCTGAGTTTGGGCTGAGGGCTGCAAGAGAGCAGAGCGCCTCCACCTGCTGTTTCGCCTTAACCTCAGGCACAGCCATTAGCCTGACCCAATGGGAAATTAATATTCCCCAAATTGCCAGAAAGCTGCTCACTCTGGCTTATTTTCTTTCCATCTGGCTGTGGTGGAGGAGAGCCCGTCCTCAGCTTGCTGCTCAGCTGGCTCCTTCTTTTTTATCTCTTGTCTCTCCATCTCTCATTCAGCTCCCACTATCTCTGCATCTCCTCTCTGCTTCCCTCTGCCAGTGTGGGTAAGTGTGCGTGCGTGCGTGTGTGTGCGCGTGTGTCCCTCTCGCTTCCCTTCTGTCTTTTTTGTTCATATATATTTAGTATTTATTTACAAGCTTGATTTTTTTCCCTCTGAGTGAAGCCAGGCATGCACAGAAATCCTTAAGATGCTATAAAGCCGCTGAGGTATAAAATGGAAAGTGCTTAGCCTGCCTGTACAGAAATATCTCACTGCGCCGCACTGGAAGCCACCGAAGCTGGGCACTGTAAATCTCATAGAGTTTAGCTTGTTTGTTTACACCATGACGACGATCTAAAGAGAAAAAGAGAGACAGCGAGAGGGAGAAGCTCTCGGTTCCCCTGTCAGGCCACAGCACATATCCCCAAACCATTTAGTGGACCTCATGAGCAGGATGCCAGGCTGGCAGTGCCTTCCCTGCCCATCTGCAGAGACAGTTCAACAGTGGGAGGGGGAGAGGTGGCCTCTCTGATGTTGTCCTTCTGAGGACATGGGCTGGCAGTGTCATTTCCCCAGGCCACCCTAAAAGAGACATTATGAGGATGTCCTACTCCCCAGACAAAGCAGACTTTCTTGCTTCTTACTTGGTCTTTTTGACTGTCCAGCCTTGGCTTAAGTGGCCTTCTGAGACCACCATGAACAGTCATCAGACTGTTCCTAGGGACTTAGAAGTAGTCCTTGATAGAAGCAATGGGCTACAGAAAAGCTGAACTTGGGGAAATAGGCTCAAATTTGGACTCTTTTATCACCTTGCACAAATCAAGGTCCCTCTTCAAAACCCATCATGCCCACGTTCCTGAAGCATTTCCCCACCACCTCCCTTCCTACCCAGCCCATCTCTATGACAGGGCTCAGGTGAGGACCCCGTGCACTAACCTCTGCTAGGGATCTGGCCTTGCTCCCACTGCCTCCAGGTTGGTCCAGCCATGATTCTGGAGTACAACAGCATCTCAGCACACACCAGGATGGGCCCTGCCATTTGGTGCTGCCCCACAGCTCCCAGGTGGCTGCTCTGGCAGAGACTGCCAGACCCGAGTCAGATCTGCATTCTGCCCCTTCAGATAGGAGCTGTACAGACCACTGCAGAGCAAACTGCAGGAAACCCCTGTTTCACAGGTCCCCACTCAGATCATGGAGGATGAGGAGGATGAGGAGCCAAATTTCTTCATGTGTCAAACAGAGACCAAACAGCTCCATCTGAGCAAAAAATGGAGCCACAGTAGCATGGATAAGATTTGAAAAGGAATTGAGAAGGAAAGACAAAACAACCTAAACCAGAAATTATAAGTGTTATACATATTACAGTAGCAGAAAGACACTGTGGAAAGCATGACAGCCTGCAGTGATGGCACTATAAAAACATCTCTTTTTTAAAAAAACCACCAGGCTGTTGTATACTTGTTCTTACATCACGTGGGGAATTTAACCTGCAATGTTGATGTGACCTGACCCAAAACACAGTGAGTTTGTCAAGGATCTGGGAGTTGAACTCAGGTCTCTTGTGTCCTAGACACCAGATACTTTCTAACATGAAGATATAAAAGCCCTGGACACAGAAAAAAAAATAATCAGAGATTGTCTCAGGTGTCCATGGGCAGAGAGACTAGGAAGGAAGGAAGGAAGGAAGGAAGGAAGGAAGGAATCCTACCCTCTCTATCTGCATTCTGCTGGGGGTGCCAGGTCTTCCAGGCTGCCTCCCAGCCTTCTGCCAGCTTCAGTGCCACAAGGCATGTGCATGGAAATTCTTGCTGTGCTGTGAGTCTGCAGCGATGCGCTCTGTCCACATACAGAGGTGGAAGAGAAAGTGGGTGTTCAGTGCCTACTTGGCACGTTGGCAGGCTTGCACCTCCTTCCATGAGCATCCATCGGAAAGATAACTCCATCCATCCTCTTCCCAAAAAACCCTGCAAGCATGAAATCTATAGATAAACATTCGCAGGTGGCTGTTGACTCAAGCTCTTCTGTACCCTGCTATTCCTAAAGGCTGCTATGCTTCCCAGGCAAGGGGAGGAGAAATTGGAGGAGAGTGTAGAAGTCATCGCTTGGGGTGCCAGCCTGCCACCGAGGCATGCAAGGAGGGTGCAAGAGTGCTCCCTGCAGGAAGATGACTCGTTCATGGTCTTATGTTGGGCCAGAGCCACAAGATCTTTCTGCTACTGAGTGCCAGAGAACAGGATCTTGAAGTCCTTGCTTGCAAAGTATATTTGCACTGAGGCTTTTTTTGGCAGACAGTAAGGTAATTTTTTATAGGACCTACAGAAAGACAATGACTTAGTGCATCCCAATACAATCCCCTCCTATGGATTTATGCATGTTAGAAAGAACTTTTCACCGTCACAAGAGGAGAAACTGGGTCCTGCCACAAAGATAAAGACCTCACACATGGAAAGGTTGGATGAGCCTTGAAATTTCTCCTCCATGATCTTTTGCTGAAATCCTTCTTCTATGTTTGTTTTTCTGTTCCTTCCCAAATGGCTTCCTGGCCTCTTCTTTAAGGGGGCATGCCAGGGCCCAGAGTAGGGGTCTCCACAGAGCTCAGAACAGGCCCCCAGACAGCTGCAGTGAAAGGGATGCTGCAATCCTAAATGCCCTGTGCGCTCTACATATTGTGGAAAAAGCTGTTGCATTCATCAATGTCAGATGCAGAGTTTGAATAAATTTGAATGCACTCAAGCGTGTTCCCTGCAGTTTTTTATAATATCACTTTCCAGTTTGAATATTTCACTTACTTTTTTTCAAATTTCTTTTTATCCACTGGTTTCTCCTCCTTTTCATCTTCTCCTCCCTTCCTCTCCTCCTTCCACTTTTACCCCTCTCTCTAGGTTTTTACATTTGCAACCCAAACAATTGGACAAGGAAGCCATGCTGCAAGCTTCCTCTCAGCAGTGTCCTGAAAAGGCAGTGACTTCTCACACTGTACTCATGGCTCACAGCTGTTGGCCAGTTTGAACATCTTCCCATGACAGAACAACACCCCGTGGGACACTTTGGCTAGGACAGATAGTTAGTTTGCAAGGTATAAGTGCAGGATTGACTTGTGAGGGTCTCACAGGTTGTCCTTGGTTGCCCTGGCCCACTGGATCAGCTCTGAGGGGCTCTGGCTGTCTAATGGGGACAACATCATCAAAGAGCGTCATGAGCCAATCAAAGGGGGTCCAGCCACTCCTGTGCCCTGAAGGTCAGAACAAGTGACTGAATAGCAGCAGATCTGCAACTGATCTCCTGCTGCCATTGCATGGTGGTGTCCTAAAGTTGCCCCAAGGCAAACAAGGTGAACTGAATTAAAGCTTTCATTCCTCCTCCTTGCACCAGCCTAGGGTAACCTACCAGTCCCTTTTGTCTCCCACACTTTGGTTTGTCCCCTCTGTAATGGGAACCATTCTTGTGTTCATAGACCACCACATGATGCTAAATAAATAAATGTACCAAAAGGTTACGTGTACTCTTGAGCAGTCAAAGAAAAGGGGCTGCCATTTGTAACCCTGCTTTTGAGCTACATTTCCATGTCTTCTGTACAAGTAGGAGGGGACAAAGAAGAGGAATGTTTTGTAGCATTCTGACCACGCAGACAGATCCAAGATGGCCAATCCTGGCCCAGGACTGTGGGTCCTTAGGGCAGGGGGTTGAGGTACTGTGGATGGAGAGGGAGAAAGGGCTGATGGCACCATAGAATGAATGCATTCTGCTGCTTGTATTGAGAATTCACTGCTCTCCCTTTTAGTGAAAACTCTATGATCTTGTGACTAACCACTTTCCCCTTTCACTGTTTTTGATTTATATCCCATTACTTCGCCTGTTTGTGCCTTGCAGACATGAATTTTTTCCCTGACATCTCCTATGCAGCAGCCACGTCAAAACCTTTGATAAAATAATAGTGGTAAGACGCTCGCATGGCTGTTTTTATGTTTCCAGGGATATAGACATCAATTAAAACTCTTCATACGATCTGATCCGTCGTTATTAAAGGCATTAATACTGGCACGCCCCTCAGATTAGGGGCTGCTCACCGGGCGATGCGGGAAAGCAGGAACATTGTCTGCATGCATCCCCTCTCTGCTCAGCTCCCACAGGAACCTCGCTCGGAGGACAGTCAGCACAGGCTGCCAGGGCACCAGTGCCTGCACTGAGCTGCCTGGGGGTGCTACAGGGCAGAGGCATCCCGTGCACCACCAAAGCACAGAGCTGCCCTCCCTACACCTCCCACCACACCACACCGCCTTGAAGGACAAATACAGCTCTGCCACTGACCCCCTGCCAGGCTGAAGGTGTCTGAGCTGCCCTGGGGCATGGCCAGAGAGGAGAGCTGAGGTTGCAGCAAGGGGTGCTTGGTTCTGAGCATTCACTTAAGAAAAGGCAACTTTCAACAATACAGGTAAAATGGGGAGGGAGGGTTGAAGCACTGAGAGAACATGTGATTTTTCCATGGCAACTCATTGAGCATTTCCTCAGCAAAGATGTCCAAAAGTTATCAAATACAAGAAACATCTCTTAACCAGGGGGAAACTGAGGCTGCACAGAGTATATTGTTAAATATGCTGATGCTGGTACCTAACTGAAGGAAGAAATGGGCACTGTAGAGGTCAACCTTTGAAAAAATGTCAGTGTCATCACCCAGCGTTTCACTTGGTGAGGCAAACCAGAAGGTCTGAATTACAGCTTCCTGCAGTCCTGTCCAAACCCAAGTGTGTCCAGCTTTTCTCATTCAACACAGCCCAAAGCAATTCCTGCTGGAGCTGGAAACATTTGGTGTCCCCATCTAACCTTCTCACTGTGCCTCCCATGGGGGGAAATCTGGATTTGCAGTGAACAGTTTCGGAGGCAGGACCTTTCCCTCTTCCTCCAACATCTTCAGAATTCAGAATCTGTGTTCCCTCCTTGTTGATACTTTATGATACAAAGATCTCCCCTTTGGTAAGGATGCCTTTCACAGTGCTGTTAGCACAGCCCTCTCTGTGCTAGGGCATCTTCCCTCCATGTGGATTTCCAAATCTTCATTCAGTAAAGCAAGAAGTAGGAAATCCTTCTTAGGGCATGGTGGCTTACAGGATACTGCTCGCTATGGTGCATTTACATTATTTAGCTTTTTAAAATCTCTTTGTCTTTTTATCATCACTTCCTTTCCATCCTTGTCCATCAGGAAGAGAAAACTGCTTGTCATCTCCTGTAAGAAAAGACAGTCAGTGCTCATGGTCATGGCCACAGAATAGCTCCTGTCTTTCCCACTCACACCAGTTACCTTCCTTCTGCCTTCCAGAGGGCCAGGCAAAAGTGGTCAAGAGATGAGGAAGAAAGGTGGGGACAATTTCCTGGAAGACAACCTCCACGAGCAGTGACAATCCCTCCACACAGGTGCCAAAGCTTTGAGATACACCAGGGCTCAGCAACACTGTGGACTCTTGGATGGGATAGCTTTTCTTTCACCCTGTCCAGGCACTGGAGGCTACCAGGGCACCAGGCACTTCCTTGATGGCTCAACAAGCAGGACAAAGATGGGAAAAACCTCCTGGAGTATTGCCTACCCCAGTTTTGCCCGGGGATGGAAAAGATGTCAGTGGGAGGAAAAGCTCCTGTCTCTTATCCAAAGGAAACTCAGGCAACTGCCTACTTGCCAGGTACCTTGGCACATCCCCGTGCAGCCAGCCCCTGCCCCACCAGTTTGTGCTCTGGGCCTGCAGTTAAGAAATGAAAATGACCCCCCAACAGGAGACAGAGGACAGCAGGGGAGCAAGGTGTGTGTGCATCCTCCATTTTGGTGTCTCTTTTTAAGCCCTGGCTTTCCACTGCCCCAGGGGAGCTGAGGGGAAGCGTGTGTCTCTCAGGCACACAGCAGCCCTGACTGGGTAACGGTGCAGAACGTAAAGTGTTGTCTATTAGGTAGGAGACTGGTTAATACAAAGAGTTGTTGGTAATAACAATGTCCTTTCAGCAGTGACAGAGACAAAGTACCTGCATGTGGCGTGTACCACTGCGTGCAGCAACTGATGGTCACAGGGAAGCTTTGGAGATCATTTGAATTTCACATCCAGGGAGAGTCGGCCTATCATTAAAAAACCCTAATTTCAGTGTCAGGTGGAGTTCCAGGTAATCGATCATGGTGTCAGCTGGCACAGGCTCTCCCTGCCTCCTTGCCTTGCCTCCAAGTCAGCCTTGGTTTTTTCCAATTAAACTTGTTGCTGGGATCCAGAGGGAAGCGCAGGAGCACAGGAAAGGCAGACCACACATCCCCCCTCATTACTGGTGAGGTGGGGGCTGATGGGGCCAGGAAGGTGGGGCTGAGGCTGGTGTGGAATGATTACAGCTGGGGGGTAAGGAAAGGGGATGCCCAGAAAATGATCTTTGCTGCAGCAAGGTGCAGAAGGGCCTTTCAGGGAGGGAATCTCAAAACAATACTGCATCTTGGGGAAGACACTGCATGAGACCCTCCATGCATATGGATGCTACCAAGCCCCTACAGCCTCCAACATCTTCTCTTCCCCTATCAGTCTTTCAAAGCACCTGAGCCCCTGTGGGTCTCATCCTGCACTCATTGTTCTTGGCCTCTTCATCTTACATGCTTCCTCCCTCCTCCCCAAACAGGCATCCCTGGCATCTCCACCTCTCAGCCATCACCAGACAGCTCTCCAGGGTCCACCCCTTGCTCTCCTGAGTCAGATTCCCTTTAATGGACAGCATAAGAATCCAGGCTGCTCTCTACAGCATCAGTTGCCAGGGCAACATTTTTGGCAAGAGAATTTTTTGGTTACAAAACAACCTTCCTCTTCCCCCAAAGGTCAGATCTGCATGAAGAATTGCCATCAGTAGAAATGTACTCTGCTTTCCATCATATTTAACCCCAGTTTTAAAACTCCTATCTGTAACCAAAGTTGACTGAAGAGGCTTCATACAGGGGGAGAAAAATACTTCTAAAATAATGCCAATAAAAACATGCTTTAGAAAGCTGAAGGAATCTATTAGAAAAAGAGCTTTTAATTTCTACACACATTCTTCAGGAAATCCCACTGCAACCCTACTATACAGAAATTATATTGAAACTGAAACACTTCTACAAGATTTTCTCAATGCTTTCACTAGTTTTGCTTGCAGCTGTGACTGTTTTGTAGCTAAGGTTTAGGTGCAGTAATAGAGTCACTATTTATTGCTGCTTTTACCTACAGATCAGAAATATCAGACCTAAGCAAGATCAAGGCTCTGTCCATACACCTAGTGAAAGACAGCCATTAAACCAAAAAACCTGAAAACCAGCAGGGCCAGGCTTATCCTCCTAACTGAGAGGCAGGGCATGGACTCACATGGAGAATTAGATGTCTTGTTTTACATAGGACTGAGGTGTATAATGCCAACAGGATGGTTCAGAAGAAGGGGGCTGCAGTAGGGTAAGAGATGAGAAATGTGGGATTTGGGGCACAATTGCCCTGATGGACTTCCTGTGCCCAGGGCTTTCATGCTCAAGTGATTTCTAAAGCCACAACAAAGCAGAGGGAGGTGGCTCTGAAGGTCAGTGTGGGGTGAGCCACGTCTCACGGCCAGAGATCAGCAGGGACCAGCTGAATGGGTCATTCAGGGTTGACCACTGGTGTTTGCAGTGTGAGTTGGAGGGAAAACATAACTTGACCTTGGCTGTGGGTGCAGGCAGAACTGAAGAGCAAGCCTTGAGGAAATCGTGGGTGGAATGGTGCAGGCAATCAGGTAAACTGTCTGTTTCTGTGGTGTGAGGACATTGCCCATCTTTGCCCAGCCCCCTCTGACTTGTCCAGGCATCCACATGAGAGGGAAGGTCAAATAGGTCTAACTGCAGCACTGCAGAAATGAGATCTTCTTTTCCAAGAAAGAAGCTGGGCAGCAGGAAAGACTTTGCTGTAACGCTTAACCATAAAGCTGGGCAGGGAGCCCAAAGAGAAAGTTGAGGTTAACACCATTCACTGTTGGAACAAAGGTCATTGTGCATTAGGAACATTCAGCCAAGACTGGAAATCCCTCATGCGTAGCAGATTGGCCATCCCATTTATGCCAGGGCTGCAGAGGGACAGTGCACCCAGGGCTAGAGGAGAGTTTGCTAAGCTGCAGCTGTATACTGGACAAGAACCCAGGGAAGAGCCTTGCCTTCCATCTTCCTGACAGGGATCACTGGGCACAGGGCCACATTTGAGCAGCAGAGACCTTCTTGATGCTCTTCACAGCTGGATATGTGGATAGGGCTTTCCTCCCAGCCACCCAGTCCTGCCAGGACTCGGGACCACTCTTGATCTCGAGGGGTATTGATGAGGAACAGGTCTCCTGCAGCTGACAATTTTGCCTAGACAGTGACAGTAGCTGCAGTGACCATGTTGAGACACTTCTAAATTCTCAGCCTGGTTAGCCAGGTGCTATTTATAACTCAGTTGGTTGCAGAAGGCCTTCAGTGCTGAGCCTGGGCTCACTGTGCTGGATCCCTAGTAATTGTCCCAGACAAAATGTGAGCACAGAAGCTACCATTCATTTTTGCAGAAATCCAAGACACAGAGACATGAGGAAAAGCCTGGCCTCATTCCTTTCTGTAAGGTGTATTAGTCACTTCTTGCCACTTCTGACTGCGCTGCTCTGCAGTTGGAGAAGTTGGTTTCTCATCTGCTGTGGGGTAGAGGGAGCCCTGGCCTGAACTTGGCCAGGTAAGCGTGACAATCCCAGGCCTGCTCCTCTCTGAGATTTGATACTGGCTTGTCAGAACAATTGGCAGCTGCTGAGGCTCCGCAGGGGGCTGGAGCCACTTGGATCCCACATGATGCCCAGAGGAGAGGAGAAACCAATTGCCTTTGCTTCAAGGACACTGAGCAAAGCATAAAGAAACTATGTGCAAATTGAATGGGAGGCATTAGGATATATCTTTGGACAGAGCACAGGTTTCATCAGCACTCATACTGACTAAGACTGATACATCTGATTTCTCCCTCTGCATCTCCCTCCACCCCTCAAGCGGCTCTTCTGGCTGCCAGCTGAAGGGAAAGAACCACCCCCAGTCCCTCAGAGAAGAGCTGGCAATGGCCATAGCTTGTTGAGGTTACCTCTGCAATGCAGGTCCCCGAAGGATAAAGCTCAGTGTCTGGGCTGAGGTGCCTGGTTTTGTGTCCTCAGTGCAGGGTGGGCTCAGAGCTGTGGCAGTGCTCTGTTCCCCAGCTGAGTACACACTCAGGTATGAAACCCCACTCATCTCCCCACTCCTGCACAGATTCCTGAGATCACACAGAGATGCAAACTAGGCTCAAGGACTGGGGACTAGAAGGGGGACACTTATGGTCTGAGGGTGGTTTGCAGCTCAGATGGTGATTCTCTGTGGGACCTGGACTGAAGCACCTCATCTCTGGGCTTTGGTTCCCTCCATCTTCACTAGGTGTATGGCCCACCAATTTAATTTGCCCTCATGCTCTCCTTGCACTGGGAATGGCTGTCCCTGTGGCATTGCACAACATCCCAGTTCAGCTCATTTGCTCTGTCAGGAGCTGCTGCAGTGGAAATAGCAAAGCTGGAATGTATAATAATGCATAATTGGAGAAGGTGAGGCCAGAGCTGACATTCTCAACTCCTAAACTTACGGTAACAGTGACAAATCTCTCATCATTTGTTCCTCCCTTGCCTGGCACTTTTGCTTCTCTTTAAACGGAGTTTATCATGGTGCAATGGGCTTTTTTCCAAGTTAATGTCTGTCAGCTCCAATTTGTTCAAATGACCTTCGTAGGCTCAGGGGAATTTTAAAAATAAATAAAGAAGGGCTTGCTGGAGTGCTTAGGGAGGGCTTCACCTGACAGCCAATGATAGAGACACCTCAGAGCCTGCAAGTACCACATTGTCCCAGGACCATGCCAGGGGAAATGGGCTGATTAGGGAAAAGACTTTGGAGCTCCAGGGATGTCTGCATTTTGGAAGAGAGGACAGAGCTGAGCCATAGACACAGGGCTCCTGCTGGTGGGGAAGGGATCAATGCAGCACTCCCTGAGTCCCCAGAGCAGGCACTTCGCTGGGGTGTGGGTTCATACAATAGACCCCAAAGAACCCACAAAGGGTACAGTGCTCTTATCTTTGCTTCTCTCTCACAAAGGCCTTCTCCAATAACCTCTTTTGAGCTCTCTTGCCTGAAGCCAGAAATCAGATCCCCTTGTCTGGGTTGGTTAGGCTGAGGCTAGTCCTGGGGAATGACCAACAGGGAGCTGGATACAATCCTCTCTCTCAGCTTTTCCTTCTGAAAAGGCTAAAGCCATTTTGCCAGAATTTACCTCAGCCAGAGTTGGCAAGCTAGGTGGGACTGTGCATGGATTTGAGTGTTCAGGAATAGTGAGGGGTGGGGGGAAATCAGCACTTCACTTGAATAAGTCTAAAGACATAAGAGAACAGGGAAGGAAACAGTGAGAAGGTCAGAGAAATAGTCTAAAACAAATCTCCTGGCTCCAGTTAGTGTGGGCAGACTTTGCAGGGTTATACAACCTTCCCGAGCCAGCAAGAAGTACATAAAAATCTGTTTGGCCAAAACCTGAGAGGATGGGAACGCTGGAAGCATTTCACAGGGATGCCCCAACTGGAGCTGGACTGAAATTGCAGCAGGAGCCCAAGAAGATACAGTTAAATGTGTTTCTGCTGGCTTTGTCCTCAGCAATGCTGGTGGTGTGGCACTAGCCAGAAGTCCTGTGCATACACCGGCTCACAGACAGCTGCATGGTGTAGGCACGACTCAAAGTCCTGCTCCAAGTGCTTGAAGGCACACAATGGCCATCCCTGCCTTAGCAAGAGGAACTTGGAGGTTTAGTTTATATTCCTGGCTCTGACATGGTCAGAGTATGGAAACTCAGGCAGGTCAATATGCATTTGTTTATTTTCTCCCAGTGCATTTGTACAGTGCTCAGCACAACAAGGGTCTTTGTTCTGAGTGGTGCTAGGAGGCAAATGGTAATAATAATAATAATAATAATCATAATCATAGTGATAACAGTAGTGATAATATGGGCTGAGCTGTTTGCCATTCTTCATCTAAACAGTTCTACACCCAACACCTGGGAAGAAAAAGAAAGTAGTTATTCAGAGTATCACAACATAAGAACAAGTAGGGTCAATTGAAATTTAAATTAGTGAGACCTGCTTATTGGATTTTCTTCCAATCCTTCTGCATATCTGAACCCTTTCCGATCCTGTGCTGGCAGGGCCTACAGCAGCTCTCCCCACCCAATCTTCACTGGTTTCAGTTCCTAGCCCTTTTCTGTGTTGCTGTGTGGGCTGTAAAGCAGGCTGCAGAAATTAGGAGGCCATCAAGAACTACTGAACATCCATCAGTTGACATTTGAGCATGAACAAAGCATATGATGCATAAAGATCCATTTGGCACAGTAAACATTACTCCATGAAGCCAGAGTTCAATGATAATCAAGGCTTAGAATTAGCACTCTGCCTTCCAGAATGGCACAAAACCTCAGGTCCTTGAAAGCTGTCCTCCACCCAGTCTTCCTTCCAGACCTCCTATGAGACAAAAGAGCTTTGCTCAACCCTAAGAATTATGGCTCCAGAGAAGATAAGAAGGATCCAGCCCAAATCTGTAGCTCAGTGTTCACAAGGATTTGGGGGGGGGATTCTTTTGTTTTAGATAGGTCCATCAGAATACAAAATATTATTATTTCCTTCTTCATTCTCCTTAAGCTTGAAAGCACAAGGCAAGGAACACAGCTCAGCTATTATTTCACACATACACAGAAATATCCACAACCCTAGGAGGGAGGCAAATAGTGGTATATATTTTTGGAGCCAGGAACAGGGCAATGGAAGTGGGCTTCAGCACTTTGTGTTCAGATCCTCCTGTTCTGAGATAAGAACCATAAACTGGGCCAAAATGAGGGACTCATTGCTGTATTGTCTTGCTGATCCAGGCAGAGGAGATGCTAGAATGGGAGTCTGCTACATCAGCAAGGTCCTGCAGTCAAACCAGCCCCATGACAAGGCCCAGCCTCTCAGTGCAGTCTGGATCAGTGGCACTTCTCCTGCCATGTGACAACTCCTCACCTAGGACCAGGCATAATCAGAGCAAAGAGACTTGGGGGCTCAGTAATCTCCTCCTTCACACCAACATGCTGGCTTAATAGCTGGACTGTACAGCTTGTGTGGTAGCATGGGATTTTTACTTAGTACATTCCTGCTTTACCAGAATTGCATCCTTAGGACCCACAACGGAATATACTTGGAATGACAGCACATCACAGCATCATGGAACCATACAGGTGGGAAATACCTTTAAGATCATTGAGTCCAAGTCAAACCTAACACTGCCAAGTCCACTGCTAAGCCATGTTCTCATTAACAAATATGCAGGTATATTTAATGTCCACTGCTCTCTGTTTGTAATCCTAGATGCATTTTTGAGGTGTAAATGAAAGACTGACTTTTGTGTCAGACATTCCAAGGTTGTCAACATGACTATCAAAGAATTTGTAGATGAGTTCTTAGAACTAAGCTTTGACACTATCCACTTTCTCAATGTAAAAAAAAAAAGTGGGAGGAAGAAAAAGGAAAAAAAAAGTATTGCCCTGCTGAGTTGTTAAACAGGGAACTGAACATAAAAATATACGGCAATGTCTGCCTGAATCTGCAGACAGCCTGGACTGTAGCTGAGAAAGGCATGGGCTGCCTACACCCCTCTCAGTATGTCAGTTCTGAAACCTAATGCTGACACTTTAGAAAGAACTACTCAAATGGCTTTCCTATCTGCAAATTTTTGCGGATGCCTGCAACTCTTTTAATTAGCCCCCAGTCCCAGGTCATTTTCTGCTTCTCTCAAGAAGGCAAAACATTCAACTGTCTTTTCTTCAACAGCCAAACCAATCTGTATCTTTCATGTTACAGACATTTATGTTGCATTCAGAATGAGGCACCACCTCAAAGTGTAGGAATGGCACAGAATAAAGACTTTACCATCAATATCCGTAAGTTCAGGAATCTTGGAATGATTCTATTGTTCATGATTCTCTTCAGTTCATCTCTCCTGGTACATAGATCATGCTGCAGACCTGCCTGTGTGCCTCCTTTTCCTCAGCAGCAGGGATCACACCATTGTGCAGTTCATCTCAAACTCATTACTGCAGCAGTTTGATCAGGACTGAAAGCTGTGGTCTCACCAAGGGGAGGCACTGCGGACTGGAGACAAGGAGGAAGGATTACTGGAGATGTTCTGGTGAGCTTTGGAGTGGCTTTTAGATTTGAAATGCTAGGATTCTTAATGGGTTTGGCGGTGTGTGTGTTTTGTTTAGTTTTTGGGTTTTTTTAACTATTAAGAACAGAATTTAAAGCCAGAAGGTCTGCAAAAGTTGCTGTGTGTCTCGTCATGTTCCCAGGTTCCCTCTTTTTCTTGTGTTCTGGCAGCACAAATGAAATAAAATCAACCTGAGTCTGAGAAAACCCCTCTTCAAGTGTGCTTACTGCCCTTAGTCTGATGAGGCAGTCTGTCTTCGCTCCCACCTTTCTTAAGCACCACGTCCAACCCCATGTGTCACTGGTTCACCATCTCTGTCTCCATCCCATACAAATCCATCTGAATGGCCATTCCCACACACACTTGTCCATCCATCCATCCTAGCCTAGCTGTCTGTCTGTCTGTGAGGACTGACCTTCCAGAGGGTTTAATCAGCACAGCAAAGATAGTAGCAAAATCCTCAAGTCACATGGAGCTCAATAGCTCTGAGAAGGTGCTCCTCTCCCAGGCAGCAGCTGGAGGACATTAGGTCGACTCACAGTCCTCTTCATCTCCTGTTTGAAGGGGAGAGCCCTGTGATGATGAGAGAGGGGTCAGCAGACAGCACCCCACAGCAGGGCTAGCAGAACACAGCAAGGTAAACCTCTGCGCCAAGGCTTTTCTCCCTTTGTGCTTGCTCCTGGGGAGCCTATCTGGCAGAGCAAAGTCCACTGCCCTCCCTCTTGTCACCCTTCCTTTCCCCAGCAGCAGCCCCCAGCCCGACAGAGAGACCAGGCTGGATGGAGAGCCTTTCTCTCCAGCGTGCCGCACTATGACAGATGATTGACTCGAAACAATATCTAAGGCGATCAGGATAAAGTACCGACCATTTCAAGGCTCAGCAGAATTCAAATTCTAATTAGACTTCTCACCACATTCCAAATAAAAATTGTTCCCCTGATATCCTTTTTGCCTATCAGGTGTCTCTCCCTGATCGCTGGAACAAAACGCATAAAGAAAGTGATTAAAGCCATAACAAAGGCATAAAATTGAAATTATCGCTGGTATCACATCTGGGAGCAGAGTGTGTCACCACACTGCCCCCCTCCCCTCAGAGCGCTCCCTCCCCAAATAGACACACACACATCCCCCCACAGTTCTTGCCTCAAATGTGAGTGATGGGCTGGGGGACAGGGGGTGGAAGGGATGAGAGAAGGTCTTGTTCCAGGTTGGAAGTCATCCATTCCCATGGTATGGAATAGCATCTCTGCCCCCAGCCCCCGGACCCACTGCCTCCAGCCTAAGGCTGTGCCAGAGTAGCAGTGGATGTAAATTGCTTCCTAGTCTCTGGTGCTGCTTTACATGAGCTGAGGATGTAGCCCATATCATCTGCAAATGCAACACATGCAGGCGCCTGAAGCGTACACACCCAGGGAGAGGAAAACACATAAGCACAGAGGCCTGCTCACTGCCAGGCGCTCTTTAATGAAGGCACAGACAAACCTTCTCTGGGGCACACACCCACTGCGCACACGGACACACACATGCACACACTCACACTCAGAGCCACGCCTCTGGTGCACCACACACACCCCAAAAGATTTCTTCTGCCCATTCATGCCTGTGGTACAGCCAGAAACCCCACCACACACCCCCCCCCACAAACACAGAGAGTGTGAGCCTGTTACCTCTTCACTACACACACAGACAGAGGGTTATAAATCAACATACCATCAGGGCCCCTATGTGTTCCCCCAAACATGAAACATACATATAGACTCTGATCTTGAGCACAGCAATCCCTACAACCTGAGTATTGCACACCCTAATTCCTACTCCACACCCTAATTCCTACTCCTACCCCTCAAGCACCTGCAGTCCCAGAACACACGTGTAGACAGGCTACATATAATCCTTATACAGCTTATTGCTCTTTTATTTTTTTTAACAATTTCATCCATTTGCAATGTATCTATATATCTATAATGGCAATTCACGCACAGGTGTGTATATATATCCATTAAAAAGAAAAAGATATATCAATATTGCACACCCTCCTGTAATGTCTCATGGTACCCAACACATGGAGCTCACACACACACAGAGAGGTTTGCAGGCATGTGCACCTCCAGGCACACTCATTCTCAGTGCAGAGGTCACTCTGCCAGCACAACCCTCAGCGGTCCAGATGTGAGCTTGTTCAGACAGAGTAAAAACACACATGCCCAGTTAGGCAGGGAGGGGACAGCCTTGTCCCTCTCCCTCCTTTAGCAGGGATGCAGTGCTGTAGGCTCAAACCACCCCCCTCCTGATTTATGTGAGCAGGGGGGAGCAGGATGCCCCTCAGCCAGGCACCCAGGGCTGCTGGGGGGACATTTACGGCAGCAGGTGCCAGGCTGTGATGGTGGACACTCGGTGCCAGGGATGCTCTTTCCCCCTCCTGGATCTTTGCCCTGCCTCGGCTCGGCTCAGGATGCCCTCAGGAATGGCCCATTTCATTTTTCAGCTGCATGAGGGGCCACTCCAGAAGAGAGTTAAAAAGAGAGAGAGTGAGGGAGAAAAAGAAAGGGACTAAAGCGATATAAAATTAAAAGGTAAAAAGCAGGAACGCAAATGGGAGAGAGCTCTTTCAGCTTTCACATTATTAATGACTCTTCAAAAAATCGGCGAGTTTTCCAATCTTCTCCGAGAAGCGCTTGAAGGAGCTCACAGATGAAACTGACCTTCAAAATGTTCTTTGGTCTTTAGTTAAGAAATTCGCTCGCCATTATGGCATCATTAGGGAAACAAGGATAAAATTACTCCATGGTTAATGACCTATAGTATCTCCCCACCAAAATTTGTTTCAGATCTAATAAAACTGTGCTTAACACACTCGGATGAGTTATGAGGACTGTTCTGCAGGGTATTAAAATGTGGAAAATAGATTTTCCGAAGCTGGGGGGACTGGACTTTTCGAATCAGATAGCAGAATGGAATTTTCTGGGCAATAAATTCTTCCATGTCTCAATTTCATCTCGCTCTCGCTCTCTCTCCCTCTCCCTCTCCCTCTCTCTCTCTCTCTCTCTCTCTCTCTCTCTCTCTCATGCTCTCTCCCTGAAATGCTAAAGCAACATGGAAATCTTTAAAGTGCAGAACCTTATATAAACTTTACCCCCAAAACCCCAAAATAGGGTCCCCATCTTTCAATGTTTTATTTCTGTCTTGCATCTGAGAAGAAGGTACAATCCCTTGTCTGGAGAGATCTGGTACCATTCACAGAGCCAGTTCAGCTGTGAGGCGTTTTGGTGTTGCAGCGTTGCGGTTTGGACTTTACATGAGCCCAGCAGACTGCCAGCGTCCCTGCACGGGTGCTGGTGTGCCAGCAGGGAGCAGGGGTGGGATGGAGACTATGCAGGCTGCCCAGGGGCGCACGGGGGATCCCTTCCCACTGCCCCACATGCCAGCCTGAGGCACTGCTGGGAGCACGCAGGGACCACTGCAGGGCGCTTCGTTCCTGGGCACCCATAGCTCATGTGTCACTGAGAAGACACCAGCAGGCACCCAAGGAGCGCACATCTGGGGTGCTGGCACACGTGTGCTGGCCCCAAGGTGACGTGCAGGTGTGCACTCGTAGGGCAGCCGGCAAAGGCATCCTCGCCGGAGCCACGAGCCCCGCTGCCATCGCTGCCTGCGGGCAGGTCAGCGGAGCCCGCGGACGGGCAGCTCGGGGCAGAGCGGGGCCCGTCTCATCTGTCGTTGCCTGAAGCAGGAGCCAGGGACTCCAATGGTGCTTTTAGGTTAGTGAGGGCTAGTTACTGCCGCTGAGAGAGGTGGCTTGCGAGGTAATGGCATTTTGCTCTCTTTAAACTTTAATCTTTCCTATTAATTCCCTGCAACTGGAGAATGTATGAGAGTTAATGTTCCATGAACGTGTTTCTCAGCCGACAGTCTCTTCGAGCTAATTACCTTCAGGTGCTAAATGGAGGGAAATTGCAATCCATTTGGATGTGAAAAAATTTCGCCTTTCCAATCCCCTGTGCAACATTCTTTTTCCTGAGTGTTGCAGAAAGAATGCACTTGGCTTCTTTCTTTTTTTTAATGTTTTCCTCCCCTCCCTACCCTCACCCTCCTCCCTCCTTCCCCAAAACCCCCATCCTCACCAAGAACCTGTCTTCCCTCAAAGACCTTGGGTTCTCCAGGAGACTCCATGGCACGCTCAGCAAAGGGGAGCATCAACACAGTCAAATGGGACAGCACACCAGTCAGGAAGAGGGGGAAAAGTAGGTATATCCATGAAATTCAAACATGGTGAAAACATGGACAGCAGAGTGAGGAAGACAGCAAGAGACTTCCTTTGGAGGTCTGAAGTTAAAGTGTATTTACACGCTTAATAACACGCTTATTACAGCCATTTCCCAGTTGTTGAGTTTTGAATACAGAGATAATAGAATTTTACAAGCTACATAAAGCCATTATGCTTTTGGATCCGGGACTGGGGAAGGAGTTCGGTAGAACCCATGGAGAAAAGAAAAGGGAAGGAAATCAAATCCAAATGTGTTCAAACTGGGCCTGGAAGCCAGTGTCTTCATACAGGCTGACAGAGCCAGTCAGGGTACATGTGAACAGGCATAGCTGGAGGTTTTGGATGAACATCTCTCCTGTCTGGAAACCCCATTCTCTAACGCCCCACAGATGACCACTGGAGATGGTGGACATCTCAAACAGAAGACCTTGGCGATAAGAGCTTCCCATTTAGCTACCAAAGAGCCAAGACAAGTGGTGCCAGAGAGATTCACCAGACAAAAAAACCCCAGTGAGAATAGCTACATTAAATTCAGAGGGTTCTGCGCCATGACTACCACCAGTAGGTTTTGTCTAATCTGTCTTTGCTGTTTATGATAGACTTACTGCAGCATTATCTAAAAGGCTTCATGCAACCTTGCCTCAGAGTCAACCATGGCAATTATCAGGAACAGAAGTCTTTTCCACAATAACGTAAATATGCTCCAACTGGGAATGGTGTCACTTGAGAAAAATCCTTGGAGCTTTGCTGAACCAGCAAGATGTTCTTGCAAGATCATTCAAATGCCCCGTTTTTATGGCTCTCCTCATAGTCCAGATGCCACTGAGAGATAAAGCTAAACCTGCACTTTGTCAGTAGACTGAAATTGAAAACGTTTATCAATCTCTGTAGACTAAAACACTTGCTGAATTCTCCTAGCATCATTTCAGCCATTAGTGACTGAAGGTGCAGATGGTTTGCTATTCGTCCCACTGGTTCTCTGCAGAGATATGTTCACTTTGACATGGGTGTTGGGGAGCTTGTCTACAGGCTCCATCCAAGAAAAGCAGTTCAGAGATGTTCTGTCCTTGAACTCTTGCTCAGTCTGAATTACCAGCATTGACCAACTGCCCTAGATAGTGTTTTAAACCCCCTTTACTGAAGCAGTAAGAACAATAAGGCAATAGCGGGTCCAAAGCTTGCAAAGTGTGACAACATTCCATCACACCTGGAGAACTTGTTTGGAGCTCCGCTCTGATAAGGATCACCAGGGTGGGGTGGGAGGTACTAGGAGGGGAACTTTTGTCACTGCAAAGATTTTCAAGAATATCCTGGCTAGAGTCCATGTTGTATCCCCTCTGAAGTGTTTGTCTGAGCCCTCTTACTGCAGATATGAACATCTCTTAGTCTCTGAAGGATTAACTCCCTGTGGTTTCCACTGAGACTGGCTGCCACGTATGAAAGACTGAGTGATTTTACCCAGAGCCACCTGAAAGGTGATCACAGAACAGAGTTTTGTGAACCAGAAGTTTTCTGAACTTCTAAAGCATCCTTCCTGCCTGTCAGCCAGTCACACAAGGGTAGATTTCTGTCATCTTCATGTTTAACCACTCCTCCACACACCTATCACACACCTATCCATCTGCCAGCCCTACATACCTGTGCTCTAGTCAAGTCTGCTTCCCACATTTGAACATCCAGCCCTTTGAAACATCCAGCCCTCAGCCTTTCTACATGGCTGCTCCATCCATTCTGCATTTAATGAGATTTGCAGAGGAAACCAAATAGGTTTATTTAAATTGGGATCTTTCATAAAAGTGGGGCTTTTTTCTGTGAATTACTAATCCCTCAAAATTTTATTGTTTTGGTTTCAAGTTTGTTTTTTAATTCTGTGAGGAAGAAGGTGAGTGGGAACAGCAGTGGGACTTCACAGGGAGGCAATAATTTCAACAGCACTGTCACAACATAGTAAGGTTTATAACATATTTTTTTATGGCCATGTCTAGGGCTTGCTAGTCAATATGGCTGATAGGACTTCACTGTCCTGCTACAAGCAGTGGTGTATACTTGATGCTTCAGCCTCAGCCAGAATTAAAGCACTGGCTGAAGGAGAGGGTTTAAGCCAGCAGCCAGTCTGATCTGTTGCCTTATGCATGCACAGAAGCACACATTGTCATGAGCTGCATGAAATATTTTTTTAACATACTGTGCTTGGGAGGCAGGTGGAAACGGGCTACACAGGCTTCTCCCTTCCACCTTGACTATCTTTTCACACAAAACTTCACTTTCCTACTCCTGACTCCCTTGTTCCACATTGACTATGTCCTTGCTTTCTTTTCCACTCTTTTTCTCTACTTGTCCTCCTTTCCTTGTTCTCGTCCTCAATTTTCCCTTCTTTTTTTATATATATATTTTAAAACTATCTGGAAATTGAAAAACTATTTAACTCCCAAAGTGGGGCTGATGAGAAGGCAGTAGAATTTACCCCTGACTCACAGTTGGTGCTGATTGTATTGCAGAAAATGCTGTCTTTTTTCAATTGGTTGCTTGCTTTTCAACTTTTCTTTTAGTTATGCTGCAATTAGTCTAAAATTGAGGGAGTTCGAAAAAGCAGAGCAACAGCAAATCTTTATTTTCCTTCCTTCTGTCATCCCTATGGTTCTCTGAAGCTAGAAAAGCAACTTCAAATTATAAAAAAAGGAAAAACAAAATTAACCTTCAGACTGCATACACTATTCACTTGTTGGTTAAAAGGACAAAATGGGGAAAAGACAGAGGACAATTAGCATGTTTGGGATGCAAAAATTCATGTGTCTGTTTTTATATCAGTATAGAAAATGTGTACATGGATAACAGAAAGATTGCAGTTAGGCATTGATGTACATTACTAGTGAAGGTTTAAATACCATCTTTTAACTTCTTTAATCTGCTTAAAAACCCCTGTGGCTAAATCAGTATAAACCCTTCAGACTGTAAGCACACTTATACTGGTATCTGTGTACCTAATACCTGTGTAGCTTAATTTCATGCCTACAAGAGAATAAAGTTAAACTGTTAAAAAGCCTATTTGTATCAGTGTAAATGCTGGAGGGAAATGTACTGTGTTTACCCTGCTGCCACAGTTAAGCCAAAATGGGACTCCTGCCATCCACCATTTCTCTCCCTTCCCTTCTGCATCCCTTCAGCCCCATTTGTGTCAGCCTTTCCTTCTCTCTAGAAATTCCCAGCAAACACATTTGTGGGGCTCCTTGGAATCCATGCTCAAATCTCTCACTAAGGGACAGTTCTGTCTCCCTGCAGAGACCCATGAGGATGGATGAGTCCTGAGCCCAACCTCTCTGCAATGGCAAGCAGTGGCAAGGGGAAATGGTGCACATCTCTGAGTAGCAATAGGACTTGCATTCCTTCCAGCTCAGCTTTTCCTGTTTGCTTGCTTTAAGATCAGGAAAAAGCCTGAATTTTGTTGGGGAGGGAAAAAAAAAGACATTAAATATTAGCAAAGAGAAGAACAGGTGTTTTTGAGAAATTTACTGTGTGGGGAAGAAGAACCAGGGAGGCTGAAACTGCAGGGAAAGAGACTCTGCTGGGGGATGTGTAATTCTCCATTTAAAAGCTGGACTGCTGGCTCATTCAGTCCCCACAGTTGTCCCTCCTGGCGATTTAATTTACAAGCTTTTGGGTGCAGAGACTACCTGTGCTGCTCTAACAGAAATCCTGGGAGGTTTTCACTCAGCTCTTTACAGCTGTCTGGAGCAAGAAAAGGAAGCTGCAATTTAACAACACAGGTCAAAGAAATAGCAGCTGGACTCAAGGAAAGAGAGATTAAAAGGCTCTGCCAAAGTCAGCCTGTTAGACACTGGTACAATTGAGGCATCCTACCTGCCGTGTCCTCTATCCTGAATGTGAAGTAAGAGAGTCATGAAGAGACAAAAACAACCTGCTAAAATGACAAAAGTAAATAATCTATTTCTATGCAGAAGACTCTGCAACCTTTAATGATTTACATTGAATGTGAATGGCATCTTAACTGTTTGGCTGTCTCCTCTTTCTCAAAAATAAATATAAATCCACCCAAGACCTACCTTAGGTCTGGGCTTATGGGCAGACACCTAAAATCAGAACGGAAACTTTCCAGGCCAAATTCATCACTGGAGGAACTCCACTGACTTCAGGGTTGTTAAACTGCAAAGGGATTGGGCCTGATGCTTTTAAGTGTAGTCACAAACCCAACTGCAGCCTGATGAACAGAAAATAAGATAATACCAAAACCATGCATTCTTCTATCCCAAAGAGAGGAAAACATGCAGGAGCAAGAGCCTTAGCTGTACTGAGCCCAGGGCCATATCGTTTGGAGGACTGGGTATCTGGAACAGCCCAGATATCTGTGTTCTTTTTGCATCAGCATCAGGTATAAAGCACTGTGACATCCAGGACCAGTTCACCATCAAGTGATTTGCTCATTAATTTCATCTATAAATCATGTTCCTGCTTTTAAAATGGCAAGGACAATAAAACACATAGTAAAAGGTACGAAAGACACACAGATCCATACAGTGAGGGAAAATGTTTGCAAAGACAACATTCTAGGTGTAAAATAAAGATCATTTCCAAAACTATATAAAGGGCTATGTAACAGTCTCCCAGGCAGAGTAGTCAAGAAGGGATGATCAGTACAGCCATGCAAACTTCATGACCTCAGGGACTCTAGAAGGGGTTGGCAAAATGCATTAAAGGACCACCTAAATCTCATCACTGAACTATAGTCACTGCTGGAGAAACATTCAGCATCTTACTTACTAGTGGCACTCAGCAATTAAAATTCCTCATTAAGTACCCTGCACTTACGTATGTGCTGAACTCCTAGCACATGCTTAAATTCTTATCTGTTCAGGAATGGTAAAGTCCATGACTATTGAAATATAAATATAATTTACAAATGTTCGTTCTTCTTTGGAAGACTGGAGTTAAACAAGCAGCTCTCATACCAGTGTCTTTCAATATTTAAATGCAAAAGAAAACAAAAACATTATCACTGAAGAAATTTTAACAGTGATAACAATAGATGTATTTGTTGTCTCCATGTTAAGATTTACAAAAGCTTTATAGTCGTGAAAAATGGAGCTAAGCCTGATGAACAAAATAACAAAATTCTTATTATAATTTACAGGAACACACACACATAAACATGTATCTATCTGTGTATCTGTAATACACAGTGCCTGGTATATAAAAATTTTATTGCCAAATTGAATACCAAATAATAAGTTAAGCTGACAGAAACATAAAGATCAGCATTAGATGGCACCCAAAGGAAGGCAGAATTTCCAGTAGGAAATTGCTTGCTACCCCATCGTGATTTGGGGGGAATTTGTAGGATATATGGCAATTGCTGGGACATTTTGGAAGTGTGGCTATATGTATCCTTAGGAGATCTGGGTCCTGATAAGGGATGTGGCCTTTCTATTTTCAGGACATACATCCAAGTTGAGCTCAGTTACAAGTGCTGAGTCCTGGGACATTTATTTTGGTTTCTAAGAACTCAGCAGAGGAGAAAACAGATTTCTTGATGGTTGTGGAGAGAGAAGAGAGACCAACAGGCTGATCCGGGCATGCTGCTGTAGTGCTGCATTGTAGTGTGAGATCAGGACCAGAGAAAGGAACATAAGGCAAGAGCCAGCTTTGATGAGGAGCAAGGCTGCAGAAGGCGTCCTCTGCGCAGGCCCAGGGTGGCTTTGCTTGGCAGAGCACCCTTCAGCCTCGGAGCCAGGGCTGCCCTCCCCAGGGTGCATCAGCCCACAGGGACATGGTGCAGCAGCTGCCCTCAGACTGCAGGACAAGAGGCATTACAGGGACTCAGCTGAGCCCTGGATGTCTGGGGACACAAAGTGCTGGAAGCTATATTGGGAGGCAGTTTGGAGAACATCTCCACAGCATTTGAATGGTTTGGCTGATACAGTGGAGCCATACAATGGATTAGTGGTCTCACAGTTCATAGGAGATGCCAGTTGACTGAGTGCTCACTTCCCTTGGCTTGTCACTCATCTTTAGGTCTTTTGGAGTGTGTCTCCTGTCAGAGGCACCCCTCCTCCCTCAGCAGCCATGCAGCCTGGGGCAGCCCTTGGCAGTCCCTGCCAGTGGTGCGTCCTTGCCAGCTGGCAGGAGCAGCTGATGGGCAAAGGCAGCTGGAGATGCAATCACTGACAGGTGACACCACCAGAGACACAAGGGACACCTTTCCCAGTGCTTCCTGTGGCCAGGAAGGGTGGGAAGATTCTGGTTGGTTGGAGCTGCCCAGCAGCCAGAGGAAACCAGACAGTAGTGTGCAAAAGACTGCAGGCTCCATTTGATAGATGAAAGAGCCAGAATAAATCTCATTATGGACAAACTACTGATTGGCTTCACCTGAAAAGATGGTCCTAGAATCTCTACTGGTGTAGCGAAGGCAGTGGTTTAGACTGTGTCCAAACCTGGGTTAATTTGATTCTTCTGTGAACAGAAGTGTTCCATCATAAACTTTGTCTGGAAATGGAGTCGTGTCAGCCGTGTTACTTTGCATGGGACACCCGACTCAGAGTGTAACCTGATGGTTTTGCTAAAGAGCCTTCATTGCTACTGCCCATTCCTGCTGCATTTCCTACTGACCCCTGCAAAGGTACCTGCAGTGCAGTGTGCCTGTGTCTCCAAAGGGAAACACACACCTCTGTACGAAAAGGAATACAGATAAGAAGCTTCTCCTACATCAAAAGGGGAGGATCAAGTCTGATGAGCCTCATGTTAGTCTGTCTTGGACAAGATGCTGAAATCAGCCATGGAACTTGTATTTCCTCTCCATGTAAGTTTTGGTGCCTCCTATACTGGGCTGAAAGCACTCATGGGGAAGGAACAGCACTTTATTCGAGGGCACAGGGGGAGATGCTAACGAGAGGCAGGGGGTGATTTGCACCATAAGCAATACAAGGCCCAGGTCCTCTATGCCTTGAACATAAGCTGTTAAAAATGGGCTCTTCTTTCATCCCAGAGGCCAGGAATTAAAAAAAAAGGAAACATCTCCTTGTGCTTGTGCTGCCACCTCTGCTTGCATCAGACAGCTCGGGCTGTGAAGACAGTGCCGAGATGAGTGTGTGAGTGTGTGTGTGTGTGTGTGTGTGTGTGTGTGTGTGTGTGTGTGTGTGTGTGTGTGTGTGTGTGTGTGTGTGTGTGTGTGTGTGTGTGTGTGTGTGTGTGTGTGTGTGTGTGTGTGTGTGTGTGTGTGTGTGTGTGTGTGTGTGTGTGTGTGTGTGTGTGTGTGTGTGTGTGTGTGTGTGTGTGTGTGTGTGTGTGTGTGTGTGTGTGTGTGTGTGTGTGTGTGTGTGTGTGTGTGTGTGTGTGTGTGTGTGTGTGTGTGTGTGTGTGTGTGTGTGTGTGTGTGTGTGTGTGTGTGTGTGTGTGTGTGTGTGTGTGTGTGTGTGTGTGTGTGTGTGTGTGTGTGTGTGTGTGTGTGTGTGTGTGTGTGTGTGTGTGTGTGTGTGTGTGTGTGTGTGTGTGTGTGTGTGTGTGTGTGTGTGTGTGTGTGTGTGTGTGTGTGTGTGTGTGTGTGTGTGTGTGTGTGTGTGTGTGTGTGTGTGTGTGTGTGTGTGTGTGTGTGTGTGTGTGTGTGTGTGTGTGTGTGTGTGTGTGTGTGTGTGTGTGTGTGTGTGTGTGTGTGTGTGTGTGTGTGTGTGTGTGTGAGAGTATGTGCACGCCTCTTGGTGCGATTCCTCCTTCCTTGCCAAAACATCTCCTGCTGTTTATTTATTTATTTCTCCCTGATAACGGAGGGGATCGCGTTTCCGGAAGAGTGCCAGCAGATGATACGAACCCAGGACTGATACTGCCAGCAAACCCATGCCAGCCCTTTCTGCCGGAAAAATTTCATTTTTTCCAGAAGGAAGCCATGAGTGTGAAGCAGAATCCAAATCCGATTTCTCGGCATTTTTTGTTATCGCTCAGCAGCCCACCAGGTGGGGCAATGGAGGGAGCGCACTCAGCTGCAACTCAGTGCCTTAATCCAATTTACAGCTTCTCTTGGAGAGATAATTACAGCCCTGAAACCAGTTAGCACTGTACAAAGAGGCTCTCGAACCAAAGCCCCGATCCTGTCTTTCAAATATTCACCTAGAGTGTCAGGGATGCTTTGGAGAGGGAGGGGGCACTTGAGCTAAGCCACTATGTATGGAGAAGTATGTACACAATGCCTCTTCCAGGACACGTGTGCCTCAGTTGTACACTCACACAGGTTTCCCAAAGGCCCACAGGGAGTGACAGTGTGGGACTGCCAGCCCCTGATTCTCCAGCTCTGGACACCTGGACAGCAGGAAGCTGCAAAGCCTTGTCTTCCAAGCACTACTGGCAGATCAAGGGGGCAAGATGCTGGGAAACCTGAGGTGTGGCGGGGGGTAGAGAAAATGACCAACCCTTCCCCTAATCATGGACACAGCAGCTCTCCCATTAAGGTCACTCCTGCAGCCACCTGAGGAAGCCAAACCCGTTCCATTTTTCCCCAGTGATTAGTGGTTTAATACTTGGTTTAATACAAAGATGCAACGTCTCTTTGCAAAGACACCTGCTCTTTACAGCATCTCACAAGCTGAGCAGGCCACCCCTGCAGGTGCTGACTTCCTTGCAGCTCACAGCAGTTGGGCCTGAATTTTGCACAGCCTGTTATCCCTCTTCTTGGCCCTCGTGCAGGCACTCGGACACGTCTAAGCTGCAGGGCTGCAGAGGGATTCACAAGCAGTGATGAGAGGGAGGCTTGGGCACTCTGGAGCAGGGCAAAAGATATACAAAAGACACACAGAGGCATTTATGCTCCATGCAGACCTCCAAAACCCATTCTTTTCAGCAGCCTTGCCCATTCTCATCACAAGACACAATGGCTGATGCCTCTGCTGTCACCATCACACCACTGCCTTAAGAAAGAAGACATTTGAGAACCTGAATAGTGGTAAAGTCTGTGCAGTAGATACCTTTAAGAGTTCCTGTCATATTACCACAGTGAGGTATGGGTAAAGGGACATTCAGACAGGTGACACTTTGTGATGGACACATCGGATTCAACTTGCAAATTATCAAGAAGGAAGCCCAGGACTTCAGTGGGTTTCCTTAAGCCTCATTAAATAACTTGTAAACTGTAAATTAACCTCCTCTGGCTTAACGATTTTGATCTTCATCACTCAAATGTGATTCTGGAAGATCTTTCTTACAGGTGATTTTCACTCTGATTAGCATAGCCAAGAGAGGAATCCAGCCTTTGGGATTTAATATGAAAAAGGAATGGAAAAGACAAAAATATAGATTCTTGCTGGTAGGAATGCTAGCTGATGTAGGACCAGTTTGAGATCAAAACACATGTAACTAATCCACTGGATATGTAGACCACTCCCTGATGCCTTGGTTCATAGCAGAGGCCAAGTTCTTACCACCAGCTGACCAGCTGAAAATTCTGTTCTGGAAACTCCTCCTTTAGGTGTGGGTCTGGAAAATTTCCCAGGAAAGAATCAGCCAGTATAGCTGAGACTGCATTTGCTGCAGAGTACCAACTCAGAGGCCGAAGTGGACTTTCCTTCCTTGCCTCATGCAAAACTGAGGGAGTCAGGCTGACTGCCTGGCAGAACATCCTCTTCCAACAGGCCAGAAAGGCCACAGCAAGTCTGCAGTGACAGAGCTTTCTCTGGTAAAAAAACAACCTTTTTGTTGTTGTTGTTCAAGCTTTCAGTCATAAACAGAGTGTGCTTGGTTGGCATCCAGGTTCAAGCCCTCACTCTTCTACTCCTTTCCTCTGTGTCCTTGGCCAACTCTCTCCACTGAGCATCAGCAGTTGACAGAAGGCACTGTCTCTCTCAGGGTGTGCCTGGGCTGGCAGGCACACTCAGAACTGAGCTCTGAAGCATGGCAGTATGCAGGAGAGGTCGGAATTGGCTGGATTCAAGAGGCACGGCTTATTTGTTCATGCGTAGCCCAGGAAGAATGTGCCCAGACACAGAAAGCTGGCACAGGCCAAACCTCTCTCCTTGCAGGGCCTCTGGTTGGGCTCTTCTGCAGGGCAGACATGCCCCCATATGGGCTTGTATCTGAGTGGATTAACAACGGATGTAACTTTGGTTGGAACCTCCTAGCTGTTACCTGGACTCTAGGAGTCAAACACATGGAAATTTGTCTCTAGCATGAAAGGAAGTGGCAGAAATCAGATCTCAGAAAGAGACATTCCATTTGGAAAGTCTTTAGGCTCTGAAGCATTTGCAGAAAAACTTTCTTCTTGTAACACAAGCCCGTTGTAAGCCTCAAAATTAACATCTGCCCTGTATCAGATACTCACACACTGGACAAGTTTAAGAATTCCCCAGCTATCCTGTTACTTGCTGGGGCAGTAGTTGCAATGTGAGGACTATAGATATATCCATGAGAGCAGTTGTTTTGATTTTCTAGCAGTGTATTAGGATATAACCCTTCTCTGCCCCTTTTGCATAATATTGTCCAGTAATATGAAACACAGAAGCCCTGCTTTGAACCATGATGTTCCTCCTTTGATTCAGGTCTTCTCAATCAATGCTCTAGCTGTAATGCTTGGCTTTTCCATTGATTGCTCCCATGGCATTTCTGACCTGCTAGGAATGTGCCAAAGGGCAGCTGGAGCTTTCCTTCCTAGTAAACCTAGGGCAAAGTGTGGTTCATCTGACACACTGCCTACCTCACACAGGGATGACACCCTTTGTGCATGTGATACCCATTTGCTTTTCATAGAACAGCACTTCAGACTCAGTCATTCTCCAACAGTGTAACAGTTGTTTGCTTCTGTAGATACAGGAGAACACATGGAAATTCCTGTATTTAAGAAGTCATTTCATCTGCTTCTCTAATACAGACACTCTAACATGGGACACAACTGCCCCATTAGCAAGCTATTATATGGTTCCTTGGGAGGTCTGCAGAGAAATGAAGTATATTGGTCTACTAGCTACTAGCCAACTGAGTTGAAATCCATGGATCCCTTCACTTCCATCCATTTGGCATCTGGGACATTATCTCTAACTGTGAGCAGTGGAGAGACCCAGACACTCAAAATCCCCATGCTGATTGTGCCAGATCTAGAGATGCACCTGCAGGAAATCAAAGCACTGGACCAACGCTGACCCAAAGTGGAAAGGAAGGCATTAACACTCTGCTTCTTCGCTCCCCACAGGCTTCACAATGGTTGTCTGTACCCACTTCCCCTATCACAGCACTAACTGCATCCCAAACTAGACTGTATTGGGAAAGCTCAGGAGACCTCCCAGTCCTAC
Source organism: Notiomystis cincta (assembly GCA_013398075.1). Classification (NCBI taxonomy): domain Eukaryota; kingdom Metazoa; phylum Chordata; class Aves; order Passeriformes; family Notiomystidae; genus Notiomystis; species Notiomystis cincta. The sequence goes on along the minus strand of VZRX01000289.1, from coordinate 119,708 downwards.
ATCATATCATGCTTGGGAACAACTCTGATCAGTAATACCTTCTCCTCTGGAAGACAGACTATGGTCTCTTCATCTCAAAGATATTTTCCAATAGATAGGCAAAATCCATAGCCATTAAAGGAGTGCTGGTAAAATTATTAGTATAAAATATGTTTGGGCTTGGGGGTATTTATTGTTTTGTTTGTTTTGTACATTGTTGGCTGGTTCTCTAACCGCTGAAGAACTAAGAGGGGCAGGACATCTGTTAGGTGAGGAAGCATGTATCCAGTGGCAACTGATCAGGAGGCTGGCTTTAATCATGACATTTTACAAAAAACTGCATCTTTTAAAGGGTGTCCTACACTAAACCAAATTCTAAACCTTGCTTATATCAGAATTTCACAATTAGGCCTGCAGTCTTCTGTCAAAATTGTATGCCTGGATCCATGTAGGCAAATTCAATGTTCTCTGCTGGAACTGCACTGCCATTAAAAAGCCCAGGAATACAGAACTAGAGATTATTGAAAAAGAACAGATGGGAATAAAAACAGGCACCTCTGGTCAACCTGGAGACAGCACTGAATAGCTCTGATTTGCAACATCATCTTGAAAGCTGCGGTTTATGCAGCCTCAAATTAAGTACCTAATTTTTGGGGGAAACCTCGCCTTTTGTTTCTGCTTTGGCTTTGTCTAGACTCAGAAAGCAGCTGCATATATAGACAGAAGAAAAGCTGAGTGCTTATCTGGAGTAAATAGGTGAGGATCCCCTGTTCCCAGCAACCAAGTAAGAGCTGGTAGGGACGCAGAGCATGACCCTCTCTCACACTTCTTTTGGTTGGTATAAAGGGCAGCCTAAAGGCTGAAAGGAATATTCCCCCCGCTCTCCTGTGGCAGGAATTGGTAATATTCCATGGAGGCTGATGAAGCTGCTGCAGCCAGAGCAGCTGCCAAGCAGCCATCAGGCAAGACTACATCAAGACACAGGGGCCTGGGCTAGGACCCAGGAGGTCCCTGTGGGTCCTGACCCTTTCCACCAGGTCCAGGCCTCTTCCTGTCTGTCTGGCAGCAGCACAGCCCCCCCAGGCCTGTTGCCACCGCCGAGCTGTGCGGCTGAAGGGGATGGCACATTGAAGCAATTTGCCAGGCTGCATGACAATTACTGACACAGATGCTCCTGTGTCAATATGGGCTCTTCTCTCCGTTCTGGTTACAGCAATGGGTGTGCCTGGCGGGGACTCCTCTCGGCACAGGCCAGTAGGATTATGGGGCTGGGAAGGGGCCATGACTGCCTGGGCTTGCGAGAGCAGAAGCAGACTCAGAGGTTGTCCCTGCTCCCTCCCCTCTTTCCAATCTTTTTATCAGGATCTTCAGCTGCCTGCCATCCCCACACTCTTCCCTCAGTCCCCTGCTACCCACATACTGTAGCTTCCTCTCTGCAACATCCCTCCATTGCTGCCTGTTTGGAGATTAGGAATGAGAGAAAGGGGCAGTGTCCAATTAATTTCTGTCAAAGGCTCTACACCCCTCATGCCCCCTCCTCCTTCCAGTTTCCTCTTGTCTCACCCTGCCTCAATTGTTCCCCTTGTAACTGGGATACCAGTCACAGCACAAGTGCCAAAAGATTACATCCTTCACAAACACAAGAGAGGTGAGATGGGGAAGATTTTAGGAGGGTCAGGACAGGCATATGGAATTATAGACAAATCCTTTCACCCTCTGAGCAGTTCTGAGAGCCATCTTCTCCCGCCAGCTTTTCAACCAGCATCAAAGTCTATGTGTTTTTGCCTGCCAAAGGCCGAAATGCAGCAAAAACACTCACATCCAGTATTCAAATGTCATCAAACTCCATCCAAACAGAAAAACGTCATCAAGGTGACATGAAGACCTCAGCCAGACACTGTAAAGACACACTGCCATCTCCATGTCCTCTTGAATGCCTTGGATGATTCTAAGACTCCTGGGGATGTGGTGCATCTAGTTATCAGGTCTACATGAACAAAAGGGTCTTTCCCTTGGCTGTAGCTTCAGCACCAGGTGGACAGAGAAGCAGACCTGGGCCATTTGCTGCCCAGAGCTGCCTGACCTTGCCTCTGCAGAGAGGCTCAGAGGGGCTGTGTCCAGGAGTGCCAAGCCTGTGCCTCAAAGCTGCACACTTGCCAGTGCCTGTCCCAAGTTTAGACATGGCACTCAATGCTGAAGGCTGAGACACAAAGCACTCTGCCAGACTTCTTCCAGCACATCTTGAGGTGATTTGAGAGATCACTGACTTCAGCTGCTCTTCTTTGTTTGCTACTCCCTGTCTCGTGGGAGCACGTCCCACTGCCCCCAGGCTGGAGCAGCTGAGGCCCAGCCACGTGTTGCCCTCTGCAAGCTCAGCAAGGGCAAATGGGTCTCCAGGAGAGGGGCAGCTGACCTGGTGAGCTGGGAGAAAGTCATGTGTGTGACAAACCCACCAAAACACTGTGTGCCAGCACATACTATGTAACACCACGCCTTCCCCTCCAGAGAAGGCCACCACTGGCTTAACTCTAGGACAAAACCACCTCAGGATGTATCCTTAGTGTCTTCTGCCCTTTGAGGAGACTAGCAAAGGAGTCTGCTGCTGTTGCCAGTGCTGCACAAAACTGAACAGGCCTCCCTCAGCCCCAGACCAGCTTTCTCCTGACCCTCCTCTGATGTAAAAAAAAAAATGTACTGCTCCTTTAAAAGTGGGGCATGTAAAAAAAAAAATTGACAAGCTCCCTCACTCTCAAAAGAGTGAGAAATTTTCATTGATTGATTTCTTCATGGCTTCTTAAACAGATAATTAATTCACAGTGAACCTGCGGACACACCGTCGTGAGTCGTTAATATTGTAAATTCACATATACTTCAATAATCGCCTGACCCCCCCGTCACCCCGAAAAACAGATAGCTGTGCAGCAAGGAGGAGGGGAACGGGGTGGGAATCGATTTTCGAAGACATGAAGGGATCACCCAGCAAAGGGAAGCTATTGATTCTCTTTTATAAGACACCGCTATAATATTTATTCTTTTGTAAACAGAATTAACCCAGCATCATGGGTCATTCCTATCGAACAACTTTCCTCACATGTGCACAGCAATGCTGATTGTATCAGATGAGGTAGAAACATCCAAACTGTACCACCCACCCTGGCTCGCACCTCAGCATCTGCTCGGCTGCCGCCTGCCGGGCCCTGCCGCCGTGGCGCAAACCCAGCTGGCGCAGGGCTGGCCGCAGCCCGGCTCGGCTGCGCAGGTACGGGCAGCCCGGGGAGCAGCCCTGCTGCTCTCACCGAGTGCTGCTGGCACCGTGGCGGTCTTGGGCTGCCTAGTGCTGGGGGGAGGTGGCTGCGGGATTTCTGCAGCTGGAGCCACAGAGCTCCATGGTGCATGGCTGAGCTGTGACTCACACCTACCCACAGCTGCTGATACAGGAAAGGAGAGGGGGAATTGTGACACGAAGAGGAACTTCTCTCCATCCCCAAACCCTCTCCCACTCTGGAGACCTTTCTATCCTGCAGACTCTCCACGGTCACAAAAAACCCATCCAGCAGCAGATGGGGCAGCAATTGGTCTGAGGACTCTATCACATCCAAGCTCCTCTCTGCCCACCAATGGCAGGGGATGCAGACAAAAGGACCCATGCAGGACATCACACTCCCAGAGCCCTGAGGCTTGGTCCCTTGCATGAGGACAGCACAGGGCTCTGGAGCAACAGCATTCCCCCTGTTACTGAGGCATGAGCTGTTGCTTGTGAGGGGACACCTGCATTTCATCCAAATGAAAGGTCACCCCTGAAGAATCTGGAAGGCTAAAGTGACAAGCAAAAGCCTAAGGGAGGCTTCTGGATCAATCATCCCAAGGAAGAACCAACAAGTTGTGATCCAGTCAGAGAAGGATCCGTAAATCTTGCCTAGAGCTGTTTTCCTTCCCTGAGTTTATCTGCATCAACAGCAAATCACTGTTCCCCATAAGAGACTACTCATACACATTCAAGTCTCTTGAAGATTCATCTTTGTGGGACATAAAAACGTGTTCTGTGTAGATAAAGATGCAAATCTTTGCCTTCGGTACAAACATGCCTGAGGTCTAGAAAAGTCGGGGGGCTGTAACTGTGAAAATCCTGGCTGCCCATCAACTCCTGAATTGCCATCTAGTACCACCATGCAGTCCAAAGACAGAAGCCATAACAACACAGGGCTTCCTTGCATTTGCTCCACAAATGTGAAACTGTTTTCCAGCAAGGTCTTCCCAAGAACTTCTTGCACGAGAAGTATGATCCAGATTTCACAAAACACAAAATTACGTCTCGGCCACGTTTCATGGGCTAACCCCAGATGTACCCATCGCGGAGCCCGCGGAGCCCGCGGGGTACCTGGGGGTTCCCCGGAGGAAGCCCGCGGGTCAGTGTGGCTGCGGCCGCTTGGTCCCGGGCGGCAGCGGCGGAACGGCCCCGTGCCCGCTCCTGCAGCGGGGATCCGGACGTGCCGGGCCGCCGGCGCTCCGGCTGGCTTCCCCTCGCCTTCCTCCCGCCCCGGCCGGCGGCCAGGCCGAGCGAGAGCGAGCGCCGAGTTGTGCCCATGTGTTTAGAAGCGGCGGGGGGAGCAGCAGCCGGGGCCGGGCGGTGGCGGCGGGGCAGCGGAAGCCCTAATTAGAAGCGGGGCCGCGGGCAGGCAGGGCTCCATTCAGAGGGCGGACAAAGGGAGGGTCTGTGGAGCAGAACCGGCCNGGCCGCCCGCGGCACCCGCGCCCCGCGCGGCCGAGGGCAGGCCCGGCCGGTGGCCTTGAGGAGGAGAGCGGGGAGCGCCAGCCCCAGGTCACCTCGCGGCCCCCGCCGCCAGACGAGCGCCTTTCCACTCCAGCAGCGCCCCTGAATGTGCTAATTAGCCCCCCGAGCCCGGTGCTGGGAAAGGCCGCACCGCTCATATGACCGCCACGAGGGGCCTCGGGGAGCGGCACCGGGCCCCGGTCCTGCCCGCAGCCTCGGCGGGACATGGCGGAGGGAGGCCGCGGAAGGGTGCAGGTGCCAGCCCTGTGGCAGCCCTGTGTGAGGGCACCGCGGGAGCGGGGCTCAGAGAAGGTGCCGGCCGTGGAGGTGGAGGGGGCTGTCAAGGAGATGCTCTGAAAGGCTGTGGGGAGAAATGAACAAGAGGCACAGAACTTGTCTAAGGGCAGCTGTACATCACAATTAATTCAGGGCTCTTTCCAAAACAAAGACTCTCTATGGATTTCAACATGTTTGCACAATAGCGGACAGAAAGAGCAGTGGAGTGTCATCTCAAGGGCCTCCTCCCTCTCTGTTGCCTCTTTGCCTTCCCTGCCCACACATTCAGCGCACCTTCAGCACTGTCTCCCTCTCTTCACACTCTTTCTTGCTACAAATTCACTTTCTGATTTATTTTTACCATGCCACATGTGCCTTTCGACATTTTTACGATGTAACACTTGCATTATTTACCATGCCACATGTGCTTTGTTTTCTACAGACTTCCCAAGGCTCCACTGTGGGGCATCCATGGCTGTGACGCCCCTCATGCTCCCACTTGGTGATACTCAGCACAGGGAAGCTCATGGCTACAGAAGACCTAATACAGCAGCCACACATTAGAAAGCTGCTGCTGGCAAAGGGAAGAGTCCACCCTAGCTCTGCCCTCTTTCCCCTGGACTTACTTGAACAACATCCAAGTAAAGCCTCAGCAGAGGCCAGTCTATTACATGTACAAAAGTGGTTTCTATAAAAAGAGGGAAGAAGGCCACCAGCTATATGAGATCTCAGGATCAGTGAAAAGGCAGGGGAGAGGGAGGTCACACATGAAGACCAAGGTAAGTGGCTGTGTCATGAATTCCTCCCCATCCCTGTCCCACTTGACTCCCCACACAAGCCCAAAGATGATGGCCAACAGCTTTCTCCTCCCACAGCCCCCATCGTGAACCAGCTGGCACAGAGGGCATCTCAGTGCACACCTGCACGATACCTTCACTTTTGGGATCTGTCCCCTAGCAGACCCCAAGATGTCTCACATCCTTGCAGTGAGTGTGCACAAGTCTCATTCAGCCAACACATTCCAGTTAAGCCACGCTGACATACAGCCTTTTGTCCTGTTGGCAACACAGAACAAGGCACATCACCTGAGTTAGCTAGGTGTGTTATCAACTTCAAGGATTCATCAGCTCCAGGACCCTCCCTCATGGTGCTCACAGCCCTAACAGCAGTATGGTGCCTCTCCCTGGATCTCCAAGCACCCCAGAAAGCACTTCAAGCACCCTGGCAGTCGTCAAAGTCCCTTTCAGAGGCTCTGGCATGCTGGTAAGGAAAAGGCAGTATAGTATGGAGGAGTAAACAGCAGGCAATAAACCAAGGCCATGGATTAACCAACTCATCTTTGATTTTCCTCCTTCCCCTCCCCTCCCCTTCTTTCTCTATCCATCTTCCAAGGGTAATGGCTTCCAACGGGGGCTGCTTTCTCACCTGCACTCCCCTCCCCTCCCCTACACCCCCAAGCCCTAGAGGCTTGCATTGCACCCCAGGACCCTGAGAACAACTGCAAAGAGCCAGGAGGCCTCATACAAAAACCCAACAACCCTAGTGAGAATGTAATTGCCTCCAAAGCTAGCAGTGCTGGCAGGAGAAGCTGCCTTCAGTACAGCCTTTCCACAATCACGCGCGTCACCCAGGTGCACAACATCTTTTGCAAAGGCCCAAGGGACTCAACAGCTCTGTAAGGCCCTAAGAGAAGGGAAATTGCTATCAGAGACTCCTGTCGACTCCATAGCCCACCAAGGAGGCTGCTGGCTTCTACAGGCCATCCCCCATCTGTTGGAATAGCAGGAAGTTTTACGTTAGCAATAAAAAATAAAAAATGCTGGAGTCCAACTGGTGACTGAAGTCTGGTGCCAGGCTCTGCTGCAGAGACATCACAGCTGCTTACAGTGCCTGCTCAGAAAGAGGTGCTCATTAAACATTTGCCTTGGGTTTGTTTTCCCTGTTTGCTAAAAGCAAACATTCACAACAAAAATCTGTAACGGAGGGCTGCAAATCAAAAGTTTGATTTAATAAAAACAAATATTACCAGCCATCTGACTCTAGGCTCTACTTCCTTTGCCTTGTGCTCTTAACCTTTGGGAGTTATTTTGAAAAGCTTAAGGCCACAGGAACTAGAAGTGTTTTTTATTTTCTAATTGAGAACTCTAGATTTTTAACTAAGAGATTAGACTTTTGAAATGACCCCAAGTAACCAATATACTCTTCAGAGCTGGCAAAAGGGGTTTCATATCACAGAACTACCTCAAGATGCAGAATGGACTTCTTCCAAGGTGGGTATTTTTGGTGGGCTTCTTTTTTTTTTTCCCAGCTACAGAGATGCTTTCAGTAGCTGCAAGTAACTTCCATGCATGCGCCATGAATACTGGCAGATCAAAGCTGAGGAGCTGGTCAACAAACTGGACTACTAAAATACAGAATGCTCATCAATGCCAGGCTGCTCAGAGGAGAGCTCTCATCAGCCAGAATCCAGCCAGCAGAGCTGTGAACAGAATTCAGAAGTACCAACATCCCAGCGTTAACAACACATGAGGTCTCTAGCAGGAGTGGGAAGCTCACAGCCTGTAAGCCAGGCAGCACCCACCACTTTGCATCATATGGCCCAACAGCACATGGGCTGGCACAGATGCTAGTACCATTCAGCTGCATCTGAAGTAGTTTGAAAAGTTGATTCAGCAGGTTCCTCATGTTGCCCTGAAGCACAGCGAGCTCTGGCTAGTTGCTAGCCCATCTACTGCCATGGTAAGGGCTGAGCCTTCACATCTCCCACTGGAACCTTCTCAGGAAGCCAGTGCTCCCTGTGCACCACTGCTCTGCTGCACCCCACACCAGAGCAGTGCTGTGCAGCATCCCTGGAGCATGACATCACCTGCCTGCACTTCTCCTGGTGGTGTCTCTGCACCTGGTGCCCGTCTGTCTCTGGGCTCACCCTTCTCAGCATGGCCAGCACCAAGCCAGTCTCGCCCGACTCTGGGCACCTGGGGGGAAGCTGGTCTGCTTGTGGAGCCACGCTGTGAGGCACTGACATGAATCGATCTGTAAGCTGCCCCTGATGTTCTCCACTTCTGATTGCTACATTTTTTGTGACAAATTGATAAACTGCATCTCCACTCAGTTAAAGATTTGATCTCGCTCTCTTAATCCGCTATCAATAAGATATTAATCGTGCACCCGACCCGTTCTGTTCCCCGTCTGCCTGCAAATCCAATAATCATTTCAGAATTCACAGCAAAGTGGGGCACTCCCTTCAAACAATTAATTATAGGGGAGTCTCATTTATTTTCCCTGTAACTCTCTTCCCCCCTACCCCTCCCCTGCTTGCCTATCTGTCTCCTTCTTCTCCCTCCCTCCTTCCCCAGCTGAAATTCATGCTCAGCAGAGAGAGGAGGTGGGAGTGCAGTTTAGACTGGGAGCTGAAGATGTCCTGCTGAACTCCCTTCCATTTGCTGCTCCACACAACAGATTAAACCCCATTTTTCCCAGCCCCCAGATTTCTCTGAAGATGGAGGCCAAATTCACTCCAAAGCTAAAAACCTGAATAATCCCCACTGATGCATAGTCCCTCTAACACCTCTAGCATTTGCTCTGCCAGTGACTTGGCATTTCCACCTCTGGCCAGCTAGGACAGGGTTTATTTGTGCCCAGAGCCATGTCTCAGGACAGCTCAGGTAAAGGAGAGTTGGATGAGAAGTCTCTGTGTGGGCCATGAGGATGGATGAACTGATGACAACTGCACTTTATCCACATATCCCATTGACATATTCTAATAGACTGCACTGCTGTCAGAGTGCTTCTTGATTTGGACTTTAGAGATTTAGTTTCTGTCCCTGGTCCAGAGGAAAACCAAGCTTCCTGGCCAGCTGTACTCTCAGGCAAGGTCTCACTGCACTATTCCTTCCCTACTTAGCCTCTTCTGGCATTGCATCTCAATAGCTAGCCCATTTCAGATGATGCTGTTAAGGAAATTAGTCTATGCAATAATTTCTAGCCATAGCATTCATATGAAGGCCAGATACACAAATTAAAGTAGTTTGTGTCCCAAATTTGCTACCACAAGTGCTGGAGACCAAGAACATAGCCCATGGGGAGGTAAAAGTTGCAAAGAACCACAGAACATGCAAAGTCTTTCATTGTCTGTGCTATAAATATCAAGGAAAAAGCATAAGTTAAAGTGTCCTCCACTGTCAGTGGACTCACTCCTGAGGTGCATCTTTTTCATCCTCTTTGTCATCCTCCTCATTTACCTCAAACCCCACGGGAGACAAAGGCACAGTGACCAGAGATGGGAAGGGCTGGGAGCGAGGAGCTGTCACCAGCAATAGCTGCTGTAAGCATTGGCAGGAAGGCCAGAGGAAAGAGCGTCTCTGCTCCTGTGTGGGGACAGGAGCAGGGCTCTGACAAGCTCTTTAAGCTCCCCAGGCTCCAGAAAATGCTGTGCAAAGTGTTTTAGCAACAAAAGTCTTGAGAAGAACAAACACTCTAATCCCTTAATGAGCCGGCTGATCCCCCATCTTGGCTCTGGCTACTCTAAAGAGCCACACGCTCCCCTCCTCCCTGGCCCCCGGCCCCCTTTGGAGCAACCCGCTGCGGCCGCCTCAGAACCGATTCAAGGTGCTCTTCGGGATCCAATCCAATTACCCTGCGTCCTGCTGAGCGGCCCCACAGACAGACTGGCTCTTTCAGGGCAGAGTCTTATGGCCTGTTAATCCTCCCCTCATTAAAAGACCTTGTTCCTCCCTCCTCAGAGATGAAAAAAAAAAATCCACAAAAAACCCCTCAACCCCACACTGGGAAAAGTTTACGCAAGAGAGCCCCAAAGTGGAGCATGAAAGCTGGCCTGCAAGCTGCGGCCTCTGCCCGCTCCCGGGGGTCACCTCTGCGCAACGCAGGAGTATCTCTGCCTCCTCCTGCCCTCAGACCTGGCTCACCCATGAAGAGGACGGGCAGGCAGCCGTCCCTCATGCTGTTCTTGCACTGTGGCTTTATTGGCTTCTCTTTAATGGGCCTGTCATTAAGGCAGGAGGAAGCTGGGTGGGAGGGTCCCCATAAAACCAAGGCCTCAGCTAATGAACGCAGCACCTGAGGGGAAAGGACACAGGAGCGGCAGTTGTTGGTCACACAGGGCTGAGCTGGCTGGCAAGGACAAGGTTCCCTCCTCAATGGGAGAGGAAACATCAGAGCAGCCCCCTCTGCAATCCACCCCTCTGGTACCACGCATGCAGGAGGGACCAAGATCTCGGTCCCCGAGCGTGGCCATTCCCACACCAGGGAGTTCTCCTCAACACTTAGCTGGCGGGATGTGTCAGAGGTCAGTCAGCTGCAACCACCTCTTAACAAACTTATAATGCTGCTGCAATGTTGCACCTGTCTTGCTTCCTTCTGTTGGAAGATGCAGTTACGAATCCCAGCGTTTTCCCTCCAGCTGCACATGCTATCTGACCAGCTCAGGTTCAAATCCACCAGTCATACTGTAGATACTGGTACCAGTACTCATTAGCCCATTGATAGAGCGTAATGAAGAGGAGGATCACTCCTCTTCTGAGAGAAGACCCATGTATGTATAAGCCAGGCACTCCCTGCAGCAGGTGTCTTCAACTGAACCTATTACACATGGCAAAAAAGAAATATGGTAATGCTAAGAAAATACTTCATAGTTGTGTCTTCCAAAATAAATTATAGTTCTGATAGTTACTGTCTGGTAAGCTGGATTTACATCCCCACCAGCACACCAAAGTGCAGAATTTCAGTCCCAGGTCCCAGGAGTGTTAAAAACATTGCTAAAGATGATGACAAGATGATGGGTAGAAGATAATAACAAAACCAGAGTTAGGTAGTATGATAGGATAACAGCAAGGACTTCTCTATAAAGATAAGGAAATAAAAATGGAGCAGAATAAAATTAAGGGAAAAACTTCCTGGCAGTGAAGCTCACTAGGAATCTTTACTATTTAAAGCTCTAAGAAAATTGCACTGAGGAAAAAGGCTATAGAGGTGCCAGAAGAGCTTGGGCAGATCTTGCAGTACAACACAGAGCTTGGGGAATCACAGTTTTATTCTTGGTCCTGATACCAGTTTGTAGTACAGCCTCACCACATTAAATTCGGCACATGTTCAGATAATGCTCCCATCCCTTCAACTGCCAACATACAGAAGTCACTTGCCAAATTTAACACAGCCAGTCAGGCTTTCAGTTAGAGGTAACCTAAGCATCATGATTTCTGGGCTTGGGAGAATGTTAATTCCACAAAGGCTTCTCAAAATTGAGGCAGGCTTGCAATTCACATGAAAACTGCTATGGAGGTTGTCAGCCTCCCTCCAGAGCTGCAAGGGTTCCTGGTGGTCATAACATGTATGAAAAGGAGCCACAAGAATGAAGCAACTAATTTTGAGGGGGCAAATAGCTCATCCGAGCTTGGGCTAACCCAGGAACTGGTGAGTCAGGCTCTGCTTCGGCTCTGCACTCTAAGGGGCAGCATGTCTGTGATGGTCTGACTTGACTGGGTTCAGGATTACAGGTGACTGAGAAGGATTTCAGTGATAACAAAAGGCATGACTAGGTCTTCCTAAAATTTTGTTGTTGCAGGAAATTGCAGCATGGACTTACTAAGCATTTTCACAGTAGGTGTCTGATTTTTTTTTTCTTATAGGACAGTAGAGGGAAGTGAATGTATTAAGCTGAAAGGGACATTTTTCAGTGAGGTTTTGATTCGAATTAAGTTTTTGGGAGAAAGAATGAAAAAAAACATTCAAATTTCTGACAACTTTTTTCCCTCCTCAGCAAAAAAAAAAAAAAAATTCATCACCAGACTGTAGCCGCCCCAAGGAGG